>CM053771.1:91516250-91532209 GCA_028658325.1 Potorous gilbertii
GGATGATAGAAGAGAGGGCAGATTGGTGATAGGGGAAATTAGAAGGCTCAGTGTACTGGAGTCGGGGAGGGGACAAATGGGGAGAAAATTTGGAACTCAAAATTTTGTGAAAATGAATGTAAAAAGTTAAATAAATAAATTTATGTTAAAAAAAAGAAAATAAGGAGAATTTCAAGTGTTCTGAGATCTCAGAAGGAATTGAACTTACTTTCTGAGACTGGAAGCTTGATTTTTCTTTTCCTTTTTAAGTTTTTTTTGAAGTCAATTCAAAACAAGTAGAGGAAAACATATCTGGCTGATAAAGGCTCTATATTAAGGGGCTATAAATAAAAATCTAAAAATGGATAGAAAAGAAAAAATATTAACAGCGCAAATATGAAAATGGGGACAAAGTACAGATGATCATACTTTTTAAAATTCTGTCAATGTTGTAAATTCAACAGGTTTAAAATAAGCCCACTCTTCATACTACTTGTTTACACAAATCGATAGCCCAGGTGACACTAATTTCAAAAAGAAATAAGGACTGACATATCAAAACCCATAAACACGGAGAATTACGGTGACATTCAGAACAATGTTACTGTTTCCAGTCTGTCCCCTACAATGACCATCACGGGAAGCAACCATTGTCAGAAGAGTCTGCAACTACTCACGCCAACCACTGAACAACTGTTATAGATGGGTAGATAAGCCTATGAATTCTAGAACAGTGGTCCTCCAAGTGCCCTGCCCCCTACCACCCACTCTGCCACAAACCAGCCCCTGCAGTTTACTTTCAGGGAGTGATCACTGTGGAAATGCAACTGCCAAACACTTTTGAAGGTGCAACAGCTTTCACAGCTACAAAAGACTCAGAAGAAAAACCTATCCACCAAAATCTTTGGCACTTTTAAAGGACTCAAAGTAAAAAACAGAGCTGGTTTTTATCAACAGAAATAATCACTAGCATTAAGGTTTGCAGAGCTTTTTACATATGTTATTTCAGTTGATCCTCATAACAAGTCTATGAGGGAAGTGCTGTTATTATCCCAATTTCATACGTTTTTACATGAGGAAAAGAAGGCTAAAAAGGCCATTGACTTGCCAGCACTACACAACTAAATATCTGAATTTGTGCCTTTCTGACTCAGTCCTGAACTCTATCTCCTATGCCAGATGCACCTTCTAATGAAAATGCCATTAATGAATATGTGTCGCCACCTACTTTGCTACTGTACCTTAAGAACAACTGAGTCTTTCTATTAGATATGCAATTGAAACTATATATCCATGCATACAAACACATATGCATTCATATATGTGTGTTCCCTAAGAGTAAGGACTGCCTTGCCTTTCTGTTTGTTACATTAGATCTTTGCATGTTTCCCACATAGATACTTTTTCATTCAATCACACCTCTTCCCTTCTTAAAGGTTCTCCTATGTTGAAGGCTTTGTTATTCTACGTAGACTAATTTGGCACAACACATAATGAATTCATTACTGAACAAGGTACATATTTGTTTACCACCTATGTTTATTGTCCATAAAATAGTGGTTCAGGGGGAAGGGGGAGGTGTTTACATGAACTTTAAAAGATCTATGTTTTCATCACTCTAGTTACTCGCTAGAAGAACACATATCCTAATCCCCCTTATATCTTCTTATACATGGCAACTGTTGAGGAAAAGTCTGGGTAGTGAAATGCAGCATGGCCACAGACAGGACACAGATGTAGCAAGCAATTTAAGTAACCTCCAGTCAAGACAGTAGGGTTCCAGAGCAGTGGTTTCAAGCATGAGTTAATTTCTCCAGAGTTTGATATTAAAAAGATAGGCATTTGTTTCATGGGAAGCTTAGAATGAATAAAGGAGCTGTGGAACTTCCCCAAAGACAACCAACCTGCTCTCCTCCTCCAGCTCAAATCTGGGTCTAACACTACCTATTTGTCCCTCTTTTATAGATACTGATGTAAAAGGTGTTTGTTCAAATAAAATCTGGGCAATAGACATTATTCATCTACTTTATCATTTCTGTGTAAATGACTAGGACAAACTCCTTTGAATAATTACAGATCTTTTCCCAAAGGCTGTGCAAAATCCTAGGGTTTGATGTAACCAGGACAATATCATCCACAAAGAAGTTCATCTAACACAATGGTGTCAAACTCAAATAGAAAAAGGGGGGAAGATGGAAAGGGGTGCTACTAATCCTTTCATAAGAATATCTGCTGGCTATATACTAACAATTTTAAAATGTAATATTATCTATGATTTATTGAAGTTTTATTTATTTTGCTAAATATTTCCCAATCACATTTTTATCTGGTTGGAGCTGTAACCAGATAGTGTTTCCCAAATTTGACCTACTGTCTGGGCAGCATGTTTGACATTTCTGATCTAGAAGACCTCCCCAACCATAGGGAATTCCTATTTAATCTGGAGTCATGGTAAAATATCTCTATACCATCATCATTGTCATCATAAACAAGTATTTTTTAGTGCTTAGGATATGCCAGGCACTGTGCTAAGTGTTGAGGACATAAAGAAAGGAAAAGTGGGATCCCTAGATTCAAGGAGCTTACACTCTAATTAGGGGGCTAATATGCAAAGATATTAAATACATATAAGATATATACAGTGCAAATGAGAGGCATTCTCAGAGGGTAGGAAATAAATTTGAAAATGTTATAAGAAATAAAAATATAGATTTTTAGCAAATCATCTTATGAAGAATACATAGTAAACTAAGCATCACCTTTCAATGGAAATAAACTAGAACGATCTAGGAATACAAAGTAAAGTAAAACATTTAGGAATACAAAGCAAAATGAGAGGAAACTTCGTTGTAACCAGTGGAACAATTAAGGAATATAAACAAAGTAACAAAGTTAAAACATGTTAATAGTCTTTATCAAGAACCCTGACCGACAATTTTGAGGGCTGGATGGGGACCATGGATTCAGAATATTTATTAAGGAAGCATATAACAAGTCAATTATTGATTTTAGTGTATAGTAACAAAATTTTGCAGTAAGCCTAGTTGCAAACATTAGTTACAAACTGTTGCACTCTATAACATTAGTTACAAACATCTGCATTCTGCTAATAATAATATATATATCCACTGAGAACCAATAACATGTCAATAAAGCAAAATAAAAAACAAGATCTGCCCTATAGGCCTGACAAGACCTGGCAGAAAAATAAAGCCACAGACAAAAAAATTGGTCAATAAGCATTTATCAAGTACCTACTATGTATCAGGCACTATGCTACACACAAGGATTGCTAAAAGAGGCAAAAGATAACCCCCTACTTTTGAAAAGCTTACAGTCAAATAAAAGACAAGTAAACAAATATGCATGAACAAGCAAATAAATATAGGAGAAACATGAAATAATTAAAAGGAGGAGGTGCTAGAGTTTTAAAGGCACTGGAAAAATCTTCCTGTTGAAGGTGGGATTTTCACTGAGATACTAGGGAAGCCAAGAAGCAGAGATGAAGAGAAAGAGCATTACAGACATAGGAGATAGAGAAAATGCCAATTTCTATGAGAGGTCTTCTTAGTGGAACAGCCAAGAAGCTTGTGTCACCAGATCTAAGAGTATGCTGCTGAGAATAAGGTATAAGAAGACTAGGAGCGACTAGGATAGAAAGGGCTGTGAATGCCAAAGGATTTTGTATTTTTTTAAAGACACTAAAAGATTTTATTATAAAAATGTATCAATCAGACAACTGGAGAGAGACTCAGGACTCCCAGAAAATTCTCAGTTCATTTTCCAAGTAGCTATCTGCTCTGACTCTTTGACAATAACTTCAAGTAATCTTGATTTATCATTCACACAACATTGAAGTCTAATAACTTTTATCGACCCCTTCAAAGTCAAAAAACATAGGTGCAGACTAATTTGTACTAACTATAAACAAAAGAGTATTTACTTTTCAATTCACAAAAGAGCTATTGTGGTTTCAGGAGTTTCTTGTGTGTCAGAAAAATCAGGTTTAAATCTCTTTTTAAAATTCCACCAGAATTTATAAACAACTTGATGTTATGTTTTATAAAAAACTTCCTCAGTCCTCCCTCTCTCACCTCTTGCCCCACTAACATTCTTTAATACAACCATATGGCTCTCCATTCCACTAAACTATCTGTAAAAGTCTCCCCAGAGCAGTGAAAGATAAACTACAGTTAGGAAAAGTGACAGTACTTTGTTAAGATGACAGTTAACTTTATCAGGAAATGATGTCTTTCAAGCCTAGAGACTATCTGTAACTGAGCAAGAAAAAATTTATGAAATGGATCTGCCTTAGTCATATTTGATAGGCTTATGAAATAATGCATGAGATTTGCAGAACAAATCCCCTGGGAATTAAAGGCAGCATCACTTTGCTATCCTAAATAATTAATTTTCCTTAACTGACTCTAAATCATTTAGTCTTTCCAAATGATTTAGTGAACTCTACTCTTCAGAGTACAAAATAAGTAGTCCCAGAAATACTTTTAAGTGTTGTTTAAAAGACAATCCACATGTAAGACAGACTATTCTTGGCAGTATCTTGGTCACTTTTCAAACTCTTAACAAATTTGTATGATTATGTTTTGGCTGAGAATTTCTGAGATTTCAAGAAAGGTTATGTGAAGAAGGTAGTAAGTATAGCTGGTCTGTGTGAGATAGCTGTCTCCTGCAAAGGATCTGGTATATACTGAAAGATGCACAACAGTGATTTAATGAGAAGTTCTCAAACAATTTCTAATTTATACACAACAAATATATACCAACAAAATGACAGTTATGTTGGATATTAAAATATTCATATGTTTAAATTTTAAAATGTTTTTTACATATAGTCTATTCAAACTTCATTTAAAAACCTACAAGGTAGTAAAGTATGTATTATCATAACCTTACAAGTGAGGAAACTGAGACCCAGAGAAGTTACAATAACTTGACCAAGGTTATAACTCACCTAGTAACTTGTGGAGCCAGTACTAGAACCCATACCTTCTGATGTCTAGTATATGTTTATTCTTGTATGTTTTGAAAATAATTTCTTAAAATTTACTAAGAAATTTACTAAGTTACAGAAAGGTAGTACAATACAACTAAAAAACAATACAAGAACATACAATCAAATGCTAGATGAAACGTTGTATACTGTAAATGCTAAAGCAGCTCAAAAAAGGAAGAGATTGTTATGAAGTCGAGTAGTCAGTTGTAACAGAGACAGAATTGGGGCTAGAAGTAACATATATAATATAAACATCACATAAAAATAAAATTTGAATTTTCACTGGACCTTGTTTGCGGTAAGGTTAGAATCTTAAACACCTTTTCAATACTAAGGCAAAAAGCCAATCTTGATACTTTTGTATTCCCCTCAAGTTCTAGCCACACCTTAATATGCCAGGTGCTCAATAAATATTTGCTGAATAACATTAAAACCTTAGCACAAGCTCCCACTCCTATAAGAGGGAAAGGCTTTCAGTATTAACCTGGTGATAAACAGATTATATATCTAAGAACTTACCTAAGTTGGAAGACACTGTCTCAGGGTGATGAATTTTTTCAGCCACAGTAATTCACAAAAACTTTTCATGAAGTATAAAGTACTGAGATGTGCAGATAGACAAAAACCTCATATCAACAAAATTACAGATCCTTGAAGTATCAAAATATTAAAATTTGAGGTTGGCAAATAATTTAGATAAATATTACCAATGTAATTATTAGCATAACTTTAAATAATTTATTATCATCTGCCTGCCAGAACAGAGTATTGCAAACAGATTCAATTTCAACCGCCAAAATCAACTCTATTGTTTCAGTCATTTCAGTTGTATCTAACACTTGGTGATCCAATTTGGCGTTTTCTTGACAAAGTGACTGGAATGGTTTGCCATTTCCATCTCCAGCTTATTTCATAGATGAGGAACTCAGGCAAACAGGATTAAATAACTTGCCCAGGTTCACATAGCTAGTGTCTGAGATCACACATTTGAACTCAGGAATATGAATCTTCTCCACTCCAGGCCTAGCACTCTATCTACTGCACCACCTTGCTGAGCAAAATCACCTCTATAACCTTAAAATCTTAATCTGTATAAATTTCTTGATTCATTTGATTAACATTATTTACCACAAGAGATAGTGAGGTGAAGTGTACATGTCTGGGACAGCAGAAAAACTATTTTCCTATTTCTAAAAGTTCAATCAACGAACATAAAGACCTAACGCGCTACAGACTAAGTTACCAGTCAGTTTACCAATATGCCTACTCTGAATTTGTTCTAACCAGGAGTTCTGAACAAATGCACTAATTTGGGGAAATGCTCTGTAGCAATAACAGAAAGAAGCAGTTTTTGAACAGTCAGATAAAGATGTTAACAAGTCAATTGCCTTTGTGTTTGTCAATCAGATTTGGTTGAGGCTACTGTCTTGGACTGTTTTAATACTTAAAGAAGATTTTTTTTTTAAGCGTAGATATTCAAAATGTACAAATAAACCACCACAAACTAGGAGGCATTAACAAGATAAAAGTAAAGAGTAAAAAAAGATGCAGATTTTATTTTACCTACCTCAGAGATTAGGATGGGCTTAAAGCAAGTTATTTTGGGTATTACTATAATTGCTAGGTATCCAATTTAAGTGCTAAGATAATGGGCTGCTGAAAGTCATAAGGTGCTAATTCTCTGTACCTCCATACAATATGACTGGCTAAAAACTTCAAAATTCAAACTTACTAAATACTCTCAAATCATTAACATTACAAAACTACCACAAGATCAAGTGTAAAATAAAGAAATGCAAAGTGTACACTCTGTTTCAGAAGATCATACAGCTGATATGGTTCAGGGGTCAGGGAGTGCAGAGGCTCCACTGTGATCAGGTTAAGATTAAAGTCTGCAGAGGAGACCCTATGGGAGGATTAGACAGAGTTCAACAGGATCTCTTTTTTTCTAAGAGTTACACTGTTTCAGATCAACAAGTATCACAATGAACAATAATTGTTTCTCCATTCCTTGTTTTCATCTCAAGATGAGTATATTAATCAGCGCCTGAACTCTGGTTCTCAGTTTCCCCTATCTGGCCTCTAACTTATCATTACATTAAAATATTTCTATGAGGTACCTCTAGCTAAGTGCTAGCTGGTAACCTAAATCTCTGTGGGGGAAAAATGCAAACATTTTGTTACATAACATATAACAGTCTGACATACCTCCCTAAGGGATACTAATCAAGTGCTGACTTATCTCAACACATTTCACAATCTCAGAGTGTTAAAGATGATATGTGTATCTCATATATGTATTTATTTGACTATAATTCATTTAATGAGAAACCATAAAAGATATATTGTACGTGATGCTTTATAATAATCAGTTTTCTCCATTTTAGATATTTAATAAATGGTGGCTGAATAAACAGTATTTTCTAAAGTATTATACTTAAACTTTAATTTTATAAAAAAAAAAATACACTCAATTATTGTGTGTTCTCTCTGACAAGCAACATATGTTGTAGCTAGAGAGTTGGCCTCTGGAGTTCAGAAGACCCCCAAGTACAAGTCCTACTTGGTACCATGTTCTGGCTATGTGACCACGGGCATGTCACTGAATTTCTCAGTGTTCTTACACACTGAAATGGCAGAAAACGTGGAGACCTGAATTCCTAGAGAGAATATTACCCTTATCAGGGAGTTCCCTCTATCAATTAAAAATTATCAATAAACAAACACTTATTGCAGGTCCATGATACTTATCTCTCTCTTTCAAAAGTTTTTAACATTATGAAAATAATTCAAGTTCTGTACAACTTTATAAACAGATCACAAGACACATGATCTAAATTATATTGCCAAGAGAAATGGAAAAATCAATTTACCTTTCAAATATTTGTTTTTTCATTTGTAAAATGAGGATAATCTTTCTTGTCACATATTTCTGAGGATTAGATTAGTATCTACACCAAGTTTTTTTTTTTAATTGAGAACACTACTATATGGCAGAAAGATTTTTTAGTACAGTGTAAAATAGAGTGCTGGGCCTGGAGTCAGGGAGACTCATCTTCCTGAGTTCAAATCTGACCTTAGACACTTACTAGCCCTGTGACCCAGAGCAAGTGACAACTTTATTTGCCTCTAGTTTCCTCATCTGTAAAATGAGCAGGAAATGGAAATGGCAAACTACTCAAGTATCTTTGCCAAGAAAACCCTAAATGGGATCACAAAGAGTCAGACATGACTGAAACAACTAAATGACAAAAACATTTCACTACATAAAAAAGAGCTATGTTCTTGAAAAGCAAATTTTAAATAACATGTTTATAAAGTGGATGCATATTCTTTTAAAAGTATAAATGTTTTTCAGGGTGGTTTGAAATGAATTCTATAAATCAAAGAGTTTTGCCTTTTTACTTTTTTAAAAATAAAAGCAGTCATTTCAATCTACTTAGCAGATCTGGATTTTGTATTTCAGATTTCCTTATACAGAAATATACTAGAACTTGACTACTTTTTCATATACTGTAATCTCCATACTTTCTTTAATATGATAGTGAAAATTTAATTACCAAAATAATGTTTTAAAGCAACATTTATTAAGTGACTACTATATACGAGTAAGGCACTGAGGATACAAAGAAATGAAATAGTGCTTATATTCCAATGGGAATATTTAAAGTAATAAAAATATGGTTCCTAAGTTCCAAACAATAAAGATTAAGAAAATATAAGATGCATAGTCAATATTATGAAATATGACCAACACTTAGAAATGGATACATGATTAGTTTCTAAAAAGCAGTAGAATCAGAGCAAGAAACTGAGTTTCTGAGTCTGAAATACTAGAAACAAATCCTTTCTTGCTATTAACATTTTAAACACCCCAATATATACAGGCCCTTCTTACTATCTAAAACTTAACCTAAAATTACTTTTCTCAGTCAAAAATGTGAATAATTATATGTGATGATGCTTTTTTCCCCAATAACTATTTTTTTCAACGATATTATCCATCGACTTGAATTCAAGAATTAGTCTCAGTGAAGAAAATGAAAAACTTTATAGCACAAAAATAATAGTATAATCACAAATTTCTGACTTCTGAATAAATGATTAAATTATAGTTACAATTATGAGAGGAAATACTATAATACAGAAAATATTTTGTGATTTATTTTTCTCAATGCCTTCCTTTGATCCCATTTATAAATAAATATTACCCACAATAATTCAATACATCAAATAATCTGTAATAATTTCTTTGGAGTTAGAATTCCTTCCACTTATTACATACCTATCTAAATCTTATAAACAATTTTATTTATTTCTATGCTCAACATTTCCCACTATCTCGTGCCATGTTTTTTTTTATCTTAACTAGGCTAGGCTGTTCCTCAGATGAAAGATATAAAAGTCTGTCAAAAACTGAACAGAAAATTTAAACAAGAAGGGTGGTCAACATAACATGTCACTTAATGAGAGACAAATGGACAAACACGTTTCTTGTTTATTTCCTTTAAGTCTCTTGCTGTTTTGCCAGGAGGCAAAAGGAACAGACTAACAATACAGAAGAAAAATACACAAATCACTAACCCATTTCTGTAGATCTGTCCATTCAGGGCAAAAAGGTGTTGGACTACAACTTTATCAACCCTCCCAGTTCATCCTCGCTATTAATTTCTGAATTGGTAAACTCGAAAGTTGCTGGAAAGTTCTTGGAGATGGGAATCTGAGAAGGTCTAACTAAGATAGAGTCACCAATACTGTTGCATGAATTAGTCAAATGGCCACTACTAATAAGTCACTGGAATTCAGAGACAGATTTTACTGAAGTGAATAATTACTTAGAGCATAACACACTCTACCCAGGAACAGATGGCAATGATTCCATATTTATTTCACTGACCCCATATTTAATTACTTTCTCACTTATAAGATCTACTAATGCTCTAAAGATAAAATCTTCTGAGAACCAAGGGCTGATGATTTAAGTAAAGGATTTCATATAAATGGGGTGCAAAAAACAAATCAGAAATAATTTTTTTTTAAAAATAAACTACAAAGTTTTCGATAACTAGTTTTTCAATAATCAAGTATGATCATTTCTCTCAATAGAAAATACTGGCAATACTTGTTCACAAGATTTAAAGTAGAATATGGGTAATGAAATTTGCAGTGATAATAAATACTGGTGGTTTTCAGAAGGCAGTATGGCACTATATTATTAGTATATATTACCATATTATAGGTTCAAGTGCTGGCTCTGGTACTTTCTAGATATGTGAGCTCAGACAAGTCACATAACCCATGAACCTTAGTTTCCTTACATGCAAAAAAAATTCTAATCCATTTGTCTCAATACCTGTAGGATTTTAAACTTAACAGGCATATAATAAATGTTTTGTGATTGATTCAATATTCATGGTGACTTCCCAAAATCTACATTCCACTCCCTTACTATTACTTTCCTAATAATATTTTCTCTTTTTTAGAATATATTTTTATATGTATCCCTAGAATTTAGAACAGTGCTTGACACATATTCAGTTCCGTCACTATCAGTTACCCTTGGTCTTGCCTATACAACAGAAGAAAAACCAATTTAAAAAAAAATAGTGCCCACAAATGTTTACGGCAAAGAAATAATGACTATCTTCACTTGCATAAATTGCAATTACCTTCAAACAATGGCTTAATAAACTCTTCCTGCATGAAGCACCATTTTCTTCTTTTAGAGTGGGAATTAAGTGAATCTTCCCCCAAGAATACTTCCTCCACACTGGTTAGAGATAGCATTCGGAGCTATATGAACAGGCGATTTTCCAATGAAGAAATCAAAACAATTTATAGTTATATGAAAAAATGCTCTAAATCGTTATTGAGAAAAGCAAATGAAAAGAAACTTGAGATATCACTTCACAGCTATCAGTAGCTAAGCTGATAGAAGGGGAAAATGACAAATGCTGGAGAGGATGTGGAAAAATTGGGACCTTACTTCATTGCTGATGGATCTGTGAGCTGATCCAACCATGCTGGAGGATGGTCTGGAATTGTTGAGGGCTAGGATGGAGTGCTGGGGCAAATCCAGGCCAGAACTTCAGGAAAGCCTGTTCTCTGAGACTGTGCTCATTATCATCCAGTATTGCTCTCCATATGCCCCTGATGTTGCTGTCCCCAAGATAAACAAGGGAATTACAGAATACAAGGGATATGTAAAATAGATGCCCTCTAGGCTTACATTCTTTAAGATAACAAGACTGGCTAAATTACTGGAGATGAGTAAATTGTCATGTAGACTTGCAGTTTCTGTCTTTAAAAACCTGAACCCTCAGATCAATAAATGGAATTGTCCTATTTTTTCCCACCTGCCCGTGTCTTTCTTCTTCACCGCCTCACTAAGCCATGTGGGGATGCCGGTTGGCCACCACATGGTATTATGCCCAAAGAGTTATTAAACTGCCTATACCCTTTTACACAGCAATACCACTATTAGGTCTACTTCCCAAGATGATTAGAAAAAAAGAAAAAAGAATCTATATGTTCTAAAATATTTATAGCAGCTCTTTTTTTGGTGGCAAAGAACTGGAAATTGCGGAGATGCCTGTCAATTAGGGAATGGCCGAGCAAACTGTGGGACATGTTCATGATGGAATATTATTACTCTGCTACAAGAAATGAAGAACTTGATGATATAACGAAGAGTGAACATTGTTTACAGTAACAACAGTGTTGTTTTAAGAACACCCAAGTCATTTAATTATAAACACCCAAATTAACTGCAAAGATCCTGTGAAGGAAGATGCTGTTTGCATCCAGAGAGAGAAAACACACACACACACACACACACACACACACACACTTGTCTCTCATGGCAGCCATCTCGGGAGGGAGAGAAAAAAGAAAAGTTACATGACTTCATTGTATATTTGAAAGGAATAGAAAGTTGTACATAATGGATCTGCAGTTCTGGATGCAATCTTCTTTTTTTCTATTCCACTTTATTAAGGAAATGCTTGTTTTATGTCTTAAATTCAGAATTAGATAGACAGATAAAATGAAATGATTATTCTCCAACTATATCTTTTCTTCCAACGATAGCCCATTCAATATAGTAATGAAACCATTTACAAAGCTATCCTATAAAAGGAGACCATTGTAAAAGACCATAGGTGTATCTCATTTTATTGCTTGTAGCTTTATTGCACTTCATGGATACTGAGGCTTTGTTGTGTTTTGTTTTGTTTTAACAAACTGAAGGTTTGTGGCAACCCTGAATCTGACAAGTCTCTATTTTTCCAACAACATGAACTTACATTTTCTCTGTCACATTTTGGTAATTCTCATAATATTTCAAACTTTTTCATTATTAGTTTATCTGCTATAGTGATCTGTAATAACACTATTGTAGCTGTTTTGGAGTATCACAAACTGCACCCATATAAGACGGCAAACTTAATAAATGTGTGTGTCCTGACTGCTCCACCTACCTAACAAAATCCTTGCTGTCTCTCTCCCTTTCCATGGGCTTCCCTATTCCTTGAGACACAACAACATTGAAGAATGTTACATGAACTTAGTTGATAAAGCAGTGGTAGAGTTTGAAAGGATTGACTCCAATTCTGAAATCAGTTATACTGTGGGGAAAATGCTATCAAAACAGCACTGCATGCTACAGAGAAATCTGTCATGAAAGGAAGAGTCAATCAATGCAGCAAACTTCATTGTTATATTATTTTAAGAAATTAAGCACACAATCACTAAAACCAGCAGTAACTACCACCCTGATCAGTGGATAGCCATCAACATCATGGAAAGACCTACCACCAGCAAAAAGATTATAACTCACTGAAGGACTGGAAGTTGCTTAGCATTTTTTAGCAATAAAGTATCTTTTAATTAAGGTATGCACATTGTTGTAGTTTTTTTAGTCATAATACTATTGTACACTAAATACCACAGTAGTGTCAAAATAACTTTTATATGTACTGGGAAACCAAAAAATTCATGTGACTCACTTTACTGTTATGGTCTGGAACAAAACCCACAGTATCTCCAAAGTATGTCCATAGAGTTCCTTACTTGCAGTTCTAGCAGAGTATGGCATCCAAAAAGAATACGTTGCACACACACACACACACACACACACACACACACACACACACACGTGTACGTGCGTCAATATACTATGTGACACACTCAGGAAGGACCTCCTAACTTTCCTGGTTCAGTTTTCCTCTTCTTTGTTTCTTTGTAGTCCACAAGATAATGTGCTATACAATGCCAATAAGAAACAGGTAACAAGCAAATAAAGGATGTTTTTACATTTAATTTCTTTTTTTTAATTACCAATCACTGAGGTGGCTCAATAGATTCATAGTAGAAATAGAAACATAAAGATTTGTGACTTTGTAAGAAAATGAAGAAATGTAGAAGGAAAACAAAAACCTAGAAACCCAACCAGACAAAACCCAACAAACAGATCCACATGCACCCAGGCACCCTAAACCTACAATCTGAAAAGGTGTGGATTACTTCCCATGATACTGTGATGTATCACACATGTTCTGGAAGCATCTGGAAGCTTTAAGGAATATGGAAATGGAAGAGAGTTAAAGGAAGATGGTCTAAGAGAATATATGGAAGTGAAGACAATAACAATCAACATTCCCAAAAAGTGAACACCAGGATCCTGAGGAGTCAGACTCCAGGGGGTCCTAGAAAAACCTGAGCTTTACTTAATGCTCCTTCATCCACTGTGATCCACTTTCAAAAGAACTCTGATTTTATCTCAAAGATAGACTTTGAAAAACTACAAGCATGCCAAAAGTTATATTTCCAATCTTGATTCTTCTTTACCTTGACTTGTTGGGTTCTTTGGTTCAAATTTTTATCTTGTGTGTTATTTTCCCAACTTCAAACCTGGACCTTTTTCTCCTCTGCTACTGAAATGTACTTAATATAACCTCTTTTTTTTTAAGTAAAAATTTACTTAATAAATTCTAGCTTTCTATTTAAAAAAAAAAATTCACATACTCTAAATGGAAGCTCTCAAGATGACAGAGTTCTAAAATGAGAGTAGCACAGTGAGTATGAATTTCATTTAAACATGTACACCTCTTGCTAATCTACCTTGTTTTCAATTTCAACACAGACACACCCACAATGCCCCAGCACAAAGCAGTGAAGAACAAACCCAAACTTTTATTATGAGAGGGTGCTTTTATTTATTTTCCTCTTAATTTGAATGAACTAGGAAATAACAGAAATTGCCTATAGTCTAAAAAATGTACCCAGTATACACCCTCTCTTCACAGAAAATAAAGCATACATATATACATTTCATTTTGCCTGCTTGGCAGTGGCCAAGCAGGGGGCAGCTTCCATCTTGGGAGCAGCTCAGCTTAAAGCCCCTGGGGGAACTGACCAGCTAATTTGAACCTCAGCCCTTAGAGGAGGCCATGCCCCCACCTAAAACCCTTGGGGGAATTGAACAGCTGATCTGAACCTCAGCCCTTAGTGGCAGCCCTGCTCCCACCTAAAGGGAATTGAGCAGCTGATCTAACTCTCAGCCCTGAGCAGGGTCCTGGGGTGAGGAGGAGCACTAGGACCCTCCTCTTGACAAAGGATTCAGAAGTCAAGTAACTGGCTGGGAAAATGCCCAAAAAAGGGGGAAAAAACAAGACCACAGAAGATTACCTTCTTGGTGAACAGGTGTTTCCTTCTACCCTTTCAGATGAGGAAGAACAATGTATACTGTCAGAAGAAGTCAAGGCTTCTGCATCCAGTACCTCCAAAATGAATATCATATGGGCTCAGGCCATGGAAGAGCTTAAAAAGTGAGTCAATGGCTTGCTAAAGGAGACCCCAAAAATGCTGAAGAAAATAACAACTTTAAAAATAGGCTATTTCAATTGGAAAAAGAGGTCCAAAAAGCCAATGAGGAGGAGGAGGCTTTAAAAAGCAGAATCAGCCAAATGGAAAAGGAGGTTCAAAAGCACACTAGAGAAAATAGTTCTTTAAAAATGAGAGTGGAGCTAAGGGAAGCTAATGACTATATAATAAACCAAGAACTTACAAAACAAAACCAAAAGAATGAAAAAATAGAAGATAATGTGAAACATCTCACTGGAAAAACAACTGACCCGGAAAATAGATCCAGGAGACACAATTTAAAAATTATGGGACTACCTGAAAACCATGATCAATAAAAGAGCCTAGACATCATCTTTCATGAAGTTACTAAGGAAAACTGTCCTGATATTCTAGAACCAGAGAGCAAAATAAATACTGAAAGAATTCACCGATCACCCCCTGAAAGAGACCCAAAAAAAGAAACTCCTAGGAATATTGTGGACAAATTTCAGAGTTTCCAGGTCAAGGAAAAAATATTGCAAGCAGATAGAAAGAAATAATTCAAGCACTGTAGAAATACAATCAGGATAACACAGAATCTGGTAGCTTCTACAATAAATGATTGAAGGGCTTGGAATAGGATATTCCAGAAGTCAAAGGAACTGAGATTAAAACCAAGAATCACCTACCCAGCAAAACAGTACAATACTTCAAGGGAAAAAATGGTCCTTCAATGATATAGAGAGGACATTCAATATTCTGGATGAAAAGACCAGAAGTGAAGAGAAAATCTGACTTTCAAACAAGAATCAAGAGAAGCATCAAAAGGTAAACAGGAAAGAGAAATCATAAAGGATTTTCTAAAGCTGAACTGTTTACATTCCTACATGGAAAGATAACATTTGTAACTCTTGAGACTTTTCTCAGTATTTAGATAAGTGGAGGGATTATACACATACACACACACACACACACACACACACACACACACACACACAGAGTACAGGTTGAGTTGAATCAGAAGGGATGATATCTATAAAAAAATAAAATTAAGGGGTGAGAGAGGAATATATTGGGAGAAGAAAGGGAGAAATGGAATGGGGCAAATTATCACTCATAAAAG
>CM053771.1:91532709-91638111 GCA_028658325.1 Potorous gilbertii
AATGGAATGGGGCAAATTATCACTCATAAAAGAGATAAGAAAAGTCTTTTTCAATGGAGAAGAAAAGGGAGGAGGTGAGAAGGGAAAAGTGAAGCTTACTCTCTTCACATATGGCTTAAGGAGGGAATAACATGCTCACTAAATTTGGTTTGAAAATCTATCTTACACTACAGCAAAGTAGAAGAGAAAGGGACAAGCGGGATGAGGAGCATGATAGAAGGGAGAGCAAGTGGGGGAAGGAAGTAACTAGAAGTAAACACTTCTGGGAAGGGACAAGGTAAATGAGAGAATAGAAAAAAGGTGGAAAGAATGGAGGGAAATATAGTCTTACACAACATGACTATTATGTCATTTGCAAAATGACACATATATAGCCTGTATTGAATTGCTTGCTTTCTCAGTGGGAGTGTGGAGGGAGGAAGGGAGAGAAGCTGGAATTCAAATTATTAGAAACAAATATTGAGAACTGTTATTGCATATAACTGGGAAATAAGAAATACAGGTAATGAGGTATAGAAATCTATCTTGCCCTACAAGAAAAGAGAGAAGATGGAAATAAGGAAAGAGTGAGGTGTGATAGAAGGGAGAGCACACAAAGGGAAAAAGTAATCAGAATGCAAGGTGTTATGGGGTGGGGGGAGGAGAGAGATGGGGAGAAAATTGGAACTCAAAATTTTATGGAAATTAAAGTCATAATCTAAAAAGAAAGAAAGAAAGAAGAAAAAAAGAGAGAGAGAGATTACTGGTAACTCTGGAAAGCAACTTTAGTCAAATGATGAGTTTGGAAACCAGACTTAAGCAAGTGTTAAGAAGTAAACCAGAGAAAAGGGAGTCCTTTTCAAAGAGTTTAGTCACAAAAAGAAGCAGAGATATAGGATGATAGCTAGCAGGAACTTTGGAAGGGGCTTTAGCATCCAAGAACCTGGTGATACTGTTTTGGGTAGGATATAGATGCAATTATAGTTCAGGTGGATGATCTCTCAAGTCCCTTCCAACTCAGTTTTCATATGGTCTTTCTGGCATTCATCAGAAGTTCAAATTCCTCAGGCATACTCTCTAAAGCTGCTGAACTGGTACTCTGGGTTAGATGACACAATATTAATTACAGTTCTAATAGCTACTAGAAGACATGAATTTCATGAGCCATCGCAAACTGAGAATATGAATTTTTTCATGAAACGAAATGGTTAGAATAACATCATCTGAGATATAATATAAAGGACATACACTATTAGGAAAAAAATTACAAACACATTAAATCATTATGCAATCCTAGGATCCCCAACCACCTACAATCATCTACAATCTATGATTAATGCTTACATGATAGTTCTCTAAGGTGTTACCACAAACACACACACACACACCAGGATAAAAAGGAAAGTAGTTGAATGAGGAAAAAAATCTTTGAATCAAGTAGTTCTAAAAAGGGTTTGCTTTTCATTAATATGTACACACATAACAAAAAGTCATTCCCAAACAAAAAAAAAATAGACTCAAGTATATCAATCAATCAATAAACACTTACTGAGCATCTAGCACATGCCAGGAACTGTGCTAAAAACATTGGGGACACAAAAAGAGGCAAAAGACGATCTCAGACCGTAAGGAACTTATAATCTAAAGGGGGAAACAACAAACAAACAAATATGTGGGATAAATAGGAAAATACAGATAGGATAGGATAAATATACAGGATGAATAGGAAATAATAAACAGAGGGGTGGCCAGATTAGGGAAGGTTTTCTACAGAAGGTGGGATTTTAGTTTGGACTTAAAGAGAGAGAGAGGTAAGCAGATAGAGGGGATGGAGAACAGTCAGATAAAACACCCAGAACAAACTGACTGTTGGGAGGCCTTCAGTCAAAGGGAATTTATACACTCTGAACTAAAGACTCCATTACTTTGTTTATACAACCAAGGAAGCCATTGATAAGAAGAAAAATGCCCATATACACAAAAATATTTATAGCAGTATTTTCTGTGATAAGAAACAAAACAGATGTCCATCAACTAAATAAATGTCAAGCTAAACAAATTGTGCTATATTAATATAATGGCACATTACTGTGCTGCAAAAAATGTGATGAATACAAAGAAGTAGGGAAAGATCTCAATGAACAAAAGCAGAACCAAGAAAAAAATATACAAAGTAACTATAACAATGTCAATGGAAAGTACAACTAATTACAAACCAAACAAATCAAAAGTAAACCTAACAAAATTATAAAGATCCAGCAGAACTCAAAAGAAAAGCTATTGAGAATTACCTATTTCCTTGTGGAGGTAGGAGGTTCACAAGCGTTGCATATTTCACATGTTTTCGGACTTTTTCAATATATTGATCAGCTGTGCTGAGGGGTTTTCCTCTCTAAAAGTATACTAATTTGTTATAAAGGATGGTTCTTAGGGAGGGGGAAAGGAAGAGTTACTTGGGATAACAATGATACAGTCAGTAAACACTTCGGTGCCTACGAAGTCCCAGGCACTATGCTAAAAGTGAAAAGAAAAAAAAAAAGAAAAACTGTCATTAAAATATAGCTTTTAGAAAGTTAGAAAGAACTCCAGGATAGGATTTTTTTAAAAATTCTCCAACATGACATCATTGTCACAGCCACTATGCTCTAGTTATGAATAAAATTCAGGGGGAAGGGGAAATAATATATTAAATAGAAAATATCTTCCCAAGGAAATTAACACAGAAGCAAGAGAAAATAAATCAGAAATGTCAAAGCAATCTGTGGAAGTAGTTATGACACTTACTTATGGCAATGACATCTTTGTCACATGAATGTTGATGAACTGGGTAGGAGATGAGTGATAGGTAATGATACCAAATATCTGGCATCAACACATTTGTACTACAATGGGCCTGGAAGTTATTAGAGATCAGCTGCAAAACATGGGAAATATAATGTGCCTAAAATGAAACTGACTTTTCAGAATCATATTATTTTTGTCACAGACTAAAGGCCCAGTAATTTATAAAACTTGCTGGGACTTTCTCATACAACATGGATGTCATATATTTTATGTCTAATTAAGCACACAGAACAGAATCTCTGTGTTAACATGTCAAAGGTCAAGCTGAAAAAAGAAAAAAAGATCGTCACAACAGTTAAAATGAATGTGAAATTATGAGGTGAGAGCTTCCTCTAATTCAGAGCAAAAGGGAACAAAAAGCTCAAGTGTCCAAGTGAACAAAGTAAGACATCCTTCTTGGTCTTCATGTACAGAAAGAGTAGCGTACTTAAATTTTTTCCAGTTTTAATTAGTCCATGTGGTAAATGCTGAGAACTATTCCTCATACTTTCAGAACAGACTGTTTCATTAAGCCAGAGAAAGAAGGAACAAAACGACAGAGCACTTGGGTGGCAGCAGGCATCTTAAGCAGAGGCCAAGGCATACTGAAAACCCTAACCTCTGTTCTGCATCATACTACTCCCAGCTTTCTCATTGATCTCTCTCATTTTTCATTTTACTTTTTCCTATTTTGAGTTTCCAAAATGTGATGGCTTCTTAGACCTTTTATATTTCTCTTCATCTCTCTCAAAACAAGAATTACTTTCTCTATATTACCATACTCCTACTCTACCCCTCCAAACAACATTGCCCCTCCTTATCCCCATTTCTCTAGCCACTATGCCACAAAAATCCTTCAATTTTCTTTTATTCCACTGAGCTATGGTATACAGAGCATGATACTAACATTATTAAAAATAATAGCAATTTGTCACTGTTCTAGTATGTAAATTACCAATGTGTTCAATAAAAGTTTAAATTAAGAGTTGGGCTTTTAGTATGTCTATAGAAATTACTTAATACTCTTAAATACTGAACTATTCACTGCTCCATTCTCTGAAGTTTTAGAAATAAATAACCCTTCAGGGATGCCTAAAACAAGAAGGTAACGTTCTCCAATGGCCCACCTGGTTTACAAAATCTATCCAGTAATGCCAAGTACACTGAAATACCACAAATTTCTCTAAAGTGTACAGATCTGGTTGTACAACAAAAATTGACAATGTATATATGAAGAGAGGTTAGGTTAGCAGTGTGGAAATACTTGCTTTTCTGGCCTAAAGCTCTTTCTATTAGGATCAAAACAAACTGATGTTATCTTAAGAAACCTTCCAAATTTTGAAAAATAAAGTCTAAACATTCTGTGGTCAGCCAGATAATACCTAGATATTGTTTGTTTCCTTTTAGGGATAAATTATGGCAGGTTTATTTTTGTATTCAAATCAAAAGCAGGCATTATAAAGGAAATAAAAGTAGTTCAGTAGCCATTTCAAGAAAGAAAGACATAGTATAGTCACTGAACATTTCTTTGGTAAAAACAAGAAGACAGGGAATTCTAAAACTGATTTTTTAAAATCCTATTTAAACCACTCACCTGCTTTGCCCACATTCTCTATGAAAACACTACTTGCCCAATAGAAGGCATATTTCTACATTATAATAGCAATATGCTGATGTAGAAAATTAGGTTATCTGTTCAGGTAACATCAGCAAGAACAATGAACTGGAAGTACTTTAAAGCATGTGTGGAAAAACAGCCTGGATGCTAAACTGTAAAGATAACTATCAGAACCTAGAGCATTTCTTAGAAAGGCATCTCAGGAAGTCATTTAATACAGTCTCCCATTTTCTAGGAAGTCAAATCTATGCCACCCTATTGTCAACTGTCAATTACATTTTTAAAGATCTCCAAGTAAAGCAATTCTTCAATTCCCTTGAAATTCAATTCAACAAAGAATGCTTATTTAAGTCCATACTATTTACCAAGCACCGTGTTAGAAAGTTTTAATATAATGTAAAAAAAAAAAAAAAAAACTGAAAAATCAACAGACCTCAGAGAAATTAATCTGCTTTGGGAGAGCTGAGGACTAATAGATAACACATATATACAAGTAACATATACCACAGCAGAATGTGTTTAAAGAACATCAGAAATCCAGACAAAAAGCTCTAGGAAAACATGTGGGAAAGGAGTACTCTAAACACACTGGGAAAGTAGAAAGACAAGTAGGATCAAGAATAGATTAATATGGAAATAGTACATGACCTGAGTCTTAAAAGAAGAAGAGAAGACAAGGGGAAAAAGTTTTCTGCAAATTCAGATTTGTGTAAAAACAGGCACATACACTATAAGGTACCAACTCAAAGAACAATTTGGCTGATATGTGGAAAACATGCAGAGGGAAAATGCCAAATAAGACTAGAAAGGTAACTCAGAGCTAGACTGCAGAGGTCCTTAAATGCCAAGACTTTTCCTTTTATCCTAAAGGCAACAGGAGGCCACTAAAGGGTTTTGAGTAGTAGAGTAATATGGTCAGATCTGTGTATTGGGAAGATTATTTTGTCAGTTGGATGGAAAAGGGAAAAAGCCTAGAGAAAGTTAATTCAGGTTAATGTGCTAAATCAAGACCAAAATAGTACAGGATGAATTTAAAAAGTGAGTTCTAATGGCTGTGTGAAAAGGAAGACTAGAATGAAAGGAGCTCTAGCAGTTGGAAAGGCAACATTAAGTAAGTCTGTTATATATAAAGACTAATCCTATGGATCTTCTGAGGAGAGAGTGAGTGCCAAAACAACAAGAAGCAACAAAAAGAAACAAGAAGAAGACAAGAATTCTAAAAGCTAGGACAAATTAAAGATCCAAATTCTCTATGAGTATTCAAATATACCCCGTCACTGATAATCCAATTATAAACTGCTTTATAGAAAGATTTAACTTGATTATTATTAATTATTAATATATCACATCCTAATTTGGGAATAAAGAAGAGGTGCAGAACAGGATGGTTAAGCATATACTGGTATTTAGTAAAAGGAGAAAAAAAAGTAAAGTATAAATTATCACAGTAATTGCTTTTTATTTCTTTCATTCCAATCAATAATAATCCATTCAGCAACCTATAATCTGAAATAATAGCACCTTAGGTTTGCAAACCTTATCTCATTGATTCTCACAAGAACCTGTAAGACAGATGTTATTTTGTACTAATTTTACGGAGGAGGAAACTGAGGCTGAGAATTATTAACTGACTTGCCCAGGGTCATACATCTAACATCTGAGGTGATATTTAAATTCAGGTATTTCTACCTCTAAGTCTAATGTTCTAATCTCCTCTATGCAACCTAACTGTTGGGAAGGATAAGGAAATGAACCAAACAATCTTAGTTCTCAGAGAGCTTCCAATGGGATAAAAGAAGATGTACACAAATACTTCTAATGAAAGATCAACTGAAACTGTGCATATATTGAAGGTAAAGTTTAGTTCTGCTTTATACTTAAAAGAGACAACCAAAACAATGGTACAAATGTAAAAATGGACATTTTGAATTTTTATTCTTTTCAAATATAACACTGTTAAATCAATTTCTTTAATACTTAAACCTAAGATAAATTAGTAAATTTGCAAACTGCCAGCCTGGAGATATTGCTGCTTCCCTCATCCATGAAGAAGGGCTTTGCATCCAGCAGCTGCTCTATGATGCCTTGCCTTTAACACTCTCATTGTAAGTGATACTGTCTTCTTTTGTAATACTATATTACTTAATCTGTACATCTCACATTGAATGTAGCATTTACTGTCTTGAGTTATTGATATTTGTGGTAGTGTGGTATGGTAGAAAAGAACAATAAACTTATAGCCAAGTAGCTGAGTGAGAATGATGTCTTGCTCCTCAGTCTCTTCCATTGCTAAATATGGTCACCAACCTCAACTAGTATATAAAACTCAAATGCTTTAGAAGTCCCAAAGTAAAAATCTGTGGTGAATTCTGTTTTAGTCCAGAATTATGTTGTTTGCCCTGGATAGACACTCTGTTATAGCATTAAACTCAATAAAGTTAATTCTTAATTCACAATCTGTAGTGCTTTAAAAAAAAATCTTAACAAGTAATAATGGTAATTTTACCTTCAAACCATATAAGACAGTATTCCTTCCAAAAAAAACAAACTCCAAACAACCAGTCTTTAAATTCTACTTAAAAGATCCCTAATCCCTATTCTAAGTCATTCAAGAGGTAAAGGAGCAGGAGTGCAGAGAGCTGGATTCAAGGGCATGAAGAAAAATCCCAGCCACAATACTAGACACCTTTAGGAACTGGGAAGTATCACTTAATCTTTTTCGGAGCCTCAATTTTCTTATCTTTAAAATTATAAAGGACCTTTCAACTCCAAAGTACTCCGATTTATTATCATTCAAAAACTGAATCTGAGAAAAAAGATCATCTCCCTCTGCAAGACGGGATATGAACAAAGTTCCCAAATCTGAACAACGATAGGCCAGCCGCCTGTCACACTTGGAAGGACTTTTTACTAGCTGAAGCTTTTAATCACTGGGACAACTACATCAATAGAAAGTATTTAATGTAGTCCGTTTTACAATACAAATCTAAGGCCTTCTTTGGTATGTTTTTATTCTCACTGTGATGGCATATTCTTTTTATATAAAAAGGGATGTTCTTGATTAAATGATCGATTGCATGGTATGATGTCATACAAATACTAAACTGGAGAGAGCACTGTTAGTTTCTGTTTACCAAAAAATGGAGTTATGGTAACAGTATTATTGTTCATATGTCTCCTGATCAAAATTATTTATAAATCTTGCCTATTTTTATCTTCAACTCCAATAGTTCACAATATAATACATAAGCCTACTTGATTATAAATGAATATCAATTCAATGGCATGCAGTATATATTTGTTCATTTCACCTGATGCAAGAAGGCAGTGATGGTTGAAACTGTGCTAGGCACTACTATTCTTGGCCTTTACATTAATATAACATCACTGTTGTTTTATTTTTTGAAAAGTTTAATATTGCCTATGACTATGTGGGGCAAAGAAAAGTAATACCGGAATATGTGTATTATTTCCTGTTTTAATAAGATGTCTTACAGCAAGTATTTATTAAGTGCCTACAAGGTACCAGACGAAGGAAGGAAGGAAGCAAGGAAGGAAGGAAGGAGGGAGGGAGGGAGGAAGGAAGGAAGGAAGAAAAGAAGGAAGGGAGGAAGGAAGGAAGGAAGGAAGGAAGGAAAACATGATACATAAAAATAAGTAGCTATGTACATATTAAATATTCTTTGCTTCAAGGAATCAAGGAGGTTGCAAAGTAAAAAACAATTAGAATGAAAAGAGAAACTGCCAAGTGAGGTCAAGTATTTATATGAAATATTTCTGATAAAAAATGCGTTGTCCAAGATATGTAAGATATAAAGAAATATGGTATATTATGAGACTTAGAATATGAAGAATTTTCAAAAGAAATGTACTAGTGAATACTATACCTCAACAACCACATGAAAATTATCTAAATCACAAATAATTTCAATTACAATAATTAGGAAATCACCTCAGTCATCAAAATAGCAAAGATGATAAAAGAAAAGCAAATTTTCAACGCTGACAAGCTGTAAAATGAGAGGCACTTTTATATACTTTTGGTAGAATAATGAAATGATTCAAACTATCTGGAAAATAATGTGAATTAGGCACCAAAAAAGTTAACTACCATGCCTGTTTTCTCTAAACTCCACTACTGGGGGAGGGGGGTGTGTGGTGTGTGTATGTGTGTGTTATGTTCTACACAGCATGACCATAGTGAAAACATATTCAATAGGAAAGTATGTGTAGATTTTATATAGAATTGTATGCCATCTTGGGGAGGGAGTGGGTAGTGGGGGGTAGGTGGGGGGGGGGGGAAATGTAAGTTTTATGGTAGTGATTGTAGAACATTAAAAATCAAAAAAAAATTAAAAAAAATAAACTCCACTATTGGGTATATACTTCAGAGGTCAAAGGCAGAAAAATATATTCCAAAATATTTATCAGCATTTTCAGTAAAAGTAAAAAACTAGGAAAAAAAAAAAAGTAGGTTGAAAAACAGTTCAACATGCTCATGATTTCTCCCACTCATTTTAATTCCTCCATGCAACATGACTAATGTGAAAATGTGTTTAGTAAGAAAGTATGCATAGAATCCATATAAGATTGCATGCCATTTGGGGAGGGAGGGTGAAGGGAAGGGGAGAAAATCTAAGACTTATAGAAGTGATTATAGAAAAGTGAAAACAAATAAATTAATAAGTTAAAAAAAAGAAAAATGGCTTGGCTTAATAAATTGTATTATATTACTGTAATAGAAAATTACCATGTACCCCGAGAAATGTCAAACATGAACAAATTCAAAAGAATATGGAAACTGATGCAAAGTTTTTGTTTTAAATGGAGAGAAAAATATAACTATAATAAAATAAATGCAAAAATACAAAATGTAAAGGACATTGGAGTTCAGATTCAATGCAGTAACCAACTTGAATCCAGAAGAACAAAGACGATGCATACATCCCTGTTCTCTGTAGACTGATGCTTTACTATGGAAGCAGAATGCTGTAAGTAGTATAAGATAATCACTTACTCTATTGGTTTTGCTTATCTGAGTCTTTCTGTTATAAAGTATATGAATGCTGTAGCAACAGGAGATGTTTAAAAGAACTAAAAATAGAAGGCATAAATAAAATATTAAAAAAGAAAATTATGAAAAGAAAGGCAATCTATCCTTTTGCTTTCTATCAAACTACAGAAGCTCACAGAAAGTAGAAAAAAAAATTCCAAGAAAAACTACAAGGGCTTTAAAAATCTGTCTTTTAGGCTTTATTCTGATATTACTTCTCAGGGCTGACAGTGTCTCTACTTTGTAAAAAATTTCACCCCATGAAAAACCTGTTCTCCCTCTTCTCAAATGGATAGTTCTTATCTTCCTAGGCTCCAGCCCTTCATGAAACTTCCTGAACTTCTCCTCACTTTCACCCTCTTGCAGAAACCTTTTTGCCATCCCTTTCTAGCAGCCTTTTATATGTTTTCCATCATTAGAACATGTAACTCTTGGATGGCCAGAGCTATCTTGATTACTTGTATTTTGTATCCCAAAACTTAGTACAGTACTTGGCACATAGTAAGTGGTTGTAATAAATGCTTTATCTGCCTCTCTTTCTCATTATCATCATCAAAGTAAATATTTACATTATGGTACAAATTGTAAAGTCTATAAAATAGAAGCTATTAATATTATTGTTCATTAAGTCAAAATAAGGCAGTCCCTGTCTTTTAGGACAGCAGTTTCTTAAAGTGGACCTTTGAGAAATCATTATATAAGATACTTAACATTTTTCCCATAATAATTATTCATTCAAGATTCAGAATCTTCCACAGTGCCTTTCTAGATTCATTTAATTCCACTCTGATTACATTCTTGTTCTGCTTTTGCCCCTCTGACCTATATAATTTATACTATACTATCATGTGTTTGTTACTGTAAATCAATAAGCATTTCTTAAGTGCTTAATAGACACTGTACTAAATAAGCACTAGGGATACGAAAGGAAAAGTGGTTGCTGTCCTCAAGTACTCAATTCTAAGGGAGGGAGAATAAGCAAACAACTGTGTACATACAAAATATATACATAAGGGATAAAGGGAGGTAGTCTCAGGAGGGAAGGCATTTGGGGGAGTGGGAGAAACATGAGAAAAGGCATCTTCCACAAGACAATATCTGAGCTATGCCTTGGAGAAGTAAGGGAAGTCAGGAAGAATTGTTTCCTAATTAGATTATAATTTCCTCCTAGGAAAACCATGATTTCATCACTGTATATCACTTCTGACAAGACAAGGCATGCTTTAGAAACTCTAATAATACTAATTAAATTATTATATATACATACATACGCAATGTGTATATGCATAGTATGTATATAAATATATAGTATCAATCAATAACCATTTATTAAGTCTACTATATACCAAAAAGCATACTGTTTTGAAATTAAAAAGACAAAATGAAACAATCCCTGTGCTCAAAACATTTTATGAGACAATATGTACACAAAACAGAATAGACAAAAATGTATTCAAATATAAACAAAATAAATAAAAGGTAAATGGAAGAGGTGAACTAGTAGTTAGGGTAATTAGGAAAGGTCACACATGAGAAATGATGTTTAAGTTGAATTTTAAAGGAAAAGCAAGAATTCTAGGAGGCAAAGTAAGAAGGAATTACATTCTCGGCATAGACAAGCGCCTGGGGAAAGGCCTGGAAAAGAAGATATAGTAGCCTTGGAAAGGAAAAGCATGAAGGCCTGTTGAACTAGACAGAAGAGTATGTGAAAGGGAGTAAACTCTAGATGCAGTGACAGATTAAAGGTAGGCTCTGAAAGGTTTTAAATGTTTGGCCCTATGAATAATAAGAAGTCAATGGAGTTTACAAAGCAAGGGAGTGGCAAAGTAAGAGCTACACTTCAGAAATATTACTTTGGCAGATATGCGTACAGATATTAAGTATTATTATACATAAAAGATGGGAATAGTCACCGTTGAAAAAGCTATCCTTAGGAGAAGCTGTCTCCACCTCTACCAAGCAGATTAATGTAGTTCTAGGAGGATTCATTTAAGGGTTGAGCCAATTCTGGATTTGAATTTGGAACTTTGCAAGAAAAATGACTAAATGGTCTATATTTTTCATTCTATCAATCCCACTACTACACATATATTGTAAAGAAACAAAGGTCCAACATATATCAAAACACTCATAGCAAGTCTCAGAAAAAAAAAATGGATAAAAAAAACTAAGGTAAATGAACATAATCAAATATGGTACTATTATGTCTTAAGAAATGGTCAAAGATAATTCAGAGAAATATGATATTTATAAGAACTGATATAGAGCAAAATCAGAACTAAGAAAATAATATATAGGCAGACAAAGGTGTAAATGAAAAATTACTAAAAGAAAGTCAGATGGGAGTAACTGAAAAATCAATGAATGTCTGGAAGGAAAGATAATGAAATATATATATCTTCTTTCTTGTTCCCAACTCAGGAGAAAAGGGAGATGGAAGGAGACTACCAGGGTAGAAAAATGTATACACCACAAAATATCAGGCACTACTTTTCATTTGTCATGAAACAGGATCCAATCTGAAATTAAGTTAGTGTAAAGAAAAAAGCATCAATAAAACTAATTTAAAAGCATACATATAAGAATTATGTACATTTACAAATTTTTTAAAGTACCTTGGTTTCTGTTCTTTGTCAAAGAAGGTACTTATTATTGCTTTATATAATCCAAGAAACATACTATTGATCAAAGAAAGAAAACAGTATCTGACAAACTGAGAATGTCAAAGTAAAACAATTATTTAAACTCACTTCTCCATTTCTTAAAGTTGTGATGATTCCTCTTGCTACTCCCATTCTAAACAATGTTTCTGTGGCCTGAAATTGGAAATGAGAAGTAATATTTAAAAATATAATCATTAAAAATAATAAATTTTTATGTCATCATAAAATATACATAAATAAAAACCATTTAGCAAAGAACCAGAAGACATTGATACTTAGTTCATTACGTGAAGAATGGCTATACAAATTGTGACACATAAAATGAATGGGTTATTATTGCACAGTAAGAAAGTACAAATATGGGGAATTCAGAGACATATGGAAAACTTATAGGAAGTGGTGTAGGGAAAACAATATACACAAGAAATACAACAGCAGAAATGGCAAGAACAAAAAATCAAAGTGAATGCTGTATAATTATATTAACAAAGAAGTTTTGCCCTGGATAATAAATGAGAAAATGAACCTTCTCCCTTCTTTGAAGAGGTGAAAATTGTGCAGGTAGAACACTGAAAATACTGTCAGACATACTTGTGGTGCTGTTTAGTTCTGGTGAACTGCTTGTACTATTTCTGAAGGATCTGTCTATCCTTAACAGCTCTCTGAGCATGGGACATGTACTCACAAATGAAAACGATGTAAGAAGATAATCAATACAATTCATAAAAGAGTCATTATTATCAACTCACCAGATACCATTATACATACACACATCACATCCTTAATATGACATACGAATCAAACTGTATTAAAATAGTATCCTCAGTTCTAATCACATTGATTAATTAAAAGATAAAATTTTGAATAGCTCAACATATATCTTGTATTCTACTTTTGTGAAGAAGATGGAAATACATTGACTAGATACAGTACAATTATGTAGATCTGGAACTAGTTGAAATGGCTAGACCAAAAAAAATCACTAATTATTCCATATAAACTTGGAAGAAGGTCTTTGGTGGAATTTCCAACCATTCTTTGGTATGTCCTCTATCATATTAACAACTTGAATTAATGCACAGATGGCATGTTTGTTAAATTTATATATGGCACAAAGCTGAGAGGTATAGCTATCACAATTTATGATAAAGAAGATCCAAAAAGGTTCCTGTTAAGACTAAAATAATGCCACTCACAAAACTATACTTATGCCGTTTAACTTTAAAATCATGAACACGGGGTTCAAGGAATATGCATATAAGTATCAGATCAGGCATACAGGGCTAGACAGAAGACCATCTTAAAAGGAATCTTCAATTTTAGTGTTCTAAACTTTCATTATGAAGACAATGAGATGACCTCCCCGACAAAAAACAATCATTAATCTAATCTTAGGATATACTGAAAAGCATAGTACCCAAGACTAGAGTTCACAATACTCTTTCCTAGGTAGACCACATCTGGCATACTGTATTCCATTTCAGATTCCACATTTTGGGAAAGACATTGATAATATCTGGGAAAGACATTGAGACTATATAGCAGAATCAAGCAGTCTGCTGAAGGTCTCAGAAATCATCTCATATAAATATCAAATGATAAAACTGGGACTATATAAACTGGGGAAAAGGCAACTTGGTTATCATGCATGACAGCTATCCTCAAGTAACTGACAAAATGTCATGAGGAAAGGAAATTACAAAGTACTTGGCCCCAGAGGACAGAAATAGAAGCAGTGGGTAGAAGTTGCAAAGAGTCAAATTTAGGTTTAAAGTAACAGAAAACCTCCTATTAGAACTATCTAAATGTACAATGGAATGTTTCAGGAGGTGATGAGATCCTCCTCAGTGGAGGTCATCAAAGACTAGACAATCACTTATCACTTCATTGTACGGGAGAATCTTATTCAGGTAAGGCTGAACTAAATGGCCTGTGGAGTCACTTCTAACTTTGATTCTGCAATATTATGGGGAGCTCAAAATGAGTGAAATTTGAGCTTCAATGATAATTGCAGAGGAAGTTAAGTGGTATACTGGATAGAATGTTGGGCCTGGAATCAAGAAGAACTGAGTTTAAATATGACCTCAGACACTTGGAAATAACTGTGAGACCCTAGGCAAGTCGCTTAACCTGTAGGCCTCAGGTTTTTTTCCAAAGGTAAAATTGAGACAATAAAGCACCTACCTCCCAGAGTTACTGTGAGGATCAAATAAGATAATATTTGTAAAGCTCTTATCACAGTACCTGGCACGTAATACACACTTAATAAATATTTGTTCTGCTTTCACTAGCATAACAGTACATCTGAAGACACTGTAGAAATCACCTTGTCTAAACCTCTATTTTTACAAATGAGGAAACTGAGATCCAAAAAAATTAGGAGATTTATCTGAGGTCACACAAATTATTAGTAAAACTAAGCTAAAAACCCTTAGGAGGAAATACAATTGCCTTTGTTAAGTACACAAGGGCCTTCCACAACCTGGCTAAAACTTTTCAGGAGTATTAAAGGCTACAATCTTTCCAGGAGTGTCAGAAAGGTCTTAAAGCAGGTTTTAAGACTCAACAGCTATTAAATAATGAATTGTTATTTAAATATCAATAATAATAACTTGATATTACTTTTGATAATTAAATTATATCTGATGCAATTTTATTCACATTTTAATTGCTATTAAATAAATATTAAACATTAACATTTTAAAACTGCACTGAAACTTGGAGGACACACAGTATTATTCTCCCTTTATGCATTCAGGTCTCCCCAGGGACAGGGAGCCTGCAGCCTCAAGGCCACATGTGGCCTCCTAGGTCCTTAGGTGTGGTCTTTTGACTGAGTCTATGTTTTACAAAATAAATCCTTTTATGAAGAGGATTTGTTCTATGAAGTTTGAATTCAGTCAAAGGGCTGCACTTGTAGCTGCAAAGGTTGTCCCCCATGCCTGGAATAAACTCCCTTCCTCACCTCAGCCACTGCCTAGGTTTCCTCAAGGTTCAGTTCACATATAGCATCCATTACTAGCAATTTCCTTATCTCTCCAGCTCTAACTTAGTGCCATACCACACACCCCCCAAAGATTTACCCTACTGGAGGAAGGTGTAAAAATTGAAAATGGCATTTTAGAGGCTTAATTGGTAGGTTATAACTGCCAATAAGTAAACAAGGATGGTGTTGACAACATTTTCACAAAAAAATATTGATTCACCCACTGTCAGGGTATTGTGATATTTAGTTCAAGATGTTTCTGGCTTGTTCCTCCACTATAATTTTTTTATTTCTGGTTTTCTACTTTTAGAAAGAAATTTCTTAATGGATTCTCTGTTATTTCATCATTATTGCTGCTGTTAAATGGCATTTTACATGGTCTTATTAGTCTGATTTTCAAATTTTCAATGAAAATTTTTAGTCTTATTTTCCCTTCCTTTCTGGGATAAATAAACTATTTTGTTACCTGTAAATTACCTGTGTCTTCACTGGTTGTTTTTGTTTCTCTTCCTCCAAATTGTCCTTTATAGCCAATGTATTTGCATTCCCAATTAGTTGTTTGCTCTTTTGCTCCTTTGGTGAAGATTATCACCATGTATTCAAGTTTTCCTGTTCTGCTAACAGGCTACAAATTCTGCTTTCATAATTCTTATTTCTCATTTAAATCATTTAGGAACATCTTGCTGTGATTCCATCCTCTCTTCAAAATCTGCTAGATCCTCCCCCTCATTCAATTTCCTTTGTCCTCCAATATTTATTCAGAGATGTCTGGATTCATATCAATGATTCAGAGGTCATATTCTCTTTTTATCAATATCTTCCCATTTGATTTATCCGCTTCTGCTCAAAATCTTTAACCAAATTTTCTTCCTCCTAAGATCTCTGGTGAATCCAGCCATTTTTCTTCACATTCTGCCATCACTTACTTTTTTGTTCCTTCTCTTTAGAAGGCAGTTTCCCTAGGGCTGCACCTCAAAGCTGTCTCCTCCTCCTTCACACCAAGGGAGTCATTTTTCATTGGCTTTAGTCTTATGAAGGTATAAAAATGGTCACAGCTAGATACTAGTCCTCATTCCTTCCAATCTGATTGAGTTCCCACATATATGCATTTCTTTTAAGAAATTACTCTATTCTCGACTCTGTGCTACATGCAATTAGTTGTTTGCTCTTTTGCTCCTTTGGTTGTTTTATCTGTTTACCTTTCTTGTAGTTCTTTTATTTGGGGTGTAAAAGAAGCAAAAAATTACTTCAGGTCTACTATTCTTTTTATGAATGCTTTGACTGTCTCTAGCTTTTTAAAAAACAAAAACTGAACAACCACCTTTTCATTATGTTTAGACTAAGACTTGCAGGGTAGATCGCCTTGGGTTGCATGTTGAGGTCCTTTGTTCTCGAGAACACAACATTTCATTCCGCCTTACAGTTTCTGATGAATTTAGTATAGTCTTGTGATATTGAAATTTTTCCTTTCCTTTATATTTTAAAAGTCTCTTCTGGTTGCTCAGTTTTTGATTGAGTTCCCACATATATGCATTTCTTTTAAGAAATTACTCTATTCTCGACTCTGTGCTACATGCAAAGGATAGGACATAATTGCCCTAACTTCAAGTGACTTAAATTATTCTAGGAAGAAAGAACATGTAAACAGAGAAGTAAATTTTAAAATATATGCAAAATAAACATGGTCATTATTTTGAGAATAACTGAGGAGATCAATAGAGGTCTACTGTAAGAGTCATTTAATTTGAGCCCTGTTTCTGATTCTCTGCTCTTTTTACTATTATGCCACAGTGCCTTCTTTTCAGGGCTCAGATTCTTCAACCGGATGCTGAAAGAATTAGACTACATAATTCACATCGGGTAAGATTGATCTTTATATAGTACTTTGGGTTTTACAAAGGTGCTTTCCTCACAATAACCTTATAACAATTTTTAAATGGGAAAACAGAGCTTGAAGAGGTTAACTTAATTATTCACTCATGCCACTATAAGTGTCAAAACCAATACTGAAACTCAGATTTCCCAACTCCAAGCAAGTTTAGCGGTCTTTCTTATTATACCAGGCTGCATCCTAAACCACATGATGTCTAAAGTCTTTTCCAGATCCAACAATCTATTATTCTGTGATTAAGCTGGATGCTCAAATTATCTGACACACACACACACACCCCAAACTTGAATTATATTTTTTAGCTCCTTTGAACATTTAAGATAGTTTATTATTTCCTCAAGAATTATGTATGTACATCTCTCATGTTCACTGTTAAGATGTAAATTCTCTAAGGACAAGTTGTGTATCTCATCTATCTTTTTATGTTCCTCAGTATTAAAAGCTTAGTCAACACCAGATGAATGAATGGAGTAATGGACTGACTGAATAAACTAGGTATCTTACAACAAGGACTTCACAGCAATTAAATATTTTTTACAATTCTACAGATATTATTCTTAATAGTCATGTCAAATAGCCATCTTACATAATAGATATTTAAGTGTGTGCTAAATTGAATTTAATATGTACTGAATCTAAATTACAGGTCTGATTTTTTTTAAATACAATGGTTAATAAATATTACTGAAGCATAATAACTGTATATATTGAGAATGCAAAGGGGGAGATCAAGGAATAGAAAATGTATGTAGGAGTATGCAACAAGAGCAGGACAGCCTAGAATTTATTAAAGTGCTTATAGCCCAAACAGTGCATGAATTCTTTACTATCTCAAAGGACAAAGGAAACCAAGGACTTCACTCAATCTTTTATGCCCATCAGAACTGGCTTCTTTCTGATGAAGAATGTCTTCATGTAATGGAACACTGTGTTAACATAACTAAGTTTTCTTTGTTTCTATAGAAAAGCAATGGGTTGTGCAACTTTATTTTCACCTTACTTAGATATTTCATTTAATGTACTTATTCTCACACAACTACTGAGAAACGTCAAAGACATATTTGCACACAAGGCTAATTCTTGGCACTTGTAACTTACATCTAGCATCATAAATTTCTTGGTTGAAATGTTACTCTCAAAATACATTTAGCATTACTAACGAGATTAATACTAGGAGAACATAGCTTCTTGCTAAAATGGGGGAAAAGACAAAAAGAGGCTATCAAGAAGCCCTATAACACCCTAAAAAATAACATCATTTAGGTAGGCGGAAAGGAAAAAAAATGCAGAAAGTGTGTCATTTTATGAAATATAATATCTTCACATAGCTTCCTTATATTAAGACAGTAAAAGAGTCAAATTTATTAAGCTAATTATTCTTAGTGCCCAATAATTCCATTACTTTATTATTTCAAATTTAATTTCAAAAAACTAACCCCTTAATATGATGCTACTTTTTAAACTGTCATAATATTTTTAAGTACCACGTGACTGAAAAATTTGAAAGGGGCTAATTTAACATAGAATTTGTAGGTAAATTATAATAGAAGTTGATCTATCCAAAATTCTGTTAACTGAAATGAAATTTAAAATAATTCGACTATCAAGGCAAAGTTCTACATGATTAAAGAGAAATTAAGTTTCTTCAGTATAGGAATAGTGTCAAAGACATTTTACTAATGCTTAATTATTTGAAAAGTTCCAAACATAAAGAATATTGTTACTACAGTTTCCCAGTATTTCCTGCAATAAAGGTTTAAATTATTGTTCTGTCAATAGGGATGGCCAAATATCACGTAGCAAGAAGTATGTTAACAGAATTAGGTTTAACCATAAAAGGTCGAGCTTTCTCACATTTTATCACTTTATTCTTTAATATTTCTATAATGAAATCTAAGACACCATCCAAAACTATGCACCTTTAAATGAAGTCACCTCACAAAGCCAAGAGCAAAGAGTCACTGACTGATTCATTCATCGAGCATTTATTAAGCAACTACCAAAAGCAAAACATTATAAATCTAATGACATAAACCAAACAGTCCCTGGCTTCATGGAGGCTTATACTTGACTAGTAGGAAAAATATGTACAGAGATAAGTAAATACAAACTGTACGCCAAGTGAATACAAAGTAACTTGGGATATGGGAGATTAGAAACAGCAGGAAGATGCAAGTTGAATTTGGCTTTGAAGCTGAGCACTTTTCAGACATGGAAGTGAAAAGGAAGCTCATTCCACATATCAATTACAGTATATGCACAGACACAGAGGCATGACAGATAAGAATGGCGGGGAAACAAGGAATGAACCACTTTAATGAAAAATGTAAATTACTGATGAAGGTCTTTCAATGCTTTTAAAAAATGTTTATGTTATACAAAACACAATATGTATATCTAATAAAATAAACGTACAATTATCAATGTACTGTTTTTCCAAAGAAGCAAAACCAGAAAACAAATAAAGCTTATCATCAGAAAATCTTATGAAAAAAGAAATGTATTTTATTATATTTATAACTGTTACATTTACTGAAATCCAACATTAAAAAGGTAATTTAGCTTACTATTAAAATTATCAAGGAAAAAGGTTATAAGCATGCTTATAGTTATTACATTTGTAAGTGTAGAAATCTCAGAATGATAAAACATAAATAAAAATAACTAATCAACAAAACAGCTGTTAATGTCTTTTCTAAAAGTAGATTTTTGTTCATATTTATTGTATTAAAATATTGTATAAAAATTTTATGTAAAAGGTGAATTGGGGGCAGCTAGGTGGCATGGTAGATAGAGCACCAGTCCTGGAATCAGGAGTACCTGAGTTCAAATTTCACCTCAGACCCTAGCTGTGTGACCCTAAGAAAGTCACTTTATCACAACTGCTTTTCAAAAATAAAAAAGTGAAAAGAACTCAAAATAAATGAAAGATTATTAAAATTATTTGGAAGTGGGTTTTACTCTCATTTGCAGTTGATGAAACTTGAGACAACCAGAGATTAATTGATTTGGCCGAGGTCCCAAGACAGTAAGTGTCTAAGGTCAAATTTGAACTCAGGTCTTCCTGACTGGACCCGGATTCCTATCCACTGCCTCACCAAACTGTCCATAAGAAACAACTTGTGTGTGATGAATACAAAGGTAGAGAAAAAATATACATGAATTGATGCAGAGTGAAGTTGAGTTAAGAAAACAATACAGTCAGTACAACAGTGCAAATGAAAAGAATTACACACAAAAAATCAAAAGCTGAGTGTAACAAAATTATCAAGTTCCAGTAGGATTTGAATGGAGAGATATGAGACATTAGCCCTCAACCTATCCCTCTGTGAAGGTGCAGTGGTCCACAGGTACTACACATCCAATATGTTTTCAGACTTTTTCAATGTAATCATCAGTTCTGCTGACTTTTTTCCTCTCTAAAAACACAGTTTCTTATATGGGATAACCCTCTGGAAGGTAGAGGGGGAAGGATAACTGGGGTAACTATGATGATGTAATAGATAAGAGACTCATAAAAACTTAAGAGAAATCATTTTATTTTAAAACATGAACATCACTACAGAGGTTAAGGATCCTATATTTTTGTTAGATACATTTTGATTGCTATCTTTGGTTTTTATAGCACCCACATTTCCTAATATATATGTCCTCCTTACCATCTCAAAGAGATAAAACTGACAGTTATCCAGGACAATCTTGAATCCAACTGACCCCAGGGAGAAGGCTTTATTCACTATTCCACACTCTTCTACATTTAGACACTTTGAAATTAATAGTTCTACTTATATTTTGTTTATTCATTGGAGAGACTTTAGATAATATCAACTAAATCTATCCCATAAATACTAAGTTGATCTATTTGCAAACAATCTAAACTTAAAACTCAGCTTGTGACAGTAGAAGGATCAGTCATAATTAATAAATTTTTCACATTAAATTTTAATTATCAAGCAATGTACCTGCTTAAATGTATAAGATCTTAGGTCACACTTCACTTGCAACTTATTTTAAATATGAATATATATATATATATATGACTACTATATATTACGCAGCAGACACTCTGTTTTATCAAATCTTGGTGATACAGTAACTAATACAGTGATACCTGCAGGGATGATGAGATGCAGAATCTCTTCTCCATTAAAAACACAGGGATAAATTCACTTCTAAGTTACTGAGGACACAAAAAGGAGACGAATTCTGAAACACTTCCCTAGAGCTCTGTTTTTATAACGTGCTTTATAGTCATCTCTTAATCCTCACAACACTCATCAGGCACAGAAGAATGACAAGGACTGTTACTCTACTTTACAAACCAAATAATATGGTGTGAAACAAAAGCACATTCCACCACAGTCTAATTCTAAAGCCTCACTGTAGCAAGGAGGTGGCCATGATTTCTAGTAAACTAAGAAGAAACTAACGATGAAATCATATTACATTGGAAAATATTCCTGTATATGCCTAGTGACACAATATGTCAGCTGTCCAAGAACAAATCTATCTAGCTCACTTCAAAGAAAAACATCACCAACTTAACCACATGTCGATGAGATTTTTTAAACCTGCAGTTCTCCAAAGACAGCTACTATATCTACAAGGTGCTTTGGGAGGTGTGGTTTGATCTGAATTGCTGGAGAAAATGCAATAAAATCATAGATCCTCAAAGTACTTAAGTGAATGTGAGTATATGATGTATCTCCCCCAGAACCTATCTTAGTGCCCCATACGGAGCAGATGCATAATAAATGCTAGAATGAAAGAATACCTTTTCAACTTCTCACTTCCTAAGAATGTACAAATTTCAAACCATGATTCAACAGTGCCAGAAATGCTCCATCATAAGCCATACTCTACAATAACTTACTTGCCAGTAAACATACATCACTTCACACACCAGAGAAATCAGTGACTGGTTTGCATATTAAGTGATGCTTTTATTGAAAATTTGGGGGTTTCTCAAAGTGTGAACAACCATGTTGTACTGTGTATTCCAATAGTGTCAAACACAGGAAGTATAATTTGCTAGCTAAAGCTGTTAGTTGTTAATGGTTAATGAAATGAACTTGTTTTATAGAGTTAGTAAATGTCACAATCTCTTTTGATTTAGCCTACATGAAATATGCAGTACATATGGAATCTGTGTGGAAACTAGGCAATGGTTTTAAAGATACAGAGAATGCTACCTCTGTTTAGAGATGTAGGTTAGTAAGTTATCCAAGAACTTAAAGTGTAAGCAGATGGTTTGAATATGTGTTTCCAAATTGATAACAGTCATCTGGCTCCAAAGGAAACGTGTATGTTTTTATAAATTTATGTTCTGTCATGTTCTATTTGATGTGACATGACAGAGTAATATACTGTGTTATGTTCTGTTACATCTTTGAAAATAATAAAACTTAAAGAAAAGGGGGAAAAAGGTAAAACTTTTCCACCAATGATATCAGACACATCGTCTAGCTTTACCAAAAAAAAAAAAAATACTGAATGTATAGTCAAAGTTCTAGGGTTCTTCTGTAGGTCTTGATACTAGCTAAATATTTAACTTCAGGCAAATCACTTCTTTATTCAGGCTGAGTTTATCTATCTATAAAATAGGGATCCTATCAGTTACCTGGCTATCATTCATAGATATTGTGAGAATAACTTAGAATCTGTATGACTGATTTTGACATTACAAGGAGAAAAATAAAGCACTGTGTGTAAATTTACTTTAAATTTATTGAGAGCTTAAAACCATATTGTATAACTATCTAAAGAAAAGAAGTGTCAACTTAAATCATTATTCTATACATAAAGCCCTAAAAATCTATTTGTTCATAATAAACCTATAATAGGATCTGTCTCAACTGCCTACTTACACAGATGGAATTCACATGAATAATTTTGCTTTTCTCTGATTATTTGTGGCCAATATTCAATTTAAAAAAAAACTGCCATAAAGGTTTTAGTACAAAAAAACTTATCTCACTTAAGTTAGGGTAAATTCATTTTTTAAAAATAGAGGCAAACCATAAAGCATCTCCTTCTGTCTCTCATTTGAAGAGCCTGGCTTTCACTTCAGAGTGCCATCTTTGACACATAAAAAAGAAAAATGTTTTATATTTTGAAAAACAGATCCATTTGTTGCTAAAAAAAAAATGTAATCATGTAAATATAAATTATCTTTCAGATACCATGATATCTACTAAACAAATGAATATTTTTGTCTGTTCTTTTCACAGCTGCATGTGAAAATGACTGATACAAAGATGTTCATAAATATTAAATGTTAAATAGATAAACATTCTGGAAATCCAAAATAATTACAGAATTGAGCAATTTTTCGATGACATTTTGATCCACAGCAGTATAAGACAGACAGTTTAATGCTATTTCCAACAGTCTCACCCAATACGTTTAACGTATTAAGATAATGACATACTGGCACAGGTATGTTCTTTAAAGGTAACCAATAAGTAATTCAAAAACACCAAAATATATAACAGATGTTTTTATTTTATTTTGTTTCTTTACAAATATTAAGTCTTTTTCCTCACTCTTCTCCCTCCCACTCCATCCCCGCTACCCCCCAATCCTGCCATGAGATCCTAAGTCTTTCAAAATTGGTCATTTTTACAATTCTGAGGTTATAATATAAATTGTTCTTCTCACTTCACTCTGCACCAGATCATAAAAATCTCTTCAGGTTCCTCTAAAACCATCTCTTTCATAATTTCTTACAGCATAATAGTATCCCAGTTTACAAGCCACTGCTTGTAACATTGTGTGAGATAGTTTATCTATTATTGTCTACATTACAGTTATCCCTTCCATATCATGACCTATCCCATCATGGTTTTTATATATCATGAGTCGGTCTAAGAAATTAAATGGGAATTTGGGAGGGTGGAGTTTTGAGGAAGCCACAGATAACACAGAAAAAGTTCAGAAATTGAGAAATGCATGAAATATACATATGGTATTTTTACTTAACACTGACCTACATATAGTTTATGATCAAATACTCAACTCAAATTTTACAATAACACCCCCATAAAAGAAAATTAGGAAAAATTCAGAACTCCTCTCTGGTACAAAGGAAGGGCCATTGACTTTTTCCCTATCACAGCTACACCACACCCTTAACCCCCATGATGTGGAAAAGATAACTGTATACTGAGGAGATAAGTGACTTTCCTAAGGCTTATATAACTAAAAGAAGAAAGAGTGGAACCCAGGTCTCTGGACTCCAAATTCAAATCTCTGCCAAGTACACAACTGTTGCCAGAAAAGAAGCCAAAGGACACAAATAGTAAGATAATTCTTACAATTCTATAAGCCTTAACAGTAGGTCCTTTTAAAGTGTTGAGTCATTTCAATCATGTCCAACTGACTCTTCGTGATCCCATTTGGGATTTTCTTGGTAAAGATACTGAAATGATTTGCCATTTCCTTTCTCCAGGGCATTTTACAGATGAAGAACTGAAGCAGACAGGGTTAAATAACTTGTCCAGAGTCACACAGCTAGTGACATACATGACACACATTCGTGAAGAGGAGTCTTCCTGACTCCTGACCAAGCACTCTATCCACTATGCTACCTAGCTACTATGCAATCATTATCTAATGATAAAAGCACTAACACTACTAAAGAAATAGATCAACATCTTTATATATGAATGCAGAAGACAACAAGAAGTTACAACTAAGCAGAAAGACATATTCAGGAAGAAGACCTAATCTTGACCAAACAACATCCCATCCCCATTCCATCCCCACCACACACCTCCCACACATACATAAAGAAAATATAAAAATCACAGGTGAGAGTTTTCACTGGTGCTCAGTACAGTGCCAAGCGCCTAGTAGGCACTTAAAAAATATTATTTTACAAACTCAACTTTTCTAGAGTATACCACATCTTCAGAATCAGGTAATTAAGAGAGAGAGAGAGAATATCAGATATTGTTTTGGCTTGAAAAAGAAACACTCAAGCACTTACAAGATATACCAGGAAGACATGTTAAAAGTATATAAAATACTATGTTAGGGTATATACTGAAAATTTTTATAAAACAAAAAATCTATCTAGTCAAAGACTTTTCCCAGCAGCTTTATATGTTGACTGCATAAAAATAGTTGTGACCTAAAAGTTCAACAATTGCAAATTGGAAAATTGGAATTACGACTGATAAGAATGAGGAATACAAAGAAAACTAAAAGTCCTTTATGAAATAATACAAAGTGAAAAGGCAAAACCCAAAGCATGGAGTACACACAACTACAGCTAAATAGTCTCTCCTCTGCCTTTTACAGTCTCTAGTTTCCTTCAAAGAGAAGATCATGACCCCTCCTACATGTGTTCTTTCTTGTTCCTCTAACCTGCTGGTATCTTCCCCTCAAAACTATCCTGTATTTATTTTGTATAGGAGGCAGTGTGGTATAATGAATAGAGACCTAAGAGCCAAAAGACTCAGGTTAAGTTCTGTCTCTGTATGGCTAAACATAAGCAAACAAAGTAAGTCACTGTTCTTAGGAAATTCTCCTAGGCTATGAGTTGTAGAGAAGGTGCTGACCTGCATTTGGAGAGAGTTGTCAATCAGAAGATTCTTATACTATTGAAATCACTGGTTCAATCCTTGACCCTATTTCCATATTGCAAAATACAACATACAACTGAAGGTGAAATTCATTTAATCCATTTGTGTGTATTTATGTGTCTATGTATTCTGTATGGAGCTGATATGGAAAGGTACTATACAAAGGGAAAATGAACTAGCCTAAAGTTGAGTAAGGAAAAGATATGACTGGATAACAGTAGGGAAGAAACAAAGGAAACAGAAGGAAAGAAGAAGAGGATAAGTGTTTATACAGTACCTATTACATGTCAAGCTCCATGCTAATCATTTTACAAATATTATCTCATTTGACCTTCACAACAATCCTGCAAGATGGGTGCTTTTATTGCTATTTTACAGTTAAGGAAACTAAGGTTAAGTGACTTGCTCAGAGAGAGTCACATAGCTAGTATCAGAGGTCAAATCAGAACTGTGGTCTTCTGATTCTAGACCTAGAAGTCTATTCACTGTGCCACGTAGCTAACCAAGAAAGCAAGGTATTTGATGACACCAAAATTCTAAGCACCTAGGCAGCACTGTACGTTGAGTGCTAGACTTAGAATTAAGAAAATTTTAATTCAAATCCTACCTCAGATATTTATTTCTCTGAGCCTCAGATTTATCATCCAGCAGCACCTACCTGCAAAATTTCTGTGATTGTCAAATGAGATGATATGTAAAGCACTTTTTAAAACTTTATAACACTATATAAATGCTAGCTCTCATTCTCCTACCATAAAATCTATCTTTTTAAGATCAAAATTGTCTTGGTGATGTTATATGGCTGTGAGTCATGGAATATATCAAGTTCTTATAAGAATCATCAATGCAGGTGATTCCAAGGGCAAGGAAGAGACATCCAATAGGTGTATTTAAGGTGTGTTAACCAATATTGAAATAATACAAAAGTCATCATCAAGAACATCTATGACCAAAAAAGAAAATAAATACTTATATATTAATATTTACATGTCAAAATAAGGGAAAGTTACTGTTCCACTCACAAATCATTTCAGATGACCAAAGAAAGGAATCTAGCCTAGGGATAGCTCCTCTATGTCGGATTTATGAAAGGACATCAATAAATGTGGTAAGAAGGCACTGGTAGTATACTGAACCTATATATGCATATAAACACGGATACAGAGAGGGGAAACCAGGGTACATCTGTTAAAACTATCAATTAGTTGGTTGTTTGCTCTCCCTTTGTTGGTTTGTCTTAAACTTGTGTAATTCTCTGGCTCACTTCAATGACAGTTCAACTTTCACTTCTTTCTTCCACTTGCATTTTTACATAACTGATTGTGATTCATTTAATCTTTAATCCTTTGGTTTGCAGACATCCTGTATCACTCCACAGCTACTGCATTGTCTTGACCATATTTAATATCAAATATTCAAATTCTAGCTGCCCATTATCTAAACAGACACTCACTATGGTAATGACCCTGCACTCCTCCTTAAGTCTAGGAAATACATTAGATTCGGCCAGGAATTCCACTCTTTAACTATTAAAAACAATCAAAATTTAATAGTTCTTACCCCATAATATCTGATGTCTGATTTAATATGTGAAATGAGAGTTAGGTTTGATGGCATGTATGGATATGTATGTGTGTGTGTGTGTATGTGTGTGTATATATGGCTCTTTGAAATTTAATAGAACATTTTTGTCACAGAGAAATTCTCTCACCACCTTTGCTTAATGGGCATGACTCAGGCAAAATCAATGTATAAATTTGTATAATGAAATCCATTTATAATATTCTTTGTCTAAATACTTCATTTCCAATCTAAACTACGCCATCATTCCTACAATCCCCACGTGTGTTATGTGTATGTATGTATAGTATGTATATATGTGTAAATATATGCATAAATATACATAAACATATGTGTATACATATGTGTGCAAATCTCTCTACATGTATTATGGCCTAGTCAAACAAAAAAAACAAACTAAGGGTATGCAGTCAGGGATGTTAAATCAGTTATACTACATCTAATAAAATATATCTCTTCTCTTCATTTTACAGATTTTATGCTCCATAAATATTTGTTACATAAAATTTGACCTAAATTTCTCTTACTTGACAAAAGAAAAAAAATGAAATAAAATATATAATCACTAGAAAAATTAAATAAAACATGAATTCTTTTAGATTTCCTCACAAAATATTAATGTGAATGTTGTTACAGCATGACTTAACAATTAACTTGCTCAATATTAAGTAGTTTTGATCCTCAAATAACTGTCAATATTCAACTTAAATACAACTAAATGTGATATGCACAAGTAAACACTGAACTAATTAGAGGCTGACAAACATCTTATCAAAAGAATCATTCAGTTTTTTCAGACAAAAATCTAGGCAGAAAGCAGGAATTTCACACATAGCTTTTGTATTTCTGTATTTTGTATTTCTGTTTCTGATTACTACATCAGGAAATTATAGAATGATTACACAGCAATCACGTTCAAAATGATAAAAATCAGTTCACTTTACTTAATTTACCCTGGATTTGGGTAATCATATTCACAAATTATTGGTGAGAAAATCTGGCTTTATTATTTGCAATAAATTTAGGCTACTACACATATGTAAAAACTAACCTGTAGAATGATTCTATTCTCTTACAGTGATATCTCATATTTGAAACATTTAAAAAATGTAAAAGATAAAATAAGCCTCTGACTAAAAATAAGAACAAATACTCTACATTCATACTGAGCTGAATCCTTTGAAAGAATAGACCAACAGGAGAAAACTCACATCAGAGTTCACTACAACAGACTTTTTTATTCTTTAGGTAGAAACTTTGCAAAATTATTTATCATTTCCTTAATAGTTTTGGACTCCAGATGTTTAGGAACTGTGTAGAATAATTTCCTAAAAATGTCTCTTTGATTAATTTTGTGGTTATTTTATCAATGAAAGTATAATGAGTAAGACATCAAATCATAAGAATGGATTATTTTTATCATCTAAGTCAGAAGTTCTTAACCTGGTGTTCAGAAACTTCTCTTTTTAAACTATTTTGATAAATGCATTTCAATAAAATTGATAATCCTAAATATTTTGTTTTATGTATTTAAAAATATTATTCTTGAAAATGGATCCTCACAGGCTTATTAACCAAACTGTCGGAGGTCCATGACACAAAAAAAGGTTAAGAATCTCGAGTTTAAATTGTCTTTTTCCCACCCCATTATTTCATTCCCGCTAAAAGGTGACATGAAATAATGGCATAAAGTAGTTGTTTATGCTTTTTTAAATTACATTGCTAGATCTTAATCAGGAAGTAAAAAAATCAGAATTTGATTTTTAAATTGGAAATTAATTTATTCTTTAAATACTTTAGATAATTCTCAGGAATTATGGCTATTAAGCTCAATTATCTCAGTGCTAATGATATTTTATGATTATAAGTTAAGCATCCATCTTAAAAAATCATGACCAGTCCTCAATTATCAAGGATAACAGCAGTCAATGAAAGTATGTTAGACATAACTAAAATTCATTGGTTATGCAAACTCAATTATAATCACCAATTTCAATATACTCACCTCTACCTACTGCTCCCTATAACCCAGAAGTTACTAACAAATGGCAATGATGCCTGATTCAGAGTGCAGACATTATTTACAGTTAAGTAAATTTAGTTATCCAAATACTAACTATACTGAGAGTTGCTACAGAAAAATGGGGTGTAATTATGCATTACTTTAACTGAACTTTCTACATAGGATTATTGGCAATTAAAAAAAAACTCATCGTGCAATCATCCCTGCTAGCAGTCCTGTATGTATCCTCCACCTTTGTGGCTAAATTCCTTCAGAAAGATATCTATATTTTGTACTCTCTTCTACTACCTCTGCAATCTGGATGCAACCTCCTCATTTCAATTAGTCATTTAAATCAACTGCACTAATTTAATCAGTATAGCAATAAAAGTATAAATTAGCTTTGCTAGTCTTTTAATTTTTTATGTTATTGGCAACGTCCATTCATAAACACTGAATATTTCTATATTTTAAACTATTCTTTATTTCTTTAAGAAATATTTTACAATCGAAAGTATACAAGCCTTCATTTCTGTATATTCATATTCTAAATCAGTTATACTCTCTTTTCTTTCTCTTGTAAGGTTTGCCACAATGGATTCAAGTTTTTCTATTCTGCCATTTATTTCTGCAGGTCACATTTCTACTTTTAGAATTCTTCTCTTTTAAACACATCCTGCTATGGGTAATTTCGTGTTCTCTTGGGAATACAAAGGGTCCTCTGTCTCATCAGGTGTGATCCATTCTTTGTCTTCCAGTATTTATTTATAAGAGCTTGAATTCTTTTTCTGATATGAAGATCTACTGCACTTTGTTTTTAACATCTTTCCTGCTGGTTTACCTGCCTATTCCCAAGGTTTTGCCTGCGTTTTCTACTGAGTGAGGGCTTTCATTATCATTGCTATCGCTCATTCACTTCAATGGTGTCCAACTCTGAGACCTACTTGAGGTTTCCTTTGCAAAGATACTGGAGTGGTTTGCCATTTTCTTCTCCAGTTCAATTTACATACAAGGAAACTGAAACAAACTGGGTTAAGTGGCTTTTCCAGGGTCATACAACTAATAAGTGTCTGAGGCCAGATTTGAACTCAGGAAAATGAGTCTTTCTGACTCCAGGCCTAGCATTCTATCCATTGTGCCATATAGCTGCCTGAAAGATTTGGTAGTCTTTATTTCCCCTAGTTTTCCCCTATTTCTCACTTTCTGATTCCTCCCCCTTTGATGGTATTTCCTCTGGGGCCTGGATCTCAAAACATCTCAGCCTTCCCCCATGCTGAACAATTCAGCAACAGCTTCAAGTCTCAACACTAAGGCTTCATAGAGCACCAACAGCTATACCTATCTCTTGCCTCTTTTTTCTGTTCCTCCATTCTTTGACCAAATTTGGTGACAGGGCAGAGTGTTAACACAATGACATCAAGGCATATGCATATTTCTGCAATTTAGATCTCCATAGCCCTGTGAGGGGGAAGAGTCATAATACAGACTTGATTTCTTTTCAAGGCCAAGAGTTAGCTTATGCATTTCTGATGCTGGAATGACTTGAGTGATAAAAGAAAAGGTTTTGAGTGAACACATTACAGGTTAAGGAATCTCTGTTGTTAGTTTATATGTTTTTTTACCTTATTTGGGTACTCAGTGATCTGTAACAGGAAGGCAATTGAAATTACTTTATCATTTGAAATTAATTTGTATTTCTGAAATGTCTTAGAGGTGATAATGAGATTGGGCAAAATGTGTAGCTCTCCATCTTACTGGACATGGCCCAGAATACAACAGCCTTCTACTTCCCACCCAGTAGCACTCCTCTGGACTTCTCTATCTACCCTCACCATCCCATAAAAATCACATCATCCCTGGTACTCATACCTCATCAGTATCCTCTGCCCCTAAGGCTCCTCCCTCTCTCTAATTAGAAGATGGAGAGCAGAGAGTTTTTCCCAAAACTTCCACTTAAAGAGGGTACCCAAGCCAGCTTCTCTTCATTTCCTACCCTCTGCACCTCTTTTGATTCTACCTTCCCTTCCCCCTGCCCTATTCAGTGTCTTTAATCTGTTTCGAGAGCAGACTTCTCTTTCTTTGGGGCATTTGTATCCCCAGCAACTTAGCAAAGTGCCAGACACATAGATCTTTAAAAAACTATTTACTGGTTACTCTTTCCCCAATACAATCCATCCTTCACTTAGCTCCCAAGGTGGATGTACTAAACCATGGATCTGACTATGTAATTCCCTGAGTCAATAAACTCAAATTAATCCCTACTGCCTCCAAGATCAATATAAAGTCACCTGTTCGGGATTTATACCTTACTCCACTCTCTGCATTCCACAGTTAATAACAAATGGCCTTCTTGCTTATTCTTTGCACATAATACTCCCATCTCCTAACTGTCTTTATACTGACGGGCTGCCATACCTGGAATGCACCCCCTCCTCCTATGCACCCCTTTGACTTTCTTGGATTCCTTGAATACTTCACTTAAATCCTAACTCCTAAAAGAGGCTTTCCTGTCTCCCCATCTCCACTCTGTCAATTTCTTCTTCTTTCAGGTTACCTTTATATACTCTGTGCATCTTTTGTAAGTATCTAGATATTTACACATTATCTTCTCCACTAAAATGTATGTCCCTTGAGAGCAAGGAATATGTTCTGAGTTTGTTGATATGTTTGTTTTTGCCTTTCTCTGTATCCCCAACTTAGCATAGGGCCTTACTTATAAGATGAACATATAAAAATACTTGTTGACCCAATGACTGAATTCACTGAACAAAATACCACACTCCTATTCCATGCTGTCAGTTATACAACTAATACTGTAATCTATCAAGATCTCAAGCCAGGACATTCTGACTCCAAGCTTAACACTATAAATCAGATAAATGATAAATTGAAAAATATGGATAAAGGTTTCTGACCAAAAGGCATAAAGAGATGCCCCATTTAACATAATATCAAATTAAAGTATAGACTGTGTTAACTGGGAATTACATGAAACTTGGCAGATAATTTCTCTTTTAAAAGTCAGTTACTTTCCCTCAGAAGTTTCAATTACCCTATCTTTTTTAGAATCTTCATCAAATTATTATCTGAAGCAATGTAAAAGAAAGGTGAAATCAAAATTGTGATTAATAAAATATAGATCGTGTACTACAGCTGAAAATATATTTCCCAATCCTCAAAAGCAATAAAGGATAAGTTTATTGTATGTTTGTTTAATTGGAGAACTTGTAATCCTATTTCACTGTTTTTTCTGAAATAATCTATCCATCATAATTATGTCTGATGAGGCAACATTTTAGGGCTTTTGCCACCACTAAATTAGACAATGAATACTATGAGGGTCTTGTAATGTATATAAATTAATTTTTACTGTTTTGGTTCTGATTTCCGTTAGTAGATGTTTGTGGAGCTTAAAAATTATGGTTTACCAGGCAAGGCCTACAATTCTTTCTACATGTACTATTTTGTCTTAAGACTATAGACACTAATAAAAAGATTTTCTGAAGAAAATCATTAAGTCCAAAAGAAACTTCCACCATAGATAGAACTAGTTTTACATTTAGTCAGTCATCCACCTATACAACATATTTTAGAGGCTACAGAAACATTCCCTCTTATCCCCACATCTCACACACATACACCAATATCTGCCCCATTGCCTTTTCTAGAACCTAAAATTTCACTATTACATTTTAATTCCTTGGAGTCCTGAAAGCTTTTAGCAATATCACCTTGAGATATTTTAAGCTAATTCTTTAGAGAAAGTGAGCAGACAAACGGTATCAAGGGGAAGATATGGAAAAACAGGAAACAGATATTCAAAAGAAAGATAGAAGGACACTGAGTTCAGCAGTATGCCTTTTTTTAAAAACAAGATTCTTTCTCTACAAGATCTAATATAATAATGTGGAATCAAGTATTTCTAAAATCTAAATTTTGTCTAAAAGACAAAATAGTGCATGTAGAAAGTATTGTAGGCCTTGCCTGATAAACCATAGGTAAACCATAATGTGGAAACAAGTATTTCTAAAATCTGTAGATGGCTATTTAGGCTTATTTATTTTAATAATTTTCACAGAATCCTCAACAAAATCTGGATCATTCCCAACTACCCTAGGGTATCACACATTTTTAACTCTTTTTCTGAGTAAAGATGGGAAACAGGGCTAGGGACTAAAAAAAGGAGGCTGTATGAAAGTTAAAGGTGACATTCCTGGTTATGGAATGCCAGTGCCACAAAACCTGGAGGCCATGAATCTTGATTAGTCTCCAGAAATACCAGCTTATGGAGACTGTGGGGCTGGTACCTATGGAGCCAGTAACTGAATGAATGGAAGCTTTAGTGTTTTATATTAATTGAAGTTAGGACATTTCAGAATCTGGCACTTCTTACTAGTTAGTTTTCACTAATTGAACACAATGCTAAACATTATCCTCTGACACCAAACTAAAAATTTTAACAGCCTTATAAACAGTACTTCAATATTGGTTTCTTTGTCTTATTTGACTCAAAATGAACCAGCTTGCCTCATTACTGATTTTTTTTTGCAAATTAAGCAAGAGTTGGAAAGTATCCAAAACTGTTCAAGGACTGTCCTTTAACTAGGCTGCAACTGTTCATAAATATATTGTAAATGAACTTCTATTTTTTTTGTTTTGCAACAATTGTATCTGTGTTCTTACGAAGTAAGGTAAGAGATTTTAATTCCTAATCTGTTCTCTGAATTCCACAATTTGACACCATTTCCTAGACTAGTTTACCTCTGCTGCTAACTTTTATTTGCATCATAAATTATTCTAATGCATTTGAGTACCCAAACATAAATTTTATAAACAATACATATAGTATATACACCTAATTTAGTAATTAAAACCACCTCCCCTTCAAGTGTAATACTTTCTATTTCGGCCAACAATTACTGCCTGATTCAACTTAAATACAACTAAATGTTATATGTTATATAATATATATAACATCTGCTAACTAAAATGTTACATAATCACTGCATAGGCATGTTTGTGTTTTAATTTTTTAGTTGGCAATTTTTCAACACCCAAATTCAAAACCATGAATTTTATCTAGAAGAAACGACTAAAAAGCAACATTCACCTTGAGATTCATGATAAATTTCTGAGGCTCCTTAATTTAAAGTAAATATATACATTTCTAAGAAACTGAACAAGAAAGACATTTGTCTTTCCATTCAGTACTATAAATAATTCTCATCCCAAACTCCTTTTAGCAAGGAGAAAAAAGGGGGAAAAGTAAAAAAATTATGGTAAAATTTATCTAAACAAAGAAGCAAAGTCGCAAAGTTATTTCTTAGTCATAGATGATATTTTAAAATATTATATCATTCTTTTGTAATACCATAAACTATAAAATGATCTCTTATTTAACCAGCAAAAGAACTCTATGGCCAGATTTATTATTCCCATGTTACAAGCAAGGAAACTAAAGTTCAGTGAGGTTAGCTACTTGCTCAGGATCACCCTAGTAAGTGCAAGAGGTAAAACTCAAACTACAATTTTGTGTCTCTAATAAAACACTCTATTTTGAAAGAAATACATCAAAGGGAAAATAAGTAAATAAAGGGGAAACAAGGAATGAATAAATATGTCATCATATATATATTTGCACATCAAAGTCACAGTCCAAGAAACAAAAAACTGATACATATTTAGACAACAGAATGACAAAAATCATCCATTTTAATTTATCTCTTTATGATTCTATAGAGATTTACATGGGCAAATATTCAATAATGCTCGTTTGGGAGGATTTATAAAACATTAAAATACCGACATCAAATAAAAATTGTTCTCATTTCTCGTCCTAATGTAGAGAGAACAAAATGGCAGTGTATGGAAGAGAAAAACAATGTTGCGTTCTGTCTGTAAAGTATGGTTAATATGCCCCAAAAAAATTAGTTTAAAAAATTTTAAGTTGACTAAAATATCTGTAATAGTATATTTTGGAAATAAAAAGAACTACCAGAACGACTATGTACGTTAAACACTATAGAAACTAATAATTGTAAGGAAATGAATGACTCATTACCCACAAATATATAAAAATAGCCAAATTAACATGTTAGTAATAGAGATCTTAATCCATTGGCAGAGAAAGAGGAAAGACAAAAAACTTTTGATCCAAATAAATTTAAAAGTGAGTTCCAACAAACATTTAAAGTACAAGTTAAAGCCATAACTATAAAAATTATTGTCAATAACTGAGATATTCTACTAATATCTAATAAAATAAATATAGTCTTGAAATCCAAAGCAAATTGGAGGATGGAATGAATCCAGTGGGAGACAGCCTATTGGATTCTCTCTCCTTTCCTTCAATATTCTACTCAAAGATTGGACACCCCCTTCTGAAGGTAGTCCCCTCAATCCAACCAAACCCCTGCCACCTTGCCCGCAAAGAAACCTCAGAGCACGAGGTGCAGGATGGTCATAAGCACTCATACCACTTGGATTAGCAGGGAATTGCCAACTACAATATTTCCAGTAAGATGGAGGCCCAGGACTTATTATCTGCCCTGTTACTGAACACTAAGAACAGTCATTCCTATCTAGGTTGCACCCCTCACCTCAGGATTTTATCTATCATGCCACAGAAACCTCTTCACCCTGGAAAGTCACTCCAACCCTGGATACTTCTTATATTGGAAGTTCCCTCCAGCTTCACCCTCTGACTGACAGATCCCTCCCAGAATTTCAAATTTAAGGAGGAGGTCCAGACCAACCATGTTTTCATTCCTCTCCAGACTGCACTGCTAAAATATCTGCACAAGTCTTTCTCTGCAATTCCATGTCCCTGACCACTGTCATATATACTCGCCCCACCACCACCACACGACCACCCTGGCAGTTTGTTTTGATGAACTATCTTCTACCCTAAAGGTTACCAGGCCCTTCCATGAAGCCTGAAGCTAAAATCTCTTACATGTGTTGTATTCCCCAATTAGAATAATAACTTCTTGAGAGCACGGACTGTCTTACTTTTCAATTTGTATCCCCAACATCAGTATAATATTTGCTACAGATTAAGTGTTTGATAAATGCTTTTTTATTCATTGATTAAAATTGGAAAGAATTAAGCGGAGAAAATTATAGATGACTAAAACTAAGCCCAATCTCACAAATAAATATTAATGAAAAAAATCCTTACAAAAGGGAAATAATATTAGCTAACTATTCATAATGATCAAGGTACATTCACAGGTGAAGGATGCAAGGCATGTTTCAACACTAGGAGAACAATTAACAATAAAAACCATAGGAATATATTTGAAAGAGCCTATCACCAAGCCCCCCAAAAATGCATTTATGGGGGTTTTTACTGCCATAGGAACAGAAAAGTTCTTCTCTAATGTAACAAAATGTACATCTCTAAAACTCAGGGCTGGTATCATCTGTGCAATTTTCTTTTTTAAATTATGTTATGGAAATGCTTGTTTTATTTCATAAATTAAAAACAATTTTTTAAAAAAGAATAAGAAATTCAAAAGGTCATCAACCATAATAAAAAATACTCCAAATCACCAACAATAAAAGAAATGCACATTAAATTACTGCGCAGTTTTCCCTTACAACCATCCAATTGGCAAAAAGAATTAAAAAACAAAAACGGTCAATGTTTTGGAGAATCATTTGGAGAAAAGTGAGCTAAGGGATTGACCCTGTTTTTTGTGTACACTTTGCTCTAGCAATTTTGCTACTGGGAATATACTGAAAAGAACATGACCTAAAGGTCCCACATGTAACCAAAACTCAGAGTAACACTCAGCAACTGTGAGCCAGGAACTGTGTTGCGCACTTTACAAATATTATCTCCCTTAAGCCTCGTAACAACTCGGAGGCAGCTATTATTTTTACCTCTATCTTACAGCTGAACAAATCAAGGCAGAGGGTAAGTGACTTGACAGTGTGGCAAGTAAAATTGCAACAAAGAAAGACTGAGACATGATTTTCTCCAGGGCAAGATAACATTTTATTAACAGTGACTCATAAAGTGTTAATAAAATGAGGCATGCCAGCCATCTCAGCCAAATTCCTCCAGGGACTGGAGAATGATCAATTTATTAGTTAGGCTAGCTATAACCAGTTAATTGGGTCAATGGCCTCTCTCAATGACGAAACACTCTGAGAGAGGGCTGACAGGGTCTTTCAAACCTAGGTATGTCTACTTTTTAACTGGCCTGACAGTACATCGTTAGCATCTCCTCTGACAATGGTAAAACAATCCCATTTAATAGACATGAGAATGAGGAGATGGATTGGCCTTCAGGTGTGGAAGATCATACCCCTCTCTGGCAGTTAAGGAATGCTAAGGCCTTGAAAGGCATCAATTGCCTCTAGTATTCTTGACTAGAAAATCAGAACCATCCCAAATGGGATCCCTCCACTTCTGCCTTCCTCATGGAGACCAAGTCATATGAAAGGTACTACACCAAAGGTAAATTTAACAAGCCTTGGCAACAGATTGCACATTGCAGGCTGTGAGAGAAAGGAAGGATGACATGTAGGTTATGAGTCTGGGTATCTGAGAAAAAAATGGTACCCTCAATAAGATAAAGCAGTTTGGAAGGGGGAAAGAATTGGGAGGAAAGATAATATGTTTAGTTTTTGATATCTTGAGTTTAAAATATCTACAGCACATTCAGTTCAAGATGATCAATTAGGCAGTTGAAGATATAAAACTGGAGATCAGCAGACAGGTACCGGATAAAGTTAATTTATATATGAATCCTAAGCATAGAGATGACAACTGAATTCAAGAAAGCTGATAAGAACACCAAGTGAAATAATATGAGAGAGAAGGGGGCCCAAGACAGAGAGCCCAGTTCAATACCCCAGTTAACAGGAGTGACTTGGATGAAGACCCAGCAAAGGAGATTGAGAAGAGTCACAGTTAGGTGGAGAACCAGTTGAGAGTGGCATCACAAACAACCTAAAGAGAAGAGGGTTTCAAGGAGAAGAGAGATTAAGAAGGATGAGGACTGAATTTGTATGTTGCCCATATATAACTGTGTGCATATGTATGGATGTACATTTATATGTATCATATACACATGTATTAGATCATTTACTCTACAAATGAAGATCTGCACCTGCTCTACAACTTACAGAATTAAGAGAATTGCTGGGGGAAATGACTTGCTTGGAATCACAGGTATAGCACATGAACTCAGGTCTTTATAATGCCCAGTCTAGTGCGTGCATATACATTTGCTCAAATTAATTTTCATTCTCTGTCTACGTATTTGTGAGAGTAAACACACACACACACACACACACACACACACACACACACACATACACCAGCACTGGTTTCAATGAAGTCACTTTCAGGTCTAAATTCTATTATGGCATAAGCTGGTAGCTCCACACCCAAAGGAAGTCTTTTAACCAATGGAAGTCTCAGATTTGTCATCTGTAAAATGAGAAAAACAAAACTTGTACCATCAGTCTCCAAATTGGTTATAAGAAAAGTGCTTTATAAACCTTAAAGTACTATAGGGCTAAGATATTTCCTATACATACATACACATGCATACATACATATACACACACAAATACACATACATGCACACATGTATACGTACAAACATATATACACATACATATGAGTACAGTTATTAGTCATGCAACACACTGCTCACTTAAACATTTTCTTTTTTAATTAACCCATTCTGACAATGGTCACCAAATTTAAAAGAATGACAGCACTGTATCACTGCAAAAATAAGACACAGTTTTTTAAGATTTTAAAGACTTTTTTCAAGGTAATTGATGCTCCAATAGGACTACAATTACTAAGACACTTTAAAACTGATACTAACAACTAGCAACATTTTACCACATCCATTAAGGCAGCTCAATTTAAACATGACCAAAATAAATGTCATAATTTAATTTCAATGTTCTAATGTCTGGAACCAATTAACTTTGTGAAAATTTCAAGAAGGCCACCCAGTAATAAACACAAAAATAATTTGTGTCTGCTGTCTTGTTTGTGATAATTTTTTATTGCTACCTCAGTTTCAAATGTCACAGTAATTACTTCCACATTCTAATTAAAATGCAAATTGAAGACATATGTTAAAGATGAACAGGCACATCAATATCAATAAGTTTTCTTATTTTAAGCACAACAAAACTGAGTTTATAATGCCCATCAATGGTCCATGGTCTTAATTCCACACCTACACAATGTTGACTTTTTACCTTAAATGGCTATAAACTTATATATAAATAACTTTGAAAACTAGGTGGACACCCATCCCCATCAACAGAATGGCTCTTAATGCTCATCAGATGTAGGAAAACCAAGTCATTCTATAAATCTTTAACTTTTAAGTGTTCCAAAGTAGCTAAAATAATCTCTGATCTACATAATTAACTTAAAATATATTTTTGTTTAAAAAAAAAAACAAAACACCACCAATACACCTAGTTTTGAACTGAGTGTTTGCCATGAACTATGTAAGTTTTGTATTGGTTTGTTTCTGTCTCAGCCTTCACTTGACTTCTCTGGGTCTCAGTTTTCTCATGTGGAAAATGAAAGGCGTAAGATGGATCTCAAAAGTAGTTTCAAATTCTAATATTATAAACATTTAGTAACTCAGAAATAATAAAAGGAGATTTGTACACTCTCTAAAGTTCCCAATGGCCTTTTCTTAATCCTTCTCCTTAACCCCTTTGCAGCATTTGAAACTACTCATCATCATCTCCTCCTGCATACTTTTTCTTCTGTACGTTTTCATAACACTGCCCTCTGCTGGTTCTGCCCCTACTTGGTGTGACCACTCATCAGTTGCCTTTGCTGGTTCTTCATCCAACCAACTAACCATAGGTTTATCCCAAGGTTCATTATGATGCCTCTTCTCTTTTCTTTCCATATTATCATACTTGGTGTCCCTATTATCACATGGTGATCACCTCAAAGGATTTCCAAAGGTTCAACTGTCATCTCACTATGTAGATGCTTTTCAGATCTATATATCCAGTCCTAGTCTTCCTACTGTGCTCCAGGTGTACATCATTAATAGCCTTTTTGGATATCTCAAATTCAATATGCCCAAAACAAAACATGTTCTATTCATCCCATCCCACCATCACACTCTACTCTTCCCAACTTTCTAATTTCTATGATGAGCAACACAAATCCTCCACAAAGTCTCACAACTTCAATGTCATCTTTGACAACTCACTCTCACCCACCTCACCTATCCAAATCCCCTTCCCCAATCTTGTCATTTTCATCATCACAGTATTTCTTAAATACATATTCTTCTCTCTATTTACATTCCACCACTATATTTAAGGCCCTCATCATCCCATGCCTGGACTACTACATAACAGCTTTCCAATTCTGTATATGTGATCTTGGAAAAAAACAAGAAACTAATACACTTCTAGATGATCACTCTGACACTGACATTACTGCTAAAAGTAAAACTTAAGTGTATAAAGAAGTTAGACTGAAATTAAGGGTGGCTCACACCTTCTCCTTGAAGAGAAGAAGAAATAATAGAAATAATAATAGAAATTATCTGGGCATGTTCCAAAAACAAAAGAAAGATGTGACATTTGGTTGTCCTAACTTACAGCATAAACACTGAAAAAAAAAAGAAAGCCATCATAAAAATAATAATGTGTGTGTCAACATAGATTAAGGAATAAAAAGAGAGAATTTCAATACAGAAATGGCAAGTGCAGTGGACGTTATTCCTCTCTGGGGCCCCTGGGTTGAGAAATATCTGTTGGGTTGCTAGGCAGGGTTGGGCAACCTTGCCTAGCAGCAACCAGGAAGTAATGAAATACTTAAAATGCACACACACCTAGGTTCAGGGCTGCCTCCTCTGGGTTTTCCCATGAGACAGCCGCTGGCCCGGCTAATAAAGATGCTCTCAAAATTCCCAATTGACTCTTGCCTGTGTTTTTCTCAATCTGTCCATTTCACTTGGAGGTCCCACCAAGATAGCCTTTGGCTCTGTGTGCACAGGCAAACCGTCTGGGGCAGACGGCTGGACTGAGCTTTTGACTTCAGGGTGTGGCCGCTAGGATTGATGTTCCCCGGCCCCAATCTCAAAGCACAGCCGTGCAGATCAGGCTCCCGGTAGCCCAATTCCTCTGATCTGCCCAATTTTGAGCGCCCTGTCTGTCCTGGCTCTGTGCAAGGTCCAGGGTGCTCTCAAATCTTTATATCAAGCAACAACTACCCGAGGTCTAGGAGACCCAGCCTCTTCGCTGTATTGCCAGGCATTGGGTCCTCATGAGAAAACTACACCGGAGATCCTCACTTGAACCTCAACGGACTGGGCCTTATGTCTAAGGTTAGTGAAATTAGGCCAGGCAAGGATGAGGCTCCCTCCGCATATCTCAAGAGATTGAAGGAGGCATACAGATTATACACCCTTATTGATCTGGAGGACCCAAACAACTGGAGGGCCGTCGTAATTGACTTCGCTTCCAATTCTATCCTGGACATTCGAAAGAAGATCCAGAAAGTGGATGGGTTCGAAGGGAAGAGCCTAACTGAACTCCTGGAGGTAGCCCGTAAAGTCTACAATAATAGGGATGAGTCGCAGGATCGACAAACTAAGTTTGTAGCCAGAGCGGTGGTTGTGGCCCTAGCTGAAGCTTCCCCAGGATGGAGAAAGGCTTGGAAAGGGACTGTCTCCTGGCTCCGTTCTTAGCTATCCTCTGGTATTGCTTATTGCAAACAAAAAGGCCACTGGAAGTCTGAGTGCCCTAACCTAAATCCTAAAGGCCCCCATACTCTCCCTAGAGACCAAATAGGGAGGCCCTGGCTCCATCTCTACCATCCCTTTAGAACCCCAGAAGCCAAGGGTGACACTCTCTGTGGGGGATCATCCAGTCTCATTTTTGGTTGCAGCCTCGGTCCTGAAGAAACTCCTGGGTCCTCTGTCTCACTCCTCTATCTCAGTTCAGGGGGACACTGGTCAAGTTAGGAATGTTCCTGTAACCATGACAAGGGATGTTCACCTAGGCAAGGGCCTTGTTTCTCAATCCTTCCTGGTCATGCCTGATTGCCCGTATCCTTTATTGGGACGAGACTTCATAAACTACAGGCTGTTATTTTGTTCTCTGGCCCTTCCCCTTCTCTGGAACTTGGGCCTCTACCCCAGCTGGTAGTGTCTTGCCCCCTCTTGGAAGAATCAAGGCTAATGACCGTTCCTGATAATCAGCCAAACACCCCTTCACCTTTTATTGTCAGAATTTCAGCAGGAAGTTCCTGGCGTATGGGCTGAAACCCATCCTTTTGGTCTGGCAAGGCACCAGCCTCCAGTAGTAGTTCAGCTTCTTTCAACTGCCGTGCCCACTCAGGTTAAACAGTAGCCCTTAGCACAGCCAGCTCTTTTTGGCATCTGACCCCACACTGCCCGTCTTCTGGGTGTGGGCATTCTCCACCCCTGCCAAAGCCCCTGGAATACCCCGCTCTTGCCTGTTTGTAAGCCTGGTTCCGGGGATTTCCGTCCAGTTCAAGATCTCCTTGAAGTGAACAGCCAGGTAGAGACCCTTCATCCTACGGTTCCTAACCCCTACACCCTTCTCTCCTCTCTGGACCCTTTTTTAGTCTGGTACACAGTCCTGGATTTGAAAGATGCTTTCTTTTCTATTCCCCTGGCCCCTGTGAGCCAAGCCATTTTTGCATTCACCTGGACTGACCCTGACTCAGGCACTTCCCAGCAACTTACCTGGACCCGTTTGCCTCAGGGTTTCAAGAACTCCTCCACAATTTTCCGGTCAGCCCTGGCCCTAGATTTGAGTTCTTTTTGCTCTGATAGCCCGGATGTTGCTTTCCTTCAATATGTCGATGACTTACTCCTCGCTGCCTCTACTCATGACCAGTGTGGATCTGCATCCCTTCAGCTCCTTTGCCTCCTCAAGGTAAGTGGATACCACGTTTCCAGAAAGAAGGCTCAACTCTGCTCTATAAGAGTCACATACATCAGGTTCACCCTGATGGAAGGCTGCCAGCTGCTGTCGAAATGTAGGGTCTCTGCTATTCTAAATATGCCATTCCCAGCCTCTCAGCAGTACCTCCCATGAATTTCTCGGGATGGTGGGCTACTGCTGGCTCTGGATTCTCAGATTTGCAGAGCTCACAAAGCCACTCTATGGTGCCTTGGCAGGGAATGGTTCCAACCTTACTTGGGGCCCTGCACAACAGGCAGCTTTTGAATCTCTCAAGTCTGCCTTGGGCAGCACCCCTGCCTTGGCATTACCAAATCTGGCTAAGCCTTTCAGGCTCTTTATTTCTGATCCTCTGGCATTGCTAAGGGCATACTCACTCAAACCTTGGGTCCCTGGAACCGCCCTGGGGCCTACTTGTCCAAACAACTGGACTCTGTGGCATCTGGTTGGCCCCGTGCCTTTGTATAGTGGCAGCCGTCGCCATCCTAGCCAAGGAAGCATTTAAACTAACTTTTGTCCAACCCTTGATCATCATGAGACAGTCGCCAGCCTGGCTAATAAAGACGCTCTCAAAATTCCCAATTGACTCTTGCCTGTGTTTTTTTCAGTCTGTCCATTTCAGCAAGATCAATTTATTTACCATAAATTCCCTTCCAGTTCAAAATCTATGAACTTCAGTACCAATGCCTGCAATTCAAAGGTGGGCACAGGGGAAAATAGCAAAAACTAAGTCGGAAAAATTAAGTTCAGGATCAAAAACTAGATTGCTTAAAAGCCTTATCTCTGAATATTAGGAATCCTTCTTTTCAAGAAAAAAGTCAAAAGACACTGAATGTGCTGAGCATTAAATAATATTACCCAAAAAGAAAAGGAAATAGACCAATATCTTTAAAAAAAAACAACAACAACAACAACACAGATCATTTACTGATGTAGCAATCATTTCAGAATCTGCTATACCACAAAATCAATTTATCAACTGGTTAGAGCAAAGGTCAAAATCAAGACCAAATTATTGGGTGAGGCAGGGGGTGGGGGGGAGGGGGAGAGGTAAGAAGGCACTAAATGAAATTACAATCACTTCAATTCTACCTGTTTAAACAAATAATTCATTTCCCAAAGAGAAATCAGCAAAAGGCAAGACAATAACCATCACTAGACATCACACGTTGCATGCTGCATTTGAAGTCAGAGGACTGTCAAGTCCCAGTTTTAATACTTTAATGCTTATTATATATGATGGGGGCAGGGGTGGGGCGGCACCTCTTCCCCGCTCCCACTGCAGGGCTTCTGTGAATCAGCTCATTTATATAAAAAAGAAGGAAATGAACTAGAAAGCCTTTAGGTTTCCTTTGAGTTCTAAATCCATGATCCCATAATCATAATAAAAAAGCACTCTGTTGTCAGGCTTTTAACTTCATCATTCAGTTGAAATTTCTCTCTGCAAAGTTACCAATGATCTTCTAATTGCCATATCTAATTTAGGTTTTTCTCAAGCCTCATCTTTCTTGCCCTCTCTGAACTCTCTGACACTGTTTATCACCTTCTAGAGTCTCTTTTCTGGAGATGTTCTGGCTCTCTTCCTCCCTTCCTGATCCCTTCTTCTCATTCTTTTTTGCTGGATCTACAACCAAGTTGCACCTACTAACTGTGAATGCCTAAAGGGTCTGTCCTGGCCCCCTTTTCTTCCCCTTCTACACCATCTTTTGGTGATCTCATCGGGTTTCAGTGACTCAATAATCTTTTCTGTCCAAATGCATCTCAGATTTATCCAGCCTTAACCTTTTTCCTAGGGCAGCTAGGTGGCAGAGTGGATAGAGTGCCATTGTGTTCATCCTTTGTTTTAGAAGAAGTCCATGACATCAGAGAAATAATGACATGACTTGACTTTGTTTTGAGTGAGGGAGGGCCGTACAAGGTCACCAGACTTACTTTCTCCTCCTGAGCCATGTGGATCCAGTAATCAGACATTCATCAGGATGACTGGAGGCAGCCCAGGATGCAATGGGGAACCCTGGCCTTTTAGGCTAAGGCCTTTGAAGTCAGGAGCACTCATCTTCCTGAGTTCAAATCTGGCCTCAGACACTTACTAAAATGAGTTGAAGAAGGAAATGGAAAACGATCTTTGCTAAGAAAATCCCAAGTAGGGTCACAAATAGTCAGATATGATTAAAACAAATGACCAACAACAAAACTTTTCACTTGACCTCCAGTCTTACATCTACAACTACCTAATGAACCTTTCAAAGTGGATGATCTGTAGACATCCTGAAATATATATGTTCAAAACTGAACTGATTTTTTTTAACCAAAAACCATCCCTTCTTACTAACTTCCCTATTATTGTGAAGAATACCATCACCCTCTCAGTCACACAGTATTGCAACTTAGGTGTTATCCTTGACTCATCACTTTCCCTTACCCTACCTATAGCCAATAACTATCAAGTCCTGTCATTTCTAGTTCATAATTCCTTTATATGTGCCCTCATCTCTCCTCTGATACTACCACCACTCTGGTACGAGGCCTCATAACCTCATGCCTGGACTACTACAATAACCTTGCATATATTTTGCTTGCATAAAACTGTTTGCATGCAATCTCTCCCCATTAGACTGTTTTTTACCCTTTTTTGTATATCCAGAATTTAGCATAGTGCGTAACTAAAAAGCAGGTACTTTAGTGATTGCTGCTTGCTCACTAAACTTTTTTTATTAAATTACTTTGTTTTCAGTGTTTGCTTACTAAATTTATATAACTAGGTCCCTTGCCTCCAATTCATCTGTCATATAATCTGTCAAAAATCATCTGCCTAACACATAGATCTTATTTCATTGATCAAAAACCTTCCATTGCTTTCCAGTGATTTACAGGATAAAATATAAACTCCTTGGACTCGACATAATTTAGACTCAACCTTTTATTATCCTTATCATCACATGTTAATGAGGTTACTATGAGAAATTAGTGAGGGTTGATTTTTATCAGAGATCTTTCCACAGTTAGGAAAAGGGAAACGTCAGGTATCCTAGAGTACCTTGTTTAGGGTTTGCCTTAAAGTAGTACTTTGTGGAGTATTTTGTTATCACACTACTCCTCTTCAGGGGCTTTATGTTCTACTCTGGACCATAACCATTGCCTCCACAGGTCTAAACACTCTTCTACCACTGTACAGGTCTCCGTTTCATAAACTTCCTTTGCCCTTAATTCCAAATGAAATTTTTCTCTTCCTTAGGCTACTTCTTCTGGACCCTCCATTCTCAGGCATTACTGTTCCCTCCACTTAAACTAATCTCTCCTTCCCCAAATTTTCCTAATGAACTTCGTTTTGTCTTTGCCCTATCATATTCTACCGCATATTACATCTATCTGTAATTAGGTTGTATTAAATTGTAAGCTTCATGAGAAGAACCGCACAATTTTAGTAAATGTGTGTCTCTGTAACTTTGATGCCTAGCATTTAATAAACATTTACCCAACTGAACTCAAGTGAATTATGCATTTACTTAATAACAGTATCCAGAAAAATAAAGATCACTGTCAAGTCAACTTACTATGTGCCAGGATACAAAGAAAATCAAGCCTACTATAATTTACTCTATCTTGGTCAAATTGTGCATGGAGTCTTATGATGAAGACATTTTAGGAAGGCCATTTGTAGGTTAGATCTTGCCCAGAGGAAAGCCAATAGGATGGCAAAGAAATCTGAAAACATGCCACAAGAATGGTTTTAAGATACTGGGAATATTCAGTATAAAGAATAAAAGACATGTGGGATATGTAATTGGAATTATTTTCAAATTTGTAACATAGAAGAGGTATTAGACAAGATTGTATTTGGCTCTAGAGGGCAGAACAATGATCAATAACTGTGAGAAAACTATAGTAAGAGAGATTTCAACTCAACAAAAACACAAAAGCCCTAACAAGTAGAGTAATCCACAAATTGAAGGCAGTCATAAATTGTTTGCCTGACATTAAGGTTTTGAAGCATCTAGGTGCCAGATTACTTGTCTGAAACACTGTGATATTCATGGTAGTGTTTGAATCAGATGATATTTGAGGTCCTTTTCAACTGATTTGATGGCTCATTGCATTTTTTTGATATAATCAACAAACATTTCATGTTGAAGTGGTTTCATAAACCAATTAGCCTGGATAGTGAGGAAAATGCAAGGCAATAAAAGCACAATAAAATATGAATTTTGCTGAAAGAAATTCCTTTATCTCTATCTTAGCCAATTTTGATACTACACAAAGTACTATTTTAAGGCAAACCCTAAAAAGCTACCCTAGGATACCTGAAGTTTCCCTTTTCCTAAATGCAGAAAAATCCCTGATACAAGGCAACCATCACTAATTTCCAATATTAACCTCATTGACATTTACTAGCATATACCTCGGAAAGTCCTTTAATGTCAACTTCCCATTAAAATATACAAATTCTAGATACTGGCAAAACGTTAAAATCCCAACCAAATGCTTTAAAGCAAACTTGGTTTCCAATATTAATTAGGCCTTTTTGTTTATTTGTTTTTAATAACAGCATAGCATCATAGAAACAAACTGCAGTACAACAGAAAAAATACTTGACTCAGAATCAAGACAGGCTAGGTTTAAAACCTAGATTTTTCTAGATCACAGATCTAGAGCTTCACAACCCACTCAGCCACGCAGAAATCCACCCAGGCTCGCTCACAATTAGCCTGTCACCATTCACTTGTTCTTCCTCACCTTTGCAAGTACCCTCCCACACCAAACCTGAGACCTGGACCTTAATACTAGATTGGTTTCCTGACTCCATGTCCCAATCCCACAGGAAGTTAATAATCTTCTGATACTCCCATGCTAAGAACTAAACCAGCTGAAAAGTGACTGAGTATATAAAAACTAGCTCACTCTGTCTAGCCCAAGCTCATTTGTGTCTAGGCCAACACAAAATGCTGCAAGTTTCACATCCCACCCAGATATCGAGACAGTTATGTATGCTATCTTCTCGCTCCAAAGTAAAATCCTTTCCCTGATCATCTCTTTCCAATGTTTTCTCCAAATAGAATGTAAGGTCCTTGAATATCTTCCTTTTAAATCTATGTATATACTCCCAAAACTCATGTAAGGAGCATTTAATAAATCTTTTTTTCATTCAGTGAGCTAAAAGGGATCTCAGTAGACATCTAGTCCAACCACTTCATTTTATAGGCGACTGGAGGAGGAATTGTGGCACAGGGAGGCTGCCTAAGTTCAGACAGGTAGATATCAGAAGTATGATTTTGAACCCAAGTCTTCTGACTCCTAAGTCAGTGCTCTTTTCAATTTCTTATATACTTCACTCCCCTCCATAAAAGTTGTGTTATAGGAACACTGGCCTTTTTCCTGTTGCTTAGACAGTGACACTCCATTTTCCATTTCCATGACTGGATTGTCTGTCTGCCATGCCTGCAGTGCTCTGCCTCTTCACTTCCCATCGAAGTTTCCTTGGCATCCTTCTCAGCTCAAACCACAGCTGAGGACTTTCAGGACTTTTCATGTTTCTCCCATATTGCAGTACTCTCTGCAATTAAGATTATCTTCCATCTGTATATTTTGTATTTAAGCCTAATCACTTACATATCATCTTCCCTATTAGAATGTAAGCTCCTGAAAGCAAGTTATTTTTGCTTAACTAATTTTCAGTGCAAATCTGTGGTTTGCTTCTGGAAATTTGCCACAAGTTTATCAATCAAGTTGTTGAGGGAGAGAGAAGGAGGGAGAAGAGAGACAGATAGACAGACAGATAGACACAGAAAGAGAGAGAAGGAAATAAAGTTATCAGTCAACCAGTCAATAAACATTTATTAAGGGTCTACAATGTACTAGACACTGTGCTAAGCACTGGTGATACAAAGAAAGTTAAAAAGACAGTCTGCCCTCAAGGATCTCAAAATCTAATGGGATGCAAGGGGGAATCAGCATGTTAATGAATATGTATAAAAATGCTATATAAAAGTTCAAATGGAGATAACCAAAAGAGGAAAGGGACTAGAATTGAGGAGGATTGGGCACTTGCCATTCAAATATTCATTTCTTCTTTCAAGCAAAAGAAATAAATTTCACCCTCATCTGGAGCTTAGAAAATGCTTGAATGTGTATGATCTTCCCCAGGTCTTCTAACTCCAATTTGAATATCTGCTACTACATCAACTTATTTATAACTATAATAAAGCTCCCAAATAAGCATAAGTTGTTCACTCTTATCTCCAAAGTTTCTTCTAACAATTAAGCAGACTAGGCTTATTTATTCCTTTAAAAAAAAAAAAAAGAAAGAAAACCAGTGCCAACTAACAAAACTTTAATTATTAAAAATGTCTTTTTTTTTAGACAGAACATAAGACAATCCATTCAAAGGACATACTAAAGCAGAGCTTTCCACAGAAGAGTAACAATAATGGCTTTGAAATCTGTATGTTTACATTTGGACTTAGGACTTACCTTATTTAATCTCTTGAGTATTGGTTATGAATAATACGGAACAGCTCTACAGGAAAATCAAAAGGTTATTCTGGAATCTGGTTGTATGTGACAGGATGCAGATAATGCATAAGAAATGACATTTCTTAGAATATAATGAGTTAGCTATTAAATATACAGCTTTAGTTGGTTTGGGATATACAGAACATCCAAATAATTCAGCTTATTTAAGGTTAGTTGAACATTTTCCTGACTAACGTGATATAAGCATGATCACCAGTGTGTTTAAACTTAACATTCCATGTCTCAAGCCTGAAGCATTCTAAGTTGTGTTAATTTTTTTTAAACACCATAATTACATGCCAGACCTCCGGATGTAAACTTTAATTAAAGGCCATAAATGGAATGAGCATGTTCTGCACTGCAACTGCTGCTACATTTTTCAATTATTTCTTGAGTTCCATCTTTTATTATGATTTCTAGAACACATTCTCTTTTCTTCATCAATAAAAATGGAACAACCACATTTCAACTCTAATGAGGATACAGAAATGGTACTAAAAATAAGACAAGTAACAAGACTAGACCGAACACTCAGAGGAACTCTACAATGCAAGAAACAAAATTTTAAGAGTTAGCAACTCATAACATCTGAAAAAGGGACGATAGCAAAAACTTCATTAACATCTCAGACCTTATTGCTACTCAAATAAAATTACTGAAAAAATCTGTAACCCCCAAACTATATGTTTATTTTTCCCATCTCTACAAAAATTTGCATAAAAATAATATGTACATGTACATATATCAAAAACACATTTGATGGTCTATAGTTTCTTAATCTGAGGTCTGTGACTTTTAAAAAAATATCTTGACAACTGATTTTCTTTTAGAACTGTATTTATTTTATTTTATGCATTTAAAAACATGATTCTAAGGAGTCCACAGGTTTCACCAGACTTATGGCTTTTCATAGGCCAAAAATGTAAAGATAAAGAATACCACCTTAAAAGTTATGCTTCAAAAAGTTTTCTCCAAGATATAGATTTCTAGATTTCTAGAAAGATATAACAGAGATGACTTTGTTTTACAACCTTCTAATTATTAACATCAATGGTGAGATAAAGCAAGAAGATGAAAGTTAACTGTCAAGCACAGAATGCAAATCAAAGAAGGATTTCCTGTAGGACTATAAGTTCTTCCACAGGTTCCTGTGGTAGATGACAGTGTGCTGAGTCCATCAATTCCTTAACAGTACAATCTCCTAAGTAAGATATATAATCAGGAAAAAAGAAGTCAGCCTAAGTGTCCACAGGGGGAAAACGTTAAGATGAAGTAGATGAAGAATCAATATTATCAAGACCATGCTGCAGCTGGATGAACAATGCACAGAGCTGACTGTCAGTAAATGTAACTTGGGCAGATGTTACAGACAGAGCATGAAATGTGTCCAGAATTGAACAGGAGGAGAAACGAAAAGATGGATTGCCTTTTGGGAAACTGCCCAGTGTTTTTAATGACAGCAAGATTCTCCTTAAAACAAAGACCCATCTTATTTTTCTTCTAGTTACGCTTCTTGGCTGTAAGTTAGAGAATGCTGGTCTCTGCAGAATTAAAGATTCAGGTCAGCCAGAGGACAAGGGGGGTGGAATTGAAAAGAAAGAGGGGTGGAAGGGGAGTAGGAATTAATACAGCACCTACTATGTGCCAGGCACTACACTCAATGTGTTTTTAAAAATTATCTGATTTGCTTAATCTTCACAATAACCCCAGAGGTAGGTGTTATTTTACTGATAAGGAAATTGAGACAAAGGTTAAGTGTCTTTGAAGTCAGATCTTCCTGATTACAGGTCCAGCACTCTATCCACTGTGCCAACTGCAGCACAGCTAGGTACAGAGTAGATGTGAGTAGGTTGTAATACGATGTCAAAGAAGATTAACAAAAGAAAAGTGATATAAAGAAGCCCTCTTGGAATCCCTGACTTCCTTCAAAACTCAACTCAAGCACAACCTTCTGTACGAAGTTTCTCCTGGTTCCATAAGTCTCAAATACTCCTTCCCCAACAGCCACCAAATGATTATCATTATTTTATATAACTACTTATATATTGTCTCCTCCATCAAAATGTAAGCTGTCCAAGAACAGGGACTATTTCCTTTTTGTCTATTTTTTTTACTAATGCCTAGCACATAGGCAGCATTTAATAAATCTTTTTGATTGAAGTATGTATACAATCAGAAAGATATATAATGGGAAAAGGCACTGGACTGGTGTGTGAATGCCATATAATGAAAGCAAAGATTACAGATGGTAGCTGATGTGTACCATGTAGCATAGAAGCCACATGACATCAAGAGATCTAGGGAAATATCCTGAACACAACGGATGGACCTCCTTTAAAGCAATTACATGGACTACAGTAGAGAACATGAAGGTGTGGGTAGATTATAATTTGTAACAATGAGAGAGTACTGCACCAATGAGGTTAGAGATTCATTGAAGCATCAACTTTTATGAAATGTCCAGAATCTAAGCAGCCATCCCATTTACTAGCAGTAGGACCTCAAAGAAAAGGAGAATCCAGAAATACAAACAGAACCACAGATCTAGAGCTAGAGAGGCCATCTATTCCAACCTCTTCATTTTACGGATAAGGAAACTGAAGGCCATAGAAGTTAACAAACTTGCCCAAGGTTAAACAGATAGTAAGTGTTAGAGGGAGGATTAGTGGACAATTCCTCTGATTCTCAAGTCAATGACTGGACAAATCATTTTAAAATCCTTGAGCAAATGCTTTCCTTTGTAAAATGAGGCCAATACTATCTACCCTAAAGTAGTCATAAAAATCCAAAGGAATCATGGAGGAAAACTCTGAAGTGTTATACAAAAAGACAAGATACTATTATTACTATAATTATTTAGATATGAAGCATGCTAGGAAGCACTGCAAAAAGTTCTGAAATATATAAAAAACAGGCCACTGCCATTTTTATACTTTAATAGGGCTCAAAATAAAATAAAATATATCAGAAACAAAAGTAAACACACAGAAGCAATGACAGTTTGTAAGTTCTTACCTTTTTCAATGACACAATATTCTTCATTTTATGTCATTTCTGATTCTATCACAAACTCACATAACTTCAGAGTTAGAAGGGAACCCAGTGACCATCCATACCAACTCATATATTGAAAAAATTCTCTTTTCAACCCACTGAACCATAGACTATTGTTTCAAGAACTACAAGAAACAGAAATTCACTCTGCCAAGTTAGTACATTCTATTCTTGGGTAATTGGGAAGTTCTTCCCTAAAATAAACCTAAATTTTGCTTCTTTCCAAAGGTGATGCTGGAAACATACGGAAAACAATTACCATGTAGTGACAAGAAATACACCATATTGGTGGCTAGTTTTCAAAATTTCATTGCTGCAACCCTAATTTACAATTTAATTGAGATTGAGAACCTGCAAAAGGCCTCCAATTTTATCTTCCAGATTTTAGCTTCTACTTAAGCAAGGTACCTTAGAGACAAGCAATAGACAATCAATTTACAAATTTACATTTGAAAAACTAATAAAATTGCAAAGCCCATTTCTTTGTGTTCCAAAGGCTATTTTAAACACTGCCAACAGATGAGGAGTGGTATACAGATTATGACTCAGGTACAAAACAGCCTATTTTTATATATGTCCTTCAACACATAACAACAGTACTCTATCTAGGATGAAATCAATCCATTAATTCTATGGATATGGTTTTTTGATCAGCTTCAAATCCATCTAATTATAATAATACCAAGTTCATAATTTCGAGATTGTACATTATAACTTAAAATGTTTTATCAAATACCTATCTGAAATATACAGTAAGATTATACCATTTCTCTGATGTACTATATCAGAAAGGGTCATGATCTTAGTTTTGACTTTATAGGTTTTAATGAATTCATGGTGGCTAAAATATATGTTTTTGTTTTTTTATCATATTATTATGATGAATCCGAAAGCCTGGGATATAATATGTCTGTGCCTGAAGACATGAACTTGTCTGACACAGCTAGGTGCTCCCTTCCTTCCTAATTTCCTCACTTACCTCAAGCTTAAATTTCTCCTTAGCCATGTCTGTTGTACCCTTTCTGGTATGAAGATAATTCTTCCACACAGAAAAATGTAGATACCTATCTTAATTTACATTTGTGTCTTTCTCTTCTATAATCTCTGTGATTGAGGTAAAAATATAGGTTACCAGAAACACTAGTTAAAGAGGCAGCATAGGATATTATTATGTCTGCTGGCAGAGAGATCCCAGGAAGGAAAGTTCAAGAAAGAGTAGACTGTTTCTTGAGCCTTACAGAGTTACTGAGAAAGCTAGAAAGTTCATAGTAACACTGACATATTTTGCTGTAAGAAGTCCATAGAGCTCATTGTCCTCTTTGGGATATCCCTTCTCCAACAAACTCAGTTCTACCTTCCCTTTTCCTGGTTGCCCATTAGCTGCCAATTCTTTCCAACTCACCTTGACATGTTCCAATGTCTTCCTCTCTCTTCCTCCTTTGCCCTGGTCTGTTATTTTAAAATAGACCCACCAGGCATTAGTAAATTTCTTCAGTCAATCTACATACTATTCTGATCAACAGTCACTCTAGGTCATTAAGGGTCTTCTTGAGACTTACTCTCACCTTCTTAAAATATCAGGACATTTTATCTCTGTAACTAGGTTTAGACCCCCCCCCAAAAAAAGAAGCCAACAACAATACACGTATAAAGCAAAAACAAAGAGAATCAAAATAAGAGGTTGGAACAAATTTACTATATATAAGGTACATCCAAAAAAGCAAGAGTTCCAGTCACATTATCAAAAAAGCAGAACACAACAGTGAAAATACAGAAATTATAAGAATTACAAACTATTAGTCATCAAATGAATGGCCCAAATCATTCACTATGAAATACAGAAATACCCATAAAAAAGAACTCAAAATTTCATTTTACACTCTGAAAATTTGCAAAGATAAGAATAGTCAAAATTGAAGGGGTTACAGAAAGACAGGCAGATTAATATACTACTGATTGAGCTGTGCATAGGTCCAATCATTTTGAAAAGCAATTTGTAATTATGTGAGAAAATAGTAATACCTTTATTGGGACCAGAGTTTCCACTGTTAGGTATATATCCCCAATTCCCCCAACGTAAGCCAATATCAAAAGAAAAATCTTCAGACACAACAAAATATTTATAGTAGCACTTTTGTCATAGCAAAGTACTGGAATCAGAGTAAGTCCTCAAAAATAGTGGAATAGTACTATTATCTTCTACTTACATTACATATCTTATATGTACCTAGCTGTTTGCATGTTGTTTCTTTCATTAGAATAAGAGCTCCTTGAGAGTAGGGGCTTTTGGGGAGGGAAAGAGGGGTTTTTCTTTGTATCCCCAATGCTTAGCACAGCATCTGGCATATTAAAGTACATATTAAATATTTTTTACCTGACTTGTACTATAAGAAATGATGACTATGATAAATACAGAAAATCATGGGAAGACAAAATGATACCAAACAAAGCAGAACTAGAAAAAAACATATATACAACTCCAACTCAAATTCAAAACAATAACTGAAACTGCATGTCAAAGTTCAACCCAGTGGTCACATTTCATATCCTCCGTTAAATTGTAAGTTCCGTAAGAACAGAGACTGTCTTATTTTACCTTCATTTACATTCCCAGTGTGCATAGTACCGAGCACATAGCAGGCACTTAATAATTGCTTACTGATTTAACTGGCTTGAATGCTGAAGAATTATAACAACCAAGCTTGGTCTCAAAATAGAGATGAGAAAATACCTCACTCCCTTCACTGCCCCCACTTCTGTGCAGAGGTCAGGGACAATGGGCATGGACCACTCCAAATGAGAAGATTTTTTTTTGATATATTATATATATTTGATATATTAGTTAAGTTTTGCCAAATTTTTCTTTCCTTAAATTTTTTTTATTGCAAGAAATGACTTACTCGGAGGAGTGAGAAAAGAAGGGTACAGTGGGAAATTTTTAAAAATATATATCAATAATTTTTTTAAAGTCTGTTTCTAATTCTTATCTCTGGACCCAGTTCACAAGGTACTTATAGCTCCATAACTGCTCTGGACCCTTGCAAATCTCAATCATTAGAAATATGAATAAAAAGGGATCTTATCTACCTGACCTCCCCTAAATCAAAGAACTTCCTTCCATAGATTTCATGTCAGTCAATCAGGCAAAAAAAAATATTTATTAGCACCTACTTTGTATTGGGCACTGTGCTAAGCAATGAAGGTCATCCTACAAGATGGCATCTTTATCACTGCCTTTCTCAGCATTAATTCACTCAACAAACATTTATTAACTACCCACTAAGTGCACAACACTTTTCTAGATGCAAGAAATAAAAATAAAAAGAAAAAGAAAACATAAACAGTCTTTACTCTCTTACATTCTATTACAGGTTGTAATATGCAAAAGAGAAAACTAAGTACAACACAATTTGAGGAAGAAAAGGGGAACATTTTCACCAAGGAGGTAGCAACTGAACTGTTCCCTGAAGGAAGCTAAGGATTCTGAAAAAAAGAGTTAAGGAGGAAGTACATTTCAGGAGGGGGAACAAACTGTGCAAAAGCACCTAGTGGGAACTGCCTTTTTAATCAATCAGAAGCTGCAGCATGCACAGCAGCCACATCCCAGGAAAATCATCTTGGCAGACGGGCTAAACAGGCTGAGGGTAAGCAACAGGCTTCAAACCTATCAGTGATTTAGGGGATGTCTACCTCAAGCATGTGAAGATTTCCCCTGATGGAATGGGGGTGGATGAGAACAATTTGTTCCAACGGCCATGAAAGTGGCTGAAGCAGGCACTGTGGAGCACTTGGAGTTTGGTCAGACATCAAAGGTACCAAGGTCATCCACTGCATCCCAGGCCATCGCCAGCTGCCCTGACTTTTGTCTTGCCACGGGATTTTGATGACTCTGGAAGAGAGAGTAAGGCTGACGACTATGTGCACCTCTGACTCACTTAAATACAATTCACGCACAAGTCAAGACATCACCTTGTGATATTGAAAACAAAGGATGAATAAGAATAACATTCATAAACCATGGGGACACAAAGACGAACAAAATATTTTCTGCCCTTAGGAAGGATACTTTCCATAAGCAGAAACAACAAACAAATACATGCATACATCCATGCCTCAGTCAGGCTAATTTCCTCACTGTCCTCTGAAGAAACCAAGCTTACTCAAGCTTCAAAAGGCTTTGCCCATGTGGTCAGTCAGTCAACTAGCATTTATTAAGCACCTACTAAGTACCAAGCATTGTGCTATTTCTCTCTCTATAAACCATCCTTTTGTTCCTCCTTATGTCAAGGAATCATTTTCATTTATCAGAGCCTCAGCTCAATTTCCACCTCTTTCACACAGCCTTTGTAATGCCTCTAGCTGCACCAAGATATTTTCTCTATTCTGATGTCCTACAACAATAATTATAGGACTATTTGGAAATATTTTAATATAATTTCTCCATTTTAAAAATGAAGAAAACAAAGCCTAAGGACACAAAAGTAGTAAGCAGCAGAAACAGAACTGGAATTCTTATTCACTGACTCCAAATCAAAGCTCTCTCCTCTCTAAGCTTTGTTATCTACAACATTCATTCCAGCACCTCAACAGAGAGTGAATTGCTTTGTTTTTAAAACTGGTTCTTCTTTCTCTGTTATCTTTCTACTAGAGTCTGAGTTTCTTTTTTTTTTAAGTCTGAATTTCATGAGGAGAGAGATGATGCATTATATTCCTTCTGAATCTTCCACAGGGTCTAGAGAACACTGAGCAATAACAAAACAAATATCTGATGAACTTAAAAATGTGACTTTGTAAGAAAACATAGCATATGATCATCATTTTCATGCTTTGTATTTAAAAAATCAAATACAGATGCTTAAAGTAATCATTTTTACAACACAAAAAAAAGTTTGAAATGTCCTATGTTTTAGAATTTAATAAGAGATATACAACTTGGAAAGATGTTTTTATAATATGGTTGAACGGAATACTACATAGATTAAAATATGAAAATATTGAAATACACAGTTTCTCACCCAGACCCAGGGAGACAGGATACAAAGAAGTGTTAAAGTACTGTTTCTCATAACTGTTCTAAACATAATTTGAGGCATCACCTGATTAACATAATATTTGACATCGAATTCTAGATAACTAGTAGCAGTTTATAACTGACTTTGAAAGACTGAAAACCTTGGGTCATTGTCATGACTAGCAAAATAAATCTTGCCAGGTGCTTTTTAAATGTAAAGTCATATGAACTTAAACTCTGCTTATGTCTTCACTTTCAAATCATAAAGTAACAAAGTTCAATGCTGCCAGCTGGTGTTCTTGTGGACTGACAGAGCTAATTGGCCTTGGCATGTTAGCCCCAAGAAACTTCTTCTACCACTTAAGGGCCAGACATTTGGCAAGAGCCAAGAAAATCATTTAAGCCATGGTTTCTTATCTTTCCTCTAAAGCCTTCTATTCTTTTTTTTTTAATTTTTCATAGCCAAATCTCTACCAATTCTCAGTCTGAAATAGTATCATTTTAAATTTGTTTTTTCCAAGCATAATAAATTATACATGATAAATGATAATAGCCCTGAACAAAATTAATAAAGATAACAGTTATTAGTACAACTTGTTTCATTGGGCTCTTTAGGAAAATACTTGCTATTATGAGATAAAGAAAACTTTAGCTGATAACTTTCCTTAAGGATGGAAGTTATCAATTTAATAACTAAAAGCCATTTATTTATACTAGTTACCAGTCAAGACCTCCTAACATTCCAGGAGTCAGATGTAAAATCATAAGGAGCTTAGCAAAGTAATTTTTACTCATGAGAAAAAAGAACCCCACACTAAATGCATATATTCTCAATTCCCAGTCTCCCAGAGTTACCCAAAGCAACCTCACCCACAAAAGCCCTGACAAGTGGCAACAACCCACTGTTTCTCATTCTTGATTCTTCAGACCAGTAGGTAGATATGGGGTACCATAAACAAACAAAAAAAAAAATCAAACAAAAAAAAAGCATACATCTTTTATTCTATTCCACAAGTATTTATCATACCTATTATATACCATATGTTGTGCTAGGTGATATGTAAATAAAGGCAAAAATTAAATAATCCTACCCTCAAGGAGGGACACACAAATGAGTATTATAAAAAAATATACAAAGTAACTTCAGGAGGAAGAAAAAGCACAAAAGGGGAGCGGGCAGGAATCAGGAAAAGTTTTGTGTAAGGAATCAGGAAAAGTTTTGTGTAATAGGTGGCACTTGAGCTGAACCTGGAAGGGAGTCAGGAAGAGACACCACAAATGAAGTCCATTAATGAGCAGCAATTCTTCTGCTCTTCAAAGTCAAATTCAAGTCTTATTCCCTTCTTAAGACACGTTCCAAGAGCCTCACTGCACGTGATCTGCTGCCTCTGAATTCCTAAAGCACTTACTGCCTGCCTCACTCATTTGGCCCTTACCTTAAGGTAATCTTATTAGTTTTCTTTACATACACACACATACACACACTCACACACAAACACACACACACACACACACACATCCTAACTCCCAATCAGATTACAAATTCCTTGCTATTTCACAACTCTTTCTACATAGTACTTTTTGCAAACTAGAGAATCAATAAATGTGTTGCTATCAATGATAAAGTTGATGGTAAAGGCATAAAATATACTGCTCATTTTCTTGTATTATATATTGTGTCCCAGCCTAAATGGAATAAAATGCTTTTGCTTTTACAGTTAGCACTTTCACTCTGCAGGGAAAAGATAGGTTGGGATCAAGAAACCGAAGAAAACAAAGGTATGCAGGCTATTCCGAAGCTTCATGCCTTGATATCGTAAGTTTTCCTTCTAGAAGAAAGACAGTGGTAGTCATGGTGAACACTGAATATCACAAAAGAATGAAGTTTAATAGATTTTAACAGATATCAAATGACAGGTTACTAATATGGGTAATTTTAAAATCAAAAGCAAATTAACAGCAAAATAGAAATACAATAATTTTTTAAAAGTATGCAACAGCTCCAAGGAAAATTGAACAGTACCTGTTAAGAATGCTTTTATTGATGTCAAAAGACTTTTAAAAAATATTCACCTATTATAGCTGATATTTGTACTGTACTAGTGCATCCAAAGCACTTTAACCATTATTTCATTTGACCATCACAATAATACTATGAGGAAGGTATTACATATATTATCACTCTCATTTTACAGATGAAGTTAAGTAACCTGTACATGATCACATAACTAGTATAAGTCAAACACAAGTCTCTCCTGACTCCAGGAAAAGCATTCTTCATACATCATACTGCCTATTATATGTTCTGATACATATCTCTGCCCCTCTATCTCAAATGATTTCATTCCACCCAGTCTTCTCCAAACGATTGCCCCTTCTCTCATCCTTATTTTCTAATTTTTCTTGGACCTCTTCCTGTCCATTTGCTCCTTCCCTACTACCTACAAACATGCCAATGGCTCCCTTATCTATGGGGGGAAAAACTCATTTGATCCTTCCATTCCCACTAAATTGTTCCATATCTCTCCCACCTTTTCTGTCTAAACTCTGTCTACAATAAGTGCCTCTACTTCCTCTCCTCTCACTCTCTTCTTGACTTTCTATAGTCTAGGTTCTGAATTCACTGTTTAATAGAAACCACTCTCTCCAAATTACCAATAATTTCTCAATTGCCAAATCTAATCGTCTTTTTCTCAATCCTTATCTTCCTTGAACTCTGCAGCCTCTGATACTGTTGATCACCTTCTATTCCTTGATACTCTCTTCTAAGTTTTTGGGACATCTCTCTCTCCTGGCTTTCTTCCTACCTATATAACCATTCCACTCAGTCTCCTTTGCTGGCTCTCCATTCAGATCATCCCCACTAAGCAGACTTGTCCCTTGAGGCTCTATCCTTAGCCATTTTCTCTTCTCCCTTTATGCTATTTCATTCAGTGATATCACTTCCTATAGATTTAATTATCATCTTTATATTTATGATTCCCAGATCTACTTACCTCTCTGCTGACCTTCAGTTTTGTACGTCCAACTGCCTATACATATCTCAAACTGGATGTAATATAGCTATCTTAAACTCAACATGTCCCAAACTGAATCCATTATCTTTCCACTCTCAAACCCTCCCCCACATCCAAATTGCCCTGTTACTGCGAGGCATCAACATCCTCTTTCTCCTCCTTCTGCTCCTCTTTCTTTTAGATCCTCCAGGCCTGAAACCTAGGTATCATCTTCAATGACTTACTAAATCCCTTCCCCTATATCCAATCTATTGCTAAGGCTTATTAACTTCACTTGTGAACAACTCTCAACTACACCCCTGCCTCTCCTCTGATACTATTACCATTCTGATAGAAACGCTGACCTCCTCATGCCTGAACAACTGCAATAGTGTGTTGGTCGATCTGCCTGCCCAAAGTCTTTCCCCACTCTAGTCCATCATTTGCTCAACCACTAAAGTAACTTCTAAAGTGCAGGTCCAACAGTATTCAACAAACTCTCTTGGTTCTCTATTACTTTCCGGATTAATTACAAAATCTTCATTTGGCATTCAAAGCCTTTAATAACTTAACCCCTCCCCTCAACTTTCTGGTTTTCTTAGGCTCACCCTCTCTATGTATATTTCATCCATATCACAGATCTGGGTGTTTTGACTAGTTGTCCCCATGCCTGGTAGGCTCTCTCTCTCTTAATCTCTAACTCTAGGAATGCCTGGCTTTTTTCATTCAAGTCCCAATTTAAACTCTACCTTCTACAGGAAGTCTTTCCTAATCTCTTATAATTCTAGTGCCTTCCCTCTGTTGATTCTTTCTTATCAATCCTGCATATAACATATTTGTACTTGGTTGTTTTCATGTTCTCTCCATCAGATTATGAGTTCAAGGGCAGGAACTGTTTTTTGCCTTTTTTAAATCCCAAAGTACCTGATACATAGTAGGTATTCGATAAATGTTACTAAGTTACAAACTAACTGGCATGCGGTTATAACTTGAGTTTAGTAAAGGAGAATTTTATCTTACTTATTTTCATGTAATCAGAACATGTCACCAAAGCATAGGAAGCCCCTTGATAAATATGGTCCAAATTACAAGGCAAATGCTTTAGTTGAGATCCAAATCACAATTATGAATGTTGCATTTAAAAACAAATAAAATTTCATCTCTTTTCAACAGTGCTTTGCCTAATTTAGGCATAACATGGTAAATTCTGAATCCTTTCCTTTTCAATCTATTTAGAACTTTATGGATTAAATATGTCTCCTTTAAAGTATATTGTCACATTTTATCTTTTTTTAATTTAAAACTATAAGTTTATTACAGCAGCTTAATATTAAATATTAAGCAATTAAGGAGATGATACTTTAAATAAACAAATACCAAAATACACTCTGATAGTGCTCTCAAATATCTGTTAAAAAACGATCTTCAGGACAGCTTAATCCACCCGTGGTTTCATGCTGAGGTGGCTTCCCTAGGCACAGTCTCATTTAAAAACTGATCAGAATATATATTATATATACCTTATACTCTGAGTGTGAAGCCTAAAGTTATTATCATCAGCCTGGTTCCCTACCCTCCATGCGTCCAATCAATCAACGCTGTGCCAAGAAATAAAAAAGATCTCTATATTCACAGCCAATATGGTTTAGCAACAAGATATTCCTGTAACCAGCCCTATTCTGACTTCTTTTAAAAATCAATTTCTGTATTATTCATTTGGAACTTATCCCTCAACTTCTCTCCAGTACTAGAATTCTGTCTTATTTTACTCTCACCCCACCCCACTCTCCATCATGAATGTGCTCCTCTTCCACAGCCCTGCCCAATGTCTCTGGTCCTCTGGAACCAAGGGTCCCCTGTTGGTCTCATCAATCTGACCAGAGGCTAGCTAATTCCTCCCTATCACAGCCTATAGGTTTGAGATCACACTATTAAGAGATGAACAAACACTGCATACCTGAATCAGAAGTACATGCCACCCTGACAACATATTTCAGACACCTGCCAGGAAACTCCCCTGCTGCCAACTTTACCTCTGTTAAGATGACCAAGATTTCCAACTAATGCTTGCTACCACACTTCAGACATTCCTATCATTTGTCAAGATTTCCTCAATGTATCTACTACTGGGTCCATTCTGGACTGTATATCCTGTTTTTACTGACTTTCTTCAGTCTCAAAGTTGTGGCCATCTTCAACTGCTCCACCTAAGTCATTAAGGCACAGCACTAAATAATAAAAAATTTCTCTTAAGACTAACATATTCTTCTAAGACTTTGGACTATTCTGACAACAAAATTCTTTCACTATCTTATGCTGGACAAAGTGATGAATGAAGAGGCAGCTCATCTAAGTTTCAAGTAACTGATTAAAGTCATTTAACCTCTCTAGATCTGTTTCCTCATGAAAAATGAGAGGAATGAATTAGAATATTTCTAGAATCTGTTCCCAAAATATACTTCCACAACTCTAATTCCATCAGCTACTTGTGACTTTCTTGTCCATAAATGATTCATTATACACATACTATTAGAGCCAACAGGTAATTCTAAATCAGAAAGAGGTCAGTTTACATTTTACAATACAGTAAAACATCTCCATCATTATTTCCCCATCAGTTTTTTCTACTCATCTATAAGTTTTTTCCACTGTATCTATAAGCAATAACTGTCTAGGACTATTGCTGTTCCTCTACAACTCTGATAAAATGTCTCTGGCAAAAGAAAATATCTCTACTTATTAGCTAGCTATTTGACTTTGGATTAATCATTTCCCTTTGATGAGCTTCAGTTTCTTCAAATAATACTCACCTCCTGACTATTTCACAAGGTTGTAAAGATCAAATGAGATAACGTACATAAGAAGTTCACATGTTATGTAAACCTACAGTATTTTTATTATTATTAAACTTCACTTTCCACCGCAGTTTTGTGATTATAAGAAATACATTATAATGACACTACTTACCATTTTAGAAATGATTTTTTATTACAATACGTATTGTATGTATCAAATAGCTTAGAAAAGGATTGTAATTGTATGTGATCTCCAGGACTAGTGACTATGATAATCTTGTGTAGAATATTCAAATTACAATCAACTCCCAATTCTAGCATAAATTTTCATTAACAGTCCTTCTTGTGATCTCATTTCTGATTCCTAAAGTATTTTTCAATAGAATCACTGAATGATTTCACAGGCATGTATGAAAATATTACTAAGCAACAGTAATGCTATTACTAATATTACTAAGCAATAGTAATACTATGTATGCAGTATTACTACCCACTTCATATTTTCCCCAACTGTTTAACCACAGCACTGGTATATTTTCTGAAGTCCTTAAAAACAAAAGTGTTTGTAGTACTGTCTCTCACTATATCATCTAATTTAACAAAATTCTTAAATATATATTAGATAATATTGCCTGGTCAATGATCAATATAGTATTACTTAACTTGTCTTATCAGGAATTTATTTAGTTTTCAAATTTGGATATATATTGTAAAAATATCCTTAAAAGTTCTTCAATACAAACATTTATTTTTCTTTAGTATTTCTCAGTGTATTATCTTGATGATATGAACCAGGCCAGACAAAACAGCAGAAATTCAATTTAGTAAAAAGTTCTTCAATTTGCACCACCACCCCCCCCAACAGGCTGTACTTATTAAATGTGCCCAGGATATAATTGTCAAAGTATAACTGTTTCAGTGTATAAAATAAATCCATCAAAAAACCTCAGCCCTCTCCATCAAGTCTAAAAAATGTAACAAACTAAATGGAACAGAAACAAATTAAATACTAAATTGAGAGGGTTTTCCCGGGATTATTATTTAAAGCAAAATAACTGAAAGCAAAAATGGAAAATGTTATAAGACTTAGGTGGGGCTATTTAACCAATTAAGGTAGATTTTAAAAAACAGATCATTTGCATCAGTCTTAATGGAAAGATTACTTACCAAGTTGGCCATATAAATTGTTAGCAGACCTCTCCTATAAGCACAAAAAAAAAAGAGAGAGTAAGATTCAGTATCAATCTGACTTCACTTTAACATAAATAATACATAGTGGAAAATTATGTCAAGATGAATAACAGGTGCTTAAATAAATATTCTTCATTGCCAAAAGAGTTAAATTGTTAATACTGTTTCTGGAACACTTAAAATTAGATTAAAAGGATTTTTGAATAAATTGCGTTTAGCAGTCATTCAAAAAATTAACTAAAAAGAACTTTTACTATTGAAAAGTACTTAAGCAATTAATCATGCTAATTAAAATGTTGCAGGGCATAGCATCAAATTTGTTCTTGGTGTACATTTATGCTGGAGGTTTCAAAGTTTGATAAAGTCAAATAATTTATTTCTTCTCCAAAAACTCAAGAGTTAACACAACTTAATCAGTATGTAAATGCGTTAAAAAAAAAGGATTATTTACTTTACTCTGATACATTAAACACAGAAATTCATTATGTATAGTGATGCTACATTAATTCAATCAGAGTTTCACATTAAAGAAAAAACTCAGTGAGTAACTATCACAACTACATAAGTTAAACACAATTCACTGATCTTTCAGTGCATAAAAATATAAATGTCCTAGGTAAAGAGAAAGACCTGTGAAAATGCACAAGTAACGTTATAAGCCCTTCAAAGAAATTTCTTAGCCCAAATGAAAGTAAATTATGAGGCTAAAGCAAGCCCTCATTTTATATAAACACAGATGTTCATTCGTGTATGTATTTTGAATTATTAAAATACCTACACTGGTCACTTCTGAATTTGAGGAATTCTGTAAATAACTAATAGAAATTTAAATGAATTTAAGTCACCATCCTTCACATTTTAACCACCATGGCACACTAATACATTGATGGAGAAGTTATGAATTGGAGCAACCATTATGGAAGGCAATTTGGAATTACACAAAGAAAGTGACTAAAAGGTCACTTTTTAAAAAAGAAATCAAGATTCCACTATTAGGCATAAACTCCAAGTAGGTCAATGATAAAAAAAAAAAAAAAACCACTACAGGGTACTAAAATGTATTATTTATAGTAGCACTTTCTGGAGTAGCAATTAATTAGACATGAAGGAGAAGCCCATAAACCGGGGAACGAATGAGCACCCTGCGGTACATGGATGTAATAAATAAGGCTGCACTATAAGAAATGACGCACGGTCAATTCAGATAAGCAGCTAGGACCTCCGCGGGCTTCATGGATACACGTTATATGGTCGTCACCGCCCTCGCCCTCGGCCGTGAGAGCTATTATTACTCCCATTTGCAGACGAGGGAGCGGAAGCACAAAGAGGGTAAGCAGTTCGCCCAGGCTCGTACAGAGAGGCCAGGTTGGAACTCAGGCCTTCCTGACTTCCTGCAAATTCCAAGCAAAATCCCACCTTCTACAGAAAGACTTTCCTAAATCCTCTTAATTCTAGTCCCTTCCTTCCATTGATTATTTCCTATTGATCCTGAATATAGTTTGTATGTAACTGTTCGCATGTAGTCTCCCACATTAGACTGTGAGTTCCTCAAAGACAGGGATTGTCTTTGTACCCCAGCACTTGGCATGGTGCCTGGCACATGGTAGGCACTTCAGAAATGTTTAGTAACTGACTGACTCCAGATGAAGGACTCTATCTACTTTGACACCTAGATGCCTCTAATACTGGTTCATCTTGGAAGAGGACCAGAATGACATCACCATTGTAAAGTGAAATTTCAGTGTGTCCGAATGTGGCTGATCAGACCAACACAAGCTTGGAATGCTCTACCACAGTTTGGGCACAGATGTGAATATTTGGGGTGAATAATATACAACATACACAACGTAAATGTCCTAGAATAATATACAACATAAACAATGTAAATAAAAATACAATAAAATAAAAATAAATAAATAAATGTAAATAAGGTAATATACAACATAAACAATGTAAATGGAAAGAAAAAAAACAATCAAAACTGAATGCAGTGAAACTATAACAAGTAAACTTGACCTCAAGAGAATAATTCCCCACCCCAACTCCTTCCCAGATCTGAGGACCACAGGTGTAAATATTGAATAAAGCATCAAACTTCATAATGCTGATCAGTTCTGCTGAACTTTTTCCTTTTTTAAATTCTTTATTATAGAGGATGACTTTCTGGGGAGGAATACAGTGGCAAATGTAGGTGATATAAAAACAAAAATAAATATTATTTTTGAAAAATTTTCACCATTATAATATAATGTCTGAATGCTTTTCTAATTGCTATAAAATTCTACCCCTGATACTATCTGACACAACACTGTGAACAGGCCTTCCCAGAATCATATCACAGATCTGACAATTTAATAGTGGGGACAATTTTCAAAAATCTTCAGATATGGGAGAAATATAACAATAAGATCAACACCAAAACGTTCCCAAAATCTTTGCTTGACCATTGCATAGTTAATTACATTTATTTCAGCAATATGTGAAAATGATACTCATAGCACTCTGAGATTCATTTCACATCATGAACCAAAAATGTTAAACTAATTTTTTAATCAATATCTAGGAGTAACAAATGCACATGGGAAAAAATATCAATTGATTCAAATAGTGATCTAAAAACAAATTATATTATGTTTAAAAAATGTAAGGTAAACCTGCTTTCATATGCATCTTAAATCCAAATTCTTAAATGGAACAATGCTCTGGATCAGTAGTGTCAGACAAAAATGGATCCCTATGCCCTACATGTTAGACTGAGAAAACCACAAATTAAATTATCTAAGTTGTAATGGATTTCTATTTATTTTGTTAAACACTTCCCAATTACATTTTAAACTGGTTCAAGCCCACTTAGAGGAGTTTTGGACTTGCTTTAGATATTAATTCTAGAGAGTTAGCCTACAGGATGCATTTCACCATATGCCTCAAAGTAACGAAAATAAATGAATTGTGCTAGTTAAAAAAAACTTGTCCCACTACCCTAATTTTATAATATTTTGTTGTTCTTCTCTTCTCTTTTGCCCCGCAACAAAAAGTCAAACAAAAAAGAATCCTTGCTATTAAATGGCTTTAGTACATTTAAATTTGGTACATCTAACTATCAAAATGTATACAATGTTAGCTTCACAAGCAAACAACTGAAAATGAACTACTGAAATCCACCATCTTTCAGAGACTTCTTATACTTCTATGGTGTTTATAACAATGATAACAACAGCTTACGTGTATTCAGATTTTACAAAACACATTAAAATTTTATCCCATGTGTAACTCGTATCAATGCAGGTACTAAAGAAAAACAACAACAAAAACAGTTATCTCCATTTTCAAAAGAAAAAGGATGCTGAGAAATGGAAACTTAACTAGCCCAATATCAAAACAGCTAATAGGCGGCAATTCAAATCCCAGGGCTTCTGATGTAACTATACCACATTGTCTCCTGAGCCAACATGCAATGGTAAATGCTATAACATTCAGATAACAAACACAGAAACCATTTTCAATAACTTATTGCAAGGATTCTGCTAAAACTATTTAAAATGAATGACTGTCATTGTAAAAATTTGGAGAGTATGTTGAATGCCTAGAATGACATGATAAACCTAAAAGTCTCTAATTTATCACTAGACATTTGTCTAATCTAGTTAGCAAATTTGTGGGCAGTGCGCTGCCTTTTAAAACTTTGTAACAAAAGATAAATTTATTTTCCCACAGGAAAACATCAGTGAGATCACAGATATACTGAAGTATTTTAAAAAACTTTGTAGGATTTCAAGTTTTAAAACAAGATTCTAGAAATCCAACCGCTTCAACGGAAAGATGAGAAAACTGGAGCCGAAAAAGGTTCAGTAAACTGGCCACAATCACATAAATGGTAATTATGAGGTTTTAATTCTTCCCCAGTCTCACACTATTGATGCTTCTTTTTTATTACATTAGAGCTTATGACTATCATACTTATTCTCTTCTCATAATTAATTACTTTCATAGTACATTACAATCTCAATCCAACAAAATTCACAGAATAACATTAAATGAAATAAAGACCAAAGAAAGTAATTCAACTTAATTCAAAAAAGAACTATGAGGTACCAATTCGGTGAAAAACATTAAGGACACAAACTGGGAAAAGTAACAAGGAAAACATATATGTGAATGAATGAATATTTATTAAATGCTTACTACCTGAAAAGTTCTGTGTTAAGCACTGGGAATACAAAAAGAAAATTCAAGTAATTCCTCCTCTCAAGAAGTTCACCTTAAAAAAAATGTTAAAAACAGTTTTTACATGTAACTGGGGAAAAACAAAATACTGAAAAAAGACTGAAAAAAGTTCACCTTCTAATGGGGAAGACAAGATATATAGGAGGTTTCAGCCATACATAAATGGAAAGGATTTACAATGTGGCTGAAAAGCAGATAGTAAGTAATAATGTATCTTCTTCAACAATATTTCCACTGATAAAACAAATCAATTTTCTGATTCTGAAACCCTTGAGAGTACCAAGGACTTTGGTGGAGATGACAACTTTCTTTTCCAGGTTTTCTGTATTTGTAGCTGCTGAAGAGGTAGGGTCTGTAAACCTACAGAGGCAGGTGCCAGGTGGCATCCCCACAAGGGTTAATTCTCTGCACTGAAGCTGAGAGGGCTGTCCTGGAATGAAGCCATTCCCAAACCTCTGAGGCTCAGAGTCCTCAACTTTTGCCATCCAGGTCTGAGGAAAGATGGTAGTCAAGAAGATAGTGGTAATGCAGCTAAGTAGTTCTATGGATAGAGTGCCAGGAAGATCTGAGTTCAAATGTGACCTCAGACACTGACTGTGTGACCCTGCCTAAGTCACTTAACCTGGCTGTAAAATTAGGGTAATGATAGCAGCCACCCTGCAATGCTGTTGGGAGGATCAAATGAGATAATATTTGTACAGCACAGTGTCTGGCACAAAGCAGGCACTACGCTTATTACCTGAGCCCCTTCTTTTCCCCTGGTGGCTTAACTTGCCTTGCATACATCTCCTATCTCTCCCTCGGAGGGGTCTTGCTGCTTGAGTTAGACTGGCTTGCCTGCCCTGTAGGTGGTAACTGGTCAGCAGTTGATAAGGAAGGTAAGCCCCTTCTCCACAAGGGCTGAGCCCTTGAACAATGGGTAGAAGTGGGACCAACAGGCTTACCTGCCCTTCACCAGCAGTTAGCCAATGGTTGATGCTCATGGTGGTAAAGAAGGAGAGAGGATTGACAAGAGGATCAGAAAAGAACCCAAAATGAGGTATGCATGGCTAAACAACAGCTTGAAAATGATCTGGGAATTTTAGTGTACTGTAGGTTCAATATTAATAATGTACTACAATAGCAATAGACCTGATACAACCTCTCAGTCTGCGTTAAGAGGAGCACAACTTCTAGGAATATGGAGGTGATACTCTTTTTTTAATTCTCTTTAAACTTAAGCACAAAACAAGAAAAAAAAAAAGAACATTTCTAAGAATACAGCAGAACATAAGGAGAACATTCAATATAAAACTATTTCCATTTCAAACTGTTTACTTTTTTTGAAAACCTATGTAATAAATACTACATACTATTTTCAAAGCTCCTCAGCTTTTCTGTGCTTCCTTCTAAGTTTTCTTTTGTTCTCTGGTGTACAGCTTTTATTTTATTTTTTCTCCCTCCCTAACCACCTTAGAAAAGGCTACAATTAAATATGAATTATACATAATGTATTATATATACACATATATAAGATATATTTATATATGCGTGTGTATATACAAGTATATGTATGTAAGACCATACTGTTCATATTTCTGTCAGTTTTTCCTCTGAAGTAGATAGTATCTTCCTTAAAAGATCCAAATCTTCCCATGCTTTTCTAAAATCAACTGGCTTGCTGTCTCTCTTATCACAGCAGTACTCCGCCACAATCATACACCATAACTTGCTTGGCCACTCCCCAACTGAACGGTACCTACCATTTTAGCCAACATGATCTCCAAGGTGTTTTAATGTGGATTTCTCTGACCAGTAATGATTTAGGCATTTTTTCATGAGTACATATGGTTTTGATTTCTTCATCAAAAAACTGCCTGTTGCTATACTTTGACCATTTATCAATTGGTGAATGAGAGAAAATATTCTTAATAAACTTTATATTGACAGATGAAACCTACAGTGTTATTTCCAAACTTCATATTGGTGGAGTAACATGGTCAAAACTGGTCTTTAAGAGTGTGGAAAGGAGCATGGGACCTGAATCTCAGCTTTGCTGTTTATGACCTATGTAGAGTTGGAAGGAAACACTGACATCACCTAGAGCAAGGGAGAGGAGTCTGAGGCCTTGAGGACACATGTGGTCTTCTAGGTCCTTGAGTATAGCTTTTTGAGTCCAAATTTTACAGAACATCCTTTTATTAAGGGGATTTGTTCTATGAAGTTTAGATTCGGTCAAAGGGCCACACTTGAGGACCTAGAGGGCCACATGTTGCCTTGAGGTTGCAGGTTCCCTATCTCTGACCTAGTGCAGTCCCTCATTTTAAAGATGAGGAAACTAAGGTCTAGAGAGGCCATGTGACTTGCCCAAAATCTCAGGATTCAAACCCAGGGCCTCTGCCCCCAAATCCACACCACCTCCTCATAAAGAATGCTGATAGAACATTGTTTTGTAAAAAATGCAATTTCAAAAGTAATCTTGTCCAGCAAGATTTTACAGAGGAGGAAACTAATAGCCATAGAGGTTAAGGGACAACAAAGCTACCTACCCCTTTCATTGTGCTTTCTGGAATACTTGCTCTATAGGTAATTCACTTTCTTCTTAAATCTTTTCTTTTCCCACTAAACACACCTAACACTGGCTAAGACCTGGCTCCCTCCTGATGACACAGTCTCACTGACTACCCTATTCAACACTGGCTGTACTTTCACTCATTCTCCTTCACCCTACCCTGTTCCTGGTCAAAAGGGAGAAGATCTGGAATATTCATTGCTTCCAAAGGCCACTTCCAGGCTTTCCCTCCCCCTCCACAAATCGGTAATGTTTCCTCTTTGAAGTATCTATCACTCAAGCAAAATTCTGGAAGCTGTTGCCTTCAGATCTCCAATACACTTCTTTTCTTTCCTCAATGAGTTCAGTGCCTAAGTCATAATCTTTTTCTCCTCCTCAACTCCTACCCTCATGATAGGAGAAATTTAACATACATTGTAATACTCCTTCAAACACCACCCCCGCCCCCACCAAGTTCCAATTCCTCAACTTCCAACTTCATTTACAATGTCCTATTCTACCATCACCCCTCAGCCACACAGAAGGATGGAAAAACTCTTGATTTTGTCATATCCCACAAAGGTACCACTTCCATGTTCATAAACGTTGAATTCCCTTATTCTGATCATAATCTACTTTCTCCAACTGCCTTGCAACCCCAACCCCTGTTCTTCATTCACGATGTTACTTCCCAATTTTAATTCATTATTTCTCAGGTCATCACCCCAACTGTTGCTACACTATCTTTCCTTCCCCATCTTGTACCCTTAAATGAATCAATTCAACTCTACACTGTCCTCTGCTCTTTAATCTCTTGCACTTCCCTTAATCTACTGCTAATCTTGCCCTAAAAAGCCTCAGCCCTCCATTCATCAAGGCAGGCACTGCCTTTGCTCCCATACATGTGTTGCCAAACAAAGCAGGAGAAAATTCCAAAACTGTGCTGACTGCATCCACTACAAATCTGTTACATTACCTCAACTGGCAACACTTTTATATCTCCCTAAATGGCTTACTTTCACAATTTCCCAAGCAGCTCTTCCAAATCTTTTCATCCCTCTTTAAACTTCCCATGGTTTCTCCACCCCAAACCCTCTCAGTTGAGAATCTTGACTCCTATTTCACTGAAAAAACTGTGGTCATTTTCCAAGAGCTTCCCTTTCTCTCTTCCTCAACTTATTATCTCCCAGATGCATTTTGTTATTATCTCTGCCTTCACTTGTATTACACATTCTCCCTGTCAAGGCAAATCCCACTACATAGACAAGCGATCCTATTAGATCCTGTCTTCTCTTACTCTATTATCATTTTCTCACTTATCTTCAACCTCTCCTTGTCTACTGACTACCTCCCTACTCCCAGTCAACAGACATTTATTAAATGCTTACTTACTATGTGCCAGCCATTGGGCTAATAGTTAGGCATATAAATAAAAAAGACAGTCCCCTAGTCTAAAGGAATTTACATTCTAATGGGGGAAAACAACACATAAAAGGAAACTGAAAAGAGGCAAGGGAGAAGGAGGGTACAATCTGGTACTGGAAAAGTTCACATTGGAGCCACAAAAGAAATAAAGAAATGGCTAGCCTGGACACTGAAAGGGGTCATACAATCAGAGGAAGGGGCTGCAAGAGCTAAGGGTACTTCTGAGGTATGAATACTAGAGCTGAAATGATCTTCCAAGGATAAAGACTTTTCTGTGAAATGATGGAGGAAATTTAAGTCTGGTAATGCATACAAACATACCATGTCTACCTCGTCCTCAAAAAACCCTCACTTGATCCATCCATGTCTGATACCTTGAGAGTATAAACCTGAGAAGGCCATTTACAAAAAAGGTAGCTTTTAAGACTTTTTAAAACAACAAGCCTTAGAAACAAACTAGATATGGGGCAGGAGAGGAGAGTGAGAAAGAATGAGGAATCAAAGATGACACCTATGTGGCAAACCTGAGGAACTGAGAGGATGTTACACCCTCTACAATAACAGGGAAGTTAAAAAGAAGGCTGCAGAGTGGTCAGGAAAGAAAAAAAGAAGACTGAATTTGGTGATTATTAGATTGTTGGTAACTTTAGAGGGAAGAATTTCTGTTGAATGATGAGATCATAAGTCAGAAAATAGAGAGTTAAGAAGAGAGTAAGAGGAAAGAAAGTGGAAGTACCTATTATAGATAGCTTCTTTAAGGACTTTAGACACAAATAAGAGACATATGGGACAAGAGCTAGCAGGTATGGACAAAAAGAGTAAGAGTTTTTAGATGGAGACACACAGGCATGTTTATAGGAATCAGTGAAGTTCTCAGAATGAAAAAAACTGAAGATAAATGAAAGAATGGAGATGATAGGATAAGATAGGATGAAATGAGGTCAACTGGGCATGAAAAGAGTTTGCCTTAGTTAAAAAAAAAAAAAAGGCCACTTCTTCATGACAGAAGGTGAAGTAACATGAGGAGGAGAGGAAGAGAGGCAGTGAATGGTTTCAATTTTGAGAGTAACCTATAAGATAGGATTCTAAACTGGGGGGTACAGAAGGGGCACCAAGATCAGAAGGGATGAAAAGGTTAAGAAATGGCACTTTAGGAAAAGACATTAATTTAAGATGTGCAAAAGGACTATCTTGTAGCAATGGGGTCCCAGTTGAGGTTATATAACATAAATTTGTAATGGACTCAGTCAGAAGGGTGTCATGATTTCTCCAGTATTGTTTCATAGTATGTGTATAGTAATGAAGGTGACACATGAATGCAATGATTCAAGGCTGAGACTTGACAAGGCAGGATCAGGAACACAATCTTGTCCTTGGGACAAGGGACTTGAGAAAAGGACAGTGTAGAGTTAAACTAGTTCATTAAGAGGTTAAGATAAGAAGAGAGTAGCCAGTGCATGAGTGATAGCCCATGAAAGAACTGAGGGGCCGAGCTCGCAATGTAAATAAAGAGCAGAGTCTAGGACCACAAAGAAGATGAGGTGGTGGAATGACAACTGATCGTGATCAAATAAGGGAACTTAAAGAGTTCAGAAACATGGAAGTGGTATATTTGTGGGTAATGGGAAAAATCAAGAATATGATCATCACTTTTGCGTTCCTAAAGAAGGATAGAGAAGTAGGCCATGTGAAATAGGAAGACTGAGGATTTTTGAGAGATAAGGATGCTTTAGGAAGTATCAATATGTATGCTAAAGACCCCTATTACGAGGGCAGGAGTTGGCAAGGGGACAAATAACTGTAAGCCAGGAATTAAACTTCTTGGGGGGACGGGGGAAGGGCAGCAGCTCACAGTATCCTAGAAGTTAGAAGACAATATTCATTGACTGAACCTTAAAGGAGAGGTTACTAAGTGATGCTGACAGAGCAAGAGGGAGCAAGGAGTATTACAACTCCCCTAATTCTACTAAATAAGAGATTGGGGAGGTAGGGCAGACAGGGAAAATGTCACAGGAGGTGAATAAAAGTGCAACCATGCTAGGAAGGGAGACCAGAGAGACTTTGTCATCAAGGGGAGCAAGGTCTCAGGGAGGGTCAAAATAGAAGAGTATGAAAGGAAAATATTAAAGATAAAAGTAAGGTTATTTCCTATGAAACAAACATTCCAGAAAGCACAGAGGAAGGGGTGGACAGTTTTAGAATGGGAAATTGTGGAGGACTGGGTTGAGGAGAAGAGATTAAGGGATCAGGCAGTGTGGGAGAGAGAACAAAATTTGAATGATGGCTAAGGGTTCAGAATCACTGAGATGGGAAGGGTATGAACAGGGGAGAGTTTGTTAATGACTGAGCAACAGCTCAGGTAGGTTGTCATTGTCCCAGGGGTTTGGTCTCAAGATGGAGTTCCTCCACTGCCTAAAGCAGTTAAAGGGAAGGAAACTAGTGCTAGAAAATGAAGAAATATCATTACTCTCTATTCCCCAAGGTCAGAAATCAGGCTGGAGACTTGATGGCGTTTCTCCTCTTCCCTAGATGGAAGGACTCTGGTGTTCTATGGAATGGTGTTTTCTCCCCTTCCTCCAGAAGACCAAGCAGAAGACCTGGCCTAATAGCCTGGAATGATATCTTCCTCCTTTACTGCAAAGTAAGGAGATTTATGGGTAATAAAATGGTGCTTCTCCTCTTCCAGTTGGAGACTGGAGACCCAATGGAATGGAATAGTGTTTTCTCCACTTACCTCAAAGCAGGAGACTGGTACTATATATAGATCATTTGTACAGTTGTTTGCATGTTATCTCCCCAATTAGACTGAGTTTCTTCAGAGCAGAGACTGTCTTTTGCCTTTCTTTGAATTCCCAGCACTTAATGGCACAGTGGATAGAACACTGGACCTGGAGTCAGGAAAATGTGAGTTCAAACCTTGCCTCAGACAGTTACTGTGTGACCCAGAGTTAAGTCATTTAACCTGTATCTGCCTATGTTTCCTCATCTTTAAAATGGGGCTAACAATAGCACCTAACTCCCAGAGCTGTTGTTAAGGGTCAAATGAAATATTTGTAAAGTACTTTGCAAAGCTTAAAGCATTATATGAATGCTAGCAATTAATAAATACTGACTATCTGCACAGGCTTGGTTAATTCAATTGATTAATAGATGTAATTAACAACCTGAAAGCAAGTTTCTAATTATATGAAACAAGAACCTTTCCTCTGCTCTGACATTTTAATTAAATATTGCTTAGCTGAAAAAAAGATACAGAAAGCTTGCTTAAGTGGAGTTTGGAGCACATGAAATTTCCTTGTAGATCAAAAGTATGAAAGGGAAATTTTTTTTTAACTTTATCACAATACTTTTTTATACCTGTCAAAGTCTGTTGACTCTACTTTGTCAGTCTCCCTCACTTCCTTTCTTCCTACTACCTTATCCCATATCTAGGTCCCTATTCACTATCACCCAACTAGAACATTATAATTATTCCCTTAGTACTCTTCCCTCACTCTATTCCTCTTCCCCTTCCAATGTGACCTTCATCCCTTGCCAGATTAACTGAACTCATACACAGACCCTGTGCTCTAAAATCTTCAATGGTTTTCTACTGGAAAGGCAGCCTTATTTGCTGGAAAAGACAAAAACCACAAAACAGTACCTATAGAATGAGGAAACTTGGGTTCGTGCCTTCCTCCAACACTCCTCTTCCACTTTATGACCATGGGTAAAATCCTTAACCTCTCCAACTCTCATCATTCCAACAAATGTAAAAGGGGTATAAAGAAAGCAGTCTGTAAGTGTTAAAGTGCATATAAATATGAGTTACTACAATTATCATTGCCTAGCAAGTAAAATTTCAAGATTCTCTCTTGGCGTTCAAAGTCCTCCCCATCTGCCTCCCTTCTCCTTTCATTCCAGTTTTCTGTAATACTGATTCCTCTTTTCATATCCTAAATTTTGGTCCAAATGAACGATTAGGTATCCCTGGTATATGACCTTGGATTTTCTTGCCTCTTTGTTTTTGCTTACCCTGTTTCCAACACTCAGAATGTCTTTCCCTCATTTTTCCCTACTTTATGCCTATTCTCTAAATCCCAACTCAGATGCTATCTCTCCAGTTGAGTTTGACTTCTACTCCCAATTACAAATGCTTTTTTCCAAACAGCTCTCAGGTAACATTTTATTTGAATCTCTCTAACGCACTAAAATTCTGTGATTCTGTGAAATCAGAGGTGCCTCTTTTCACGAGCAGCATATGTTCGTAGAAAAGGGGTGAGCAAACAGATAGACAGGCTTTCTATTAAAGAATTCTGTCACTTAAAGAAATATCATCTTAAATTTTTTTTTGTAAAACAAATTAACAGAAACTCTAACAAAACTCTAACAGAATTTAATTAACTAACTGTATAGTTGATATAGATTTTAATAGTAGTACTGCTTAAAGTAACATACATTTCTGTCCAAAAAGAAATAGCATAAACTACTTTCTCAACACAGAAAAAAAATTAACTTTGGCTTCAGTTAAGGGCAAAACTAGCTAAGAAAATTAAATAATACCTTTTATTATCCAGTATCAGTATGTGGTTGGCCAAATAAGTGAAAAAAGAAAAGGGAAGAACCTTTTACCCCACTATAAAACATATGGCTATAGCTACAAAACTGAATCAAACACATAAATCACAAATAGCTAAACCATGTATTAATTGTAATTGGTCAAAGACAAAAGCATTTTTTTCTCTTCAACAGCAGTGAGATATCAAATACCAAAATGAGCTGATCAATCCTAGATTTTAATTCTGTGATTGAGCTTAAAGTAACAAAAGTACTACAGTAAATGTTTAGGTTATGGTTAATCTCTCACATTCACTAATTTCCTAGCAACAGCTGGAACTCTATAGGAAAACATGAATGCAGAAGTTCACTCAAAAGAAATAAAAGCAGTTAAACTTTCCAAAGTAAAAACTACCATTTTTCCTGTGCCATATTTGAGCAACTGCCCAAAGGGAATATTCAAATTTAAAATTCTCTTAATAAGTCAAGTTTTTCTCATTTTATCAGATATTAGCAGCTATTTCTTTCTAATGTGGAGAGGAGTTAGATATAAGCCAACAGTGGCTCACCTGTAGCCCAACAGGGTTCCCAAAATCCCAAATAAATTATAGGAATATTTGGTTCTAAAAATTATTTCCAAAATCCTGGACACTAACAAGAAAATCAAAATGAATAAACAGAGGCAAAAAATGAAGTCTGGCAGTATATCTCCTAAAATACAAATCAAAGAGTGCTCACAACTTGCCTAGTTAACTTATATTATCACTTAACCTATGGAGACTTCAAATCTACCTTCCAATACTACAAGTTTCAGAGTGAATCCCACCAAACCTGCCACTTTTACCTAACAGTCAAAAGCAATGTGATCTGGAGGAAAGAACTCAGGATTCTGACTTAAGTAGTTCCAAGTTCTAATTCTAATTATGAGACTTAACAACTGCATAACTGTATATTCTAAATTATAAAAATATCCTGTATTTACTTACTGTGAACATGTATTACTCCCAGCAGAATGTAAACTCCTTGAAGGCAAGGATGTTTTTCTATGTATCCCAAGATTCCAATAACATACAAGACATATAAGAAGCATTCAATAACTGATGAATTGGAGATTCATCTACCTCTAAATCTATGATCCTATGACTAAAGCTTTCATATTAAACTTAAAAACTATTTAATAGAAGATAGCAGGATACAGACAGCAATCCAGCTGAACTCTCCCCATATTCCCCTCAAATCAAGTTTTGAAGCAGTACAGCAAATACAAGGTCAGAGTGGAAGATCTTTCTGGTCTAAAACAACTTGGGAGGTCAGCAGGAAAGGTCTGTGACACATAGATGGAAGCTGGCCCAGAGTACAGCAGCAGTAGCTTCAGGAGCTTTTAGCCCAGAGCTAGTAAGGGGATTGGACAAACTGGTCAGAAACAGGGGACCTTCGGTGGCACTGGGTGCAGCTGACACTGATTAAGCAACTCTATTGTCCATAAGCAGATCTGAGTCACAGTTCCAGGGCTAAGAGGAGCTTTCATGATTAGTTACAAGGGAGCAGGGACCCTGGTCACTGTTTGAAGACAGAGAGAAACTAACACTTATGACTTCAAAGGAGGAGGAGCCCTTTCTGGATAAAGACCAGAGTGCAGACCAGGAGAGCAGTGACCACATTTCTCCCCAGCTAACACCATCTTGGAAGAACCAAAAACACATGGACCCACAGAAATAGTTCTAAAAACAGAAGCATAAGAAAGGCCTCAAGCCTGGGGCAGTATCTCCCCAATCCCAAGTGAGAAAAGCCCAATTTTAACATAACGTTCAAAGTGAAAAATGGATTAGAAAACAGAATCCAACAACGTTGTGTTCAAGAGACACACTTGAAACAGAAAGACACATATAGAGTTATGCTTCAGCTGAAGCAAAAAAAGGGAAGTGGCAATTATGATCTCAGACAAAGCAAAAGCAAAAATAGACTTAATTAAAACAATCAGGGAAACTACATTTTGATAAAAGATTCCAAGATCATGAAGTAATATAAAAAAATTTTACAGTAAGTTTCTCTGATAAAGGCCTTACTTCACAAATATATTGGGAACTGGGTCAAATTTATAAAAATACGAGCTATTTCCCGATTAATAAATGGTCAAAGAATATGAAAAAGCAGCTTTCAGAAGAAGAAATCAAAGTTATCTGTAGTCATATAAAAATGCTCTAAATTACTATTGATTTGAGAAATGCAAATTAAAATAACTTTGAGGTACCATCTCACACCTATCAGAAATGACAAATGCTGGAAGGGATGAGGAAAAATAGGTACACTAAAAATCTATAGTCGTATGAAAAAATGCTCTAAATCACTACTGATGGAAGAAATGCAAATCAAAACAACTCTTAGGTGCTACATCATACCTGTCAGACTGGCTAACATGACAAAACAGGAAAATGATAAATGCTGGAGGAGATGTGGGAAAAATGGAATACTAATGCATTGTTGCAAGGGCTTAAAAAAATTCCCAATGGTCTTTTTGAGGCAAGGTGCCTTCCACTTAACAGATCATTTTTTGTGTATATTACGTTTTGGTTTGTTATATATATGTTCTCCCACTCATTTTAATTCTCCTACACAGCATGACTGTGGTGAAAATGTATTTAATAGGAATAGATGTGTAGAACCTATGTAAAATTGTATGCCATTTTGAGGAGGGAGGAGGTAGGTAAGGAGAAGGGAAAAAAATCTAAGTTATATGGCAGTGACTATAGAACACTGAAAATAAATAAAATTAATAAAATACTAATGCATTGCTGGTGGAATTGTAAACTGATCCAACCATTATGGAGAGCAGTTTGGAACTATGACCAAAGGGTTATAAAAATGTAAATACCCTTTGACCCAGCAATATGGCTTCTAGGGTTGTATCCCAAAGAAATCATTCAAACAGGAAAAGGACCCACATGTACAAAAATATTATAGCAGCTCATTTGTGTGGTGGCAAAGAATTGGAAATTGAGAGGATGTTCATCAAGTGGGGAATGGCTGGTACGTGAATGTAACAGAATACTGTTATGCTATAAGAAATGATGAGCAGGAAGAAAAACCTGGAAAGACTTATATGAACTGACACATTCACAGCCACATTGTGCAATGGCTAACTTTAACAGACTTGGCTCCTCTCAGCAATTCAAAGTTCTAACATAACTCCAAAAGGCTAATGATGGAAAATACTATTCATATCCAGAGAAAGAATTATGGAGTCTGAATGCAGATCAAAGTATACTATTTGCTTTCTCTTTTTTGTTTTTTCTTCTTTCTCACAGTTCATTCCATTGGTTCTAATTCTTCTTTGCAAAATGACTAATGTGAAAATATGTTTAATGTGAATGTATATGTAGAGCCCACATCAGATTGTATGCAATCTTGAGGAGGAGAGAAAAGTAAGAGAAGGGGAGGAGAAAATTTGGAGCTCAAAAGCTTGTGGAATTGAATCTTGTAAACGAAAAATAAATAAACTTTTAGAAATATAGGTACACTAATAAATGTCAGTGGAGTTGTGAACTAGAAAACAATTTGCAACTATACCCAAAGGGCTCTGAAATTGTGCATACCCTTTGACCCAGCAATACCCACTCCTAGATCTGTACCTCAAAGAGATCAAAGAAACAGGAAAATGACCTATTTATATAAACATTTATAGCAACTTTTTTTGTACTGGTAAAGAACTGGACACTGAGGGGATGCTCAGCAGTTGTGGAATGGCTGAACAAATTATGGCATATGATTGTGATGGAGTATTACTATGCTACAAGAAATGAGAAGTAAAGAGATTTCACAAAAATCATGAAAAAACCTATATGAACTGATGCAAAGTGAAGTGAGAAGTACCAGGATACAATAACAATGTTGTAATGATGATCAACTGTGAAAGACTTGGCTACTCTGATCAATACAATGATCTAAGACAATTCCAAAGGACTCATGATGAAAAAATTCTATCTTTTTCCAGAAAGAAAACTGATAAAAAGGCAAAATGAAGTATAATTTTGTCACTTTATTTTTTTGCTATTTTTTGCTATCTTTCTGAGATATGGCCAATGTGAAAATGTGTTTTATATGATTTCACACGTATAGTGGTATCATTTTGCTTGCCTTCTCAGTGGATAGAAGAATGGGAGGGAGTGAGGGAACTGAAAATCTATATTTTAAATTTTAAAATAAATAAAAAATTTATATTTTAAATAAATAAAGCTATTTAATAAACTATATCAAGAAACTTATAAGAATTTAGCCATACTAAGGAGATTATGAGGCCAATGGATGAACAAATAAGAATGCAGAAAATTTTATAACTAAAGGGTTATAAAAATGTGAATACCCTTTCTAAAATTTCAAAGAAAAGTTCTAAACTTGGTCAATGTCATCAAATATAATAAAGTAATTTACATTTATGTGTATATACATACACACACATACTGTATGTATATCTGTTTATATATACACATATTCTAATAGCACTTACATAGGAGCTTATATTTTTAAAGTGCTTTAAAATGTGGAATATCTTATCAGTTTTCTTATAAAATAGATTACATTTATTATCAAAGTACAGGAGAGAATCGTTTTGGCCAATACTGGCTATCATAAAAAGAAACAATAAGGGGGAAGAGGTTTTGCTCGCCAATTTTTAATATTTTTGTTTCTTTTACACCTCTATAAAGAAATATTTTTAACTTAGTATATTATTTAATACTTCTACATCCCACTTAAACACAGTCATGATCATGTGGTGACCCTTGGTTCTTAAAGGCTATTTTGATAGAGGCCAAAATCTGACAGGTCTCACACAACAAGTAAGAAAGGATTTGAGTAAAGGTCAAGCAATGGATTACTACCAAAGGTCTGCATACTGAAATGAGAGAGGTTTCTCACCAAAGGGTTGGCTACCAGATGATGAGGTTTTGGCCACAGCAGTTCAAACTCAACAACTGAAGCATATAAAGGTTGCAATGTGTACCATGGCAGGAAGAACCAACATTGCTGAAATCACAGATACTTTGAAGTACTAAATTATTTGAAGTAAAGCTCAAAGGCATCATTATGAAATAGGGATTATGACATCTAATTATAAACTATTTAAGAATTTATGCTTATGTAACTAAGAAGTTGTACAACAAGTTGTCAACACAGCGTGGTAGAAAGAGCCCTGGTCTTACAATCAGAAAAAAAGCTCTTAATTCAAGTTCCATCTATTTCATGTCGTTGCTATATGAACCTGGGCAAATTACTACATCTCCTTGAAACCTGTTACCTCAGCTATCAAAATGATGATAATACATATATAATCTACTGCACAGGTTTTTTTATGAGCATGAAATTAGGTAGCAAATGTGAAAGCACTTTGAAACTATAAAGTGCTTTATAAGCATAAGATATTATTAATTTAGTTTTGATTTTCCAGTAATATCCACTATAGATGAAAGAATATCCGTCTATCCAATGATAATAAATATTCAGGGTCAATAAGATTTCATAAAGTATCAGAGAGAAACTTAAGAGACTTTAATTCCTAATCTAGATTGGTATCTACAGACATACTGATACTTAATAGCAAGATAATGTCAGAAGCACTGTGCTTGTTTTGTTAAAATAAGCAATTTTTGTTTGAAGAAACACAAACATGATATTTCAGTTAAATATAAGAATATAACTGCCTCTTTTTTTAGTGACTGCCATCAAATTGCTAAAATAGGAAAGTAAAACTAAGTACAATTATGAAAAAGGAGATGTCACATTTTACTAATTTCATCAGTATCAAAGCCTCTGGCACATAAAATAATGAACGTTCATTCAGTATTCTGATATTACAAAATTAATCTGAAATAGACATTTTGTATGTTAAATTATTATTTTAAAATATAGATTTTACTTTAACAGGTATTCATACTTACATCAAATCACAAGAATGTAATTTTACAGGTCTTTAGGTCAAGGTTTAACTTTATTCAAAAGAACCTGTTCTTTTGAGACTGCTTTATTTGATTCCTACAAATAGTCAGTGTTAATCAGGGAGGAGCAACTTTAGCAACAGAGAAACAACTGAACTTCATGCCCAGGGATGAAAACTGTAGTTAAGATAGAAAGCTACCATCTATGTCCTTTTCAGCAGCTATTCCTGGGATGTATCTCTTCCTCAGTGCCCCTGATAGACCCTGCCCTCCACTGCTCCTCCACTCCAGTGTCTCTGAAGGGTACACTTCATGCCGATTTTTCCAGGAACATTTCACACTATTTGTTTGTTATGGCTCTGCAAACATTAACCACATAATTCTGAACAAATATTTACCTTGGCAAAATTTCACTGGTATGGCTGTTCCCTAAACATATACAAATCACAATCCTTCCCATACTTGGTCATTACATGAAATTCCCCATACTTGATCATTCCATGAAATTCCTGATATACCCACCACTGAAAAATCAATCCAATTTTCTGGAGGCCTTACTTTTGTACATTTCATGGTAATACTACCACAAAGAAGATCTGATAGTTCTCATTCTTATTACTCTAACAGAATTTGAGAGTTCAAAAACACACTAGTCCAACCCATAATCAAAAGGAATCCCTACTCTAATATATCCAAGAAGTGGTCGTCCAGCCTATGCTTGAAAACATCCAAGCACAAGGACTTCACCACCTCTCAAGGCAGCCCATTCCACATGTAGACACCTCTATTAGGAAGCTATTTCTGACATCAAGCCTAAATTAGCCTCTGAAACTTGCTTTAGGTTCTGCTCTCTGGGGCCAAAAAAAGAACAAGTCTAATGACTCCTCTACATAATAGCTCTTCAGGGACTTAAGGGGTAAAGATCATGTCCCCCTCACCTGAGTCTTCTTTAGTCCAGGCTAAATAAATATATCCGTTTCCTTCAACTGACCCTCAAATGTCACGGAATCAAGACCTTTCACCATTCTAGTCATTCTCCTCTAAACAATCTCCAGCTTATCAATATCATTCTTAACCCATAAGGTCCAAAACTAAATTTTGTTGTAAACGTGTCTGACTCTTGGTGATCCCTTTTGCAGTTTTCTTGGCAAAGACCCCAGAGTGGTTTGCCACTGCCCTCTCCAATTCATTTTACCAATAAGGAAACTGAGGCAAAAGAGATTAAGTGACTTGCCCAGAGTCATACCACTAGTAAGGGTTAGAGGTTAGGATATGAACTAGAGAAAAGGAGTCTTTCTGACTTCAGACCCAGCACTCAATCCACCATACCATCTAGCTGCCCCCCCAGACCTAAACGCAGCACATTAAAGTCTAACAAAGACAGAGTTCATTAGGTCTCCATCATCCTGAAAGCTAAGCCCTTTCTAATTCAGCCCAACATCACATGAGCTTTTTTGGCTGCTACATTACACTGCTGAATCATATTGATATGGCAATCCACAATAACCCCCAGATCTTTTACAACTGCTATTTACCTATATTTCTTCCATCAAAGACTTGTGAAAGTTGATTTTTCTATAATCAAATATAAGGCTATCAATTCTACTGAATTTCATCTTATTAGATTCAGCCATCTGCTCTTGACTGTCAAGATCTTTTTGGATTCTGACTGTCATCCAGTTTATTAGCAATGTGTCTCAGCTTTGTGTCATCTGAAAATCTGATGAGAAAACCATTCATTCCTTTTATTTATATCACTGATTAAAACAATACCAAGTGCAGATCCCTTTTGTCATATCATTCTCCACGTTTTTAATAGCACTTCTTTCTTGTTTGTGTCTTCAAAGAGACAGAATAGATGGCACCAATGTACTGAATTTGAAGTCAGAAGCCCCAATTTCAAATACTTCCTCAGAGAGAGTAAAATCATTTAAAGGCCTTAGTTTCTTCATCTACAAAATGGGGATAATAACACTTAAACCATCTATTTCATAGTGTAGTCGCAAACATCCAGACACATCCAGGATGGCCTGTTAGTACAGGATGCTAGATCTGCTTTTCTAAAAGGAAAGCAACTTTTGAGGGATCAACAACCTTCTTTAATCACATATACCAATAGACAAAATACAAGCAGAGAAATAAAGAACAACAGACAGGGCTTCTAACTGTCTAACCATAAGCAATGCATACTTCACAGATCAACAACCAGATCCAACTATCTGACCATTACATATATAGTGTACACAGTTACCAGAGAGAGAAGCACCAACATCTGGGTTTTCAAAGCCAGAGGGGCTCCTTAACAGCTTCCCAGAGTCTCATCTTCCAAAGAATAAACCTCAAAGGAAAACCTCACCTCCGAGTATAGGGCATCATGATTGTAACCCAGTGCCTAGAAATTAACAAAACGTATGGGCCTTCCTACAAAACAGCTTTCCTCTAATCAAGTTTTCCTTAATGGGTGAGGAAGGTCTTTAACTCTTATACACAGGTAAACTACTGATAATTTCAGATCACTTGAGCCGCAATAAGGGCCAAAGCCTCAACTAATCAACTAGGAAAAGAACCTTAGCCTAACAGATACACTTTGCACACAATGGATATACTTTTCTTTGCCCTCTGAGTGAACTCAAAAAGCCCCCTCCTGGGTCAAGAGCTGAAGCCAACCATGGACATCTGTCTGTTTATGACCTCTAAGGACAAGGTGCTCTGACTTTAGACGCTATCTTGAATAATGGGACTTTTCTTGTCTTAGTATTTTATAGACATGTGCATGTAGGGGAAATACAGACATCCTGGATCTATAATTTCAGTTGACACCTTGACATTTTTCTATCTTATTGTATTTACAACAATTTTAATTAAGAAAATTCCTTTTTCATGCTATGGTCAAATACATTTGGAGACCAGAAATCTGAGTGACACTGACACCCCAAGTCAGAACTGCTCTAAATGTATAAAAGGTCTCGTTATCCTGCTTATCTCTGAGTTAGAATTACTGTCTGGCTCCCATGTACATACATGTATTTTGCTAACTTAAAGGAATAAACAATATAATTATGTATCACCTAGCTAGTTTGCCTCTTTTAAACGAACTTCCAGATCAACAGTATGAAGCAAGTGTTTTGCAAACTTTGAAGTGCTATATAAAATAATCAGTAACATGCTGCAGGTCCCTTCACATCCACTATGCATCCATTCCATTGTCCTTTTGCTTATTTTTTACTTTTCATTCTTCAGAGATCAGTATTCTATGATGCCAGCACATTATCTTCCAATTGGAGTAGGGCTTTAGTATATATTTTTTCCATACACTGGATAAAATTATTTCTAATTAACATTTTTAGAATCCTCAAAAAATCTGGTGAACTCATTATTTATCTTTGCATTTTATTTATTCGCATCAAAGCCTCTTTCTATAAATTTTTAATTTTAGGTAGATGTCAACTACAGTCATTACATAGTAAGCAGCTTCTCTTGCAAGTATACTATTAGGTCATCTATGCTTTAGTCAAGGGCTTTAAAATTACAAGATACGGATGACTATAGTGTCCATTAATTTTTGGTCTGACCATGCTTCTGCCTAAAGTTTCAAATGAAGACAGGATAAACCCTTGATGCAAAAATTCAAGTACTCTACAATGTGTTTTCAGACTGCCTTTTTAGCCTCATCACATACTGGACCACCCAATAATTGCCCTTCACATGTTTAACATTGTAATCACACTAGATCATTTATCTCACATGTCTTGTTCTCATCCTGCCCTTCTCGCTATGCCTGAAATAGATTCTTCCACCTTTTCCAATTAATGGTATCAACGCTTCCAAGGTAAATTCAGATGCCACCATCATTATGAAATGAAGCCTCTGCCGACCTGAACAACTCAATGTCCACAACTGGGTGATCTGATCCAAGTTTCTCAAAATACACTGCCTACATGGTTTCTTTGAACTCGTGTCACTCTCCATTGTAGCACAGTGGTTTATGTATTTGTCCTTTACCCTATAAACCCCTTCAAAAAGAAAAGATGTATGACACATTTATCTTTCAGCCAAGCATAATGCTTTGCACAGAGTAGCTACTTACGGGTATTAATAATTATAACAGCCCATACTTCGGCAGTGTTTTAAGGTTTCTGGAATATTTACATACATTATTTCAGTGGAACTGCACATCCCACCACATAATATTTATAATAGCTAACATTTATAGAGAGTTTTAAAGTATGCACATGATCCTCACAATAACTCTAGTAAGTTGGTGTTATTACTACCCCCATTTTATGGGTAAAAAAACTGAACTCACAAAGATTGAGTGAGTAGCCTATCATACAGACAGTGTCTAAATTCTGAAGCAGAATTCAAAACTCAGGTCTTGTACGCTCCAAAATCAGTGTTTTTCCTACTCTAAAATGTTTCTAGGTTTATAACTTTCAAGGTTTGCAAAATGCTTTACATACACTATCTCATTTGAACTTAATAACAACACTATTAGAAACACAGTATAGGTATTGTTATACCCATTTTACAAATGAGAAAGTAAAGGCTCAGAGAGTGGCTAGCCCATATTTATACAATTAGTCAATTAAAATTTATTAAGGCCCTACTACATGTCAGGCACTCTTCTAAGTATGATTTAACCTTCTTGCTGCCCTACAATAAATATTTAATTCAGTAAACATTTTATCAAGCATCATTAATTAAATCAATCCATCAATAAATAAAGGATTAGCAATTTCTCCACAGCTATAAACCACTTATAACACACTAGGTAAGTCTGAGAGAAGTTTCTTAGAGCTCTGAGAGAACTTGCCCATGATCACAAAGTACCTAAAGTGCTTCAGAAGTATCGAGTTAGCCTAGATTAATAGGGAGTCTGTGAGGCCAAAAGTACTTTCTGTCACAATACTAAGACATTTTAATTGTTGATTAATATTACCCACATCAACAAAAGCTCTCTGGGATCCTCCATAACTTTTAAAAATGTAAAAACATCCTGAAATCAAAAAGTTTGAAAATCACTGAACTAGATAATCTCTATAGTTCCTTTCAAGAGGCTATCCGATAATTTTATCAATCAACCAAGCATTTGTTAAGCACTTACTACTACTACATGCAAGGCCCTGGAAATACAGAGATAACAATGAAATAGTACCTGCCTAACCTCATGGAGTTTCTATTCAAATTCTCTTATGTGCAAAGCAAAATGCTAGAAAATTGATGAAAATAAAACGATAAATAAAAATCTACTCTTTTTCATCAAAGAAAACTGAAATCTAGTTATCTTAACAGCAGATAAAATGAGTTGATATATGTATAAGTAAAGTGGATTTTAGTGTATATAAGGTAGATTTTTGTTATTCTTTCTTGGAGTTTAGTTTCCTAGAATCCATGGACATAATAATCTCTACTCCCCAGGTTCATGACTTGTAAACATCTCCACCACATTTGTACAGCATTATATAATGATAAATAATATAAATATCTGTGCTTAAATTGTAAATATCCACTGCAACTGCGCAGTGGGATATAACAGTGACATAATGTAAATTTGTGAGGCTACTGCTGGCAATACCTTTCCTTTGATAAATTTGTGAGGCTACTGCTGGCAATACCTTTCCTTTGTCTGTTGCCCTATAAAGTAGGTGGGCACTGGTCAGTGAGTGGGAAACCCTTAGGGTTGAATGCACAAGCTGGAATGCTGTGTGTGCTTTGATCGGCCCCCACTGAAGCTTGAGGGATATAAGGGAGTGCACAAGCTGTGTCTGTCTCCATAGATCCCATTGAGATGTAGGAGTAGTTGACTCCTCACAGGTCCCTGTGAGAAGGATGACCAGGGAATGCTGTAGGAGTTGTGCGCCCATTATCAGCAACCCCTATAAGAAGACTAGACTAGAATAAAGTAAAATTATTAACCCCTCCGAAGTTGTGTTCCTGTCCTTCCTGTCTGACTAGATCAAGAATGAACCTGTGCTAGTAGCCCTCCAGTGAGCTAGTGTTTGTCTGTATCATACATATGTAAAATACTTTGCAAACTTTAAGGCACTATGTAAACACTGGCTATAATGATTATCACTGTAATATAGTAGTAGTAGTAGTAGTAGTAGTAGCAGTAGTAGTAGTAGTAGTAGTAGTAGTAGTAGTAGTGGTAGCAGTAGTAGTGGTAGTGGTAGTAGTAATCTGTAGAAATGTGAGGGAGGGTCCCATTTGTGTTATCTAAGGTATTGCTCTCAACTTAAGTGTGATGTCAACTTTGAAAAAGCATGCCTTCTTTCTGAACCCCATCTACATAGGTTGAGGAACACATTCCTAAAAAAAAAAGTCTAGTTGGACACCCAGAATACCATTTCATCAGTAATCAATATCCTGGGCTATTTATGAAGGACATCTGGGTTTTGAGAGGGTCATCTGTCAGCAGGGCAGGCTCAAAAGTTGTTTTTCTAATAAATGTAAAGGGTCAGCCGTATTTTATAGTGTAGTCCATACAGGCTTAGCAACATTAATATGAGAAGTGGCTGACAGGATTAGAAATGAAATCTATGCTCATGAGATAATTTCTCCACACCCTTTCCATAGCAACAATGAACTGTTATGCCCTAATCTGCCTTATATAACATTAGCATCCAAATGAACTATTAATGGTCTCTTAGGAGAGCGAAAAAGTCAATCAATCTATCAACTGGCAGTTATCAAGCACCTATTAAGTGTCACTATAACAAAGTCAGAGATTTAGAACATTTGACAAAAAGTCAAAATTAGAGGGAAGTGTTTGGTGAAAAAAGCAAGGAAAAAATAGGGTTTTTTCCTTCCTTCACTTAACCTCAAATCATCTTTATGTGTCCTTATACATCACCTTACGCAATTCCCCAAAAAAGGGTCTGGAATGAAGAACCTTTTTTTCTTTCACACAAGTGTCATGATAGAGTAGAAAAGGTGCTGGATTTGGAGGCAGACAATGTGGTTTCCAATCCTCACTCTGCCACTTATCCCTAAGGTGACCCAGGACAAATCACTTACCCTCTGGGTCTTAGTTTCCCTATGTGTAAAATCAAGAGATGGGACTAACATCTCTTCCAACTCTAAATCTATGATCCCAGAATATAGGCCACATTCTTTGGCTCCAATATTTATGCAAAGGACTTTTCCAATAAATAATTTTCCTATAAATAAATCTCTACTTATGGGGAGGGAGGGTGTGTGGAGAAGAGAATGCTGTACTTGACTTCATATGTAAATACAGCTGACATTAAATACCAGAGAAGTGGAAAAGGAGGAAAAAAGAAAGCTCACCTGCCTTCCCAGCCCACATGGGTAAATGACTAATCTAATGCTTCCTGACCATTAAAAGTAGACTAGGGACTGTGGTTGAGAGGGGAAAGGAAATTGGGTTGAAAAAAGCACAAGAAATTCCAAGTTATCTGACCTAATTAAAAATAATCCAAATCTGCAGATTCCCAAATCTCTTTTTTGCCAACAGTGTTATGTAAACGCCTTCCAGAAAAAAAGTTAAGCTTGGCTCCTAAATTAATCTGTTTTAGTTTTACCTTTGTTCCACTCACCTGTGAACCCCATCCTCACCCTTCAATTTCAAATGAATTGACAAAAGATTAACAAAATAGATAAGAGGAAAAGGCAAATAAGGATCTGCTGCAAACCTAGTTAGTTTTGCTGGACTTCACCAATTGCTTGGAAAATTAATTACGTACTGAAATATACAAATGCTACAAGGAACCAGGAAGCCTATCTGAGTATTTTCTGTCAGAAACAGAAGGTTTTCTAATAAAGTTCCAGTAATATGATAGTCTTGATTATATTTCTAATGTTACAAGAATAGTTTAATTCAGAGATTTAGATCCTTACAAATCTAGCCCCAGGTAAAAATTAAGAAGTATATGAGTCTGGGGGGAAATAAACACTGACTAAAATTGACTTAAGCAGTTTAACACTCAAATCTCCCATTCACTAAGTAATGTCACATTCAAAAACAGTTGACAAAAATCAGGTGTTGAACATAGTGTTTTGGCAACATTACATTAAGGGAATCCATGAGAAAAGGAATTTCTATTATACCAAAGGCTTATAAAGATTGAGTTACCAAACTTTATGGAAGTAGGTGAATTTTTTTAAATAAAGAAATGGGAAATTACTTTTTATAAAGTTAAAACAGATGGAAAAAATACAGAATTCAAACAAAAACCAGTTTTTTGAAATAACTATGAGAAAAAGGCTGAAAATGCAAAATAAAATACCTTTGGAAACGCAGGTACTGAACTTTTTTTGTATCTCCAAAATATTAGGTTTTACAGGCAGAGAATTTCAAATTTAAGCTTAAAAGACAGAAATAGGAACAGAATATAAAATATTTCCTGCACACATACACAATACTCTGATCTAAAGTAAAAACACAACACTGAGTATTTGTAATCTAAATTAAGTACAATCTATACAATTTAACACTTGTTTAAACTCAGTTTGTTTCAGCCTAACAATGTCCACATAGGCTTCCTGTATATTCAGTTTTTATGCACATTTCTTTTCATGCCTCATAGAGTCAACTTCAAATACTTAATACATTTTATTGCAAAGCATATTTCAATCTGACTTTTCATTTCAATTTAAAATACTTCAATTACTAATTCAAGAATATTTAAGTTATTCCTTAGAATACTATCAAATACACTTAAATGGTTTAAAATGGGCCAGGTTAATTTCTCTGTACCTGGAACACTTTAAAGAAGTATTCAATTCCTAAGTCCAAAATTTTTCCTCAAAAATGCCAGCAAAGTACATTGACTTCTTAGCAAATAATTAACATACTTCAGTTTTCCAAACAGTGAAAAGTGTTTTATGCTTAGGTATATTTATGGTATAATATATTACTTTGGATACATGATGCAATAGTGTCTCTATGTTACTAACCAAAATTCGATTTATGGAATCCATTGATATAACTAATAAGAACTCAACCTATGATTTCATAGATAAAAGGAACTCCCTCTGTCATTCAGCAAGCATTTATTAAGTGACTTCTACGTGCCAAATACTATGCTACTAGATTAGGTTATCCCCCAGGAGTTCAAGGATCCCTCCATCTCTATAAAGGTAAAGGAAATAGATGGCTTCAGAAAGGGCCAAGAAACAGTTCATATGGTGTTTGCTGCCTGACAACTCTAGGAGAAATTCCAGGAACAGCACAGAGGTCTGTACACAACATTTATAGTTCTGACCAAGGCTTTTGACACTATTAGTCATGAGGGCTTATGGAAAATTACATCAAAATTTGGTTGCCCAGAGAACTTCATCAGTATTGTACACCAATTTCATGATGGCATGTTTGTCCGAGTTCTGGAAAGTGGACAATCTTCTCATGCCTTCTCAGTCACCAATGGAGTGAAACAGGGCTGTGTGCTTGCTCCCACGCTTTTTAACATGGTATTTCCAGTCATGCTGATAAATGCTTTCAATGAGGATGGTGATGGCATCAAGGTCAACTACCACACCAATGCTATATTCTTCCATTTGAAAAGGCTACAAGCGAAGACCAAAGTGAAGAGAGTGTTGGTGTATGATTTTCTGTTTGCAGATGATTGTGCACTCAAAGAATTCTCTGTACCTGAGATGCAACAAAGTTTGGATCAATTCTCTACTGCCTGTGTTAATTTGGCCTAATAATTAACACCAAGAATACACAGGTGTTCCATCAGCCAAAACCACACCATCCACATGTGGAACCATCAGTTACAACAAATGGAAAAGTTTTGAATGCTGTGGATAAGTTCACTTACTTTGGTAGTGTACTTTCCAGGGATGTAGACATTGACAATGAGGTTGATGCATACAGTGCCAGAGCTAGCTCAGTGTTTGGGAGGGTCCAAAGAAAAGTATGGGAGAGAAGAAGCATTAGACTGACTACCAAACTGAAGATTTGCAGAGCTTTTGTGTTGACCTCATTGTTGTATGACTGTGAAACATGGACAGTCTACCAGTGCCATGCCAGGAAACTGAATCGTTTCCATTTGAACTGTCTTAGGAAGATTCTGGGCATCACCTGGCAGGATAAGGTACCAGACATTGAAGTCCTTGCTCAAGTTGAACTGCCAAGCATTCAAACTATACTTCAGAGAGCGCAACTCTGATGGGTTGGCCCCGTTATTCAAATAGAAAATGTACACTTGCCAAAAAAAAATATTTTATGGAGAACTCACATGGGACAGGTGATCACATGGTGGTTAGAAGAAGTGATAAAAAGACACTCTCAAAGTCTGTCTTAAGAACTTTGAATTTGATTATGGGACATGGGAGACACTGGTACAGGACAGCTCAGCATGGTATGCCCACATCAGAAAAGGTGCTGTGCTCTATGAGCAAAGCAGAATTGATACAGCACAAAGGAAACATAGGATGTGCAAATTTGGAGTAACCACCCCAAATGTTCACATGCACTATCTGTACTCAATCTGTGGTAAGCATTCCAAGTTTGTACTGGTCTGATCAGCCACACTGAAACTTCACTTTATCATGGTGATGTCATTTTGGTCCTCTTCGAGAACGAAGGACAACAACCAACCAACCATGCCACTAGCTAGAGACACAAAAATATGTTTGTCCCCTATCCTCAAGGAGCTCATGGTATAATTGGGGAGACAAACATAAAAATCACTAGGTACATACAAAATACAAAATAGATGGTGGGTAACCTCAAAGAGGAAGGTACTAGCATCTGAGGGGACCAAGAAGTGACTCCTACAGAAGCTAAGATGTGAGCATCTTAAAGGAAGGGAAGTTAAAAGATAGAGGTTTGGGAGCAGAAATTCCAGGCATAGAATACAGCTAGTGTAAAGAACCAAAAATGAAAGATGAAGTGCTATCAGACTGGCAAAGGTGGCAAAAAGAGGAAAATGACAAGTGTTAGAGCAGCTGTGGGAGATATAGGCACACTATAGCACAACGAGTATAGCCATGAACTTTGCCAACGATTCTGAAAAGCAATTTGGAACCATGTTCAAATTTTCTGTGCACACCCTTTCAACCAGTTACCAGTCCTAGGCCTGTGCCTTGGGTACCTCCTAAGGCTGTGACCTAGATCCTCTTTTCCTCTATATACCAGGCTTGTACAACATACAGCCTTGAGGCCTGCCAAAGGATTTCAAGTGGCCCACAAAAAATGTAGTACTCTCCTGTTTGTCATGTGACCCCCAGCAAACAAAACACTGTCAGTCTGTCTCTAGTCTAACTTATCTGCAGCTAGAAGAAATTTAGCCTATTTGAAGGATACAGTTAACATTATAGCATGACAAACAATATTAGTAACTCTTGTGCTTTTGAAAGAGAGAACGTTAGCAGATGTTTGGCTTCCATTAATACCTCTTGAAAAGTTTGTGTTCCAATTCTCAAAATCTATTTTTTCTTTCTGTTCAGACAACCTGTAATATATTCTCATGATATAATTTGTTTCTCTCTCCTTTCACTCATCCATATTTCTTCACATCTATATTTCTTTAATATATCATTAATCTGCCTCCTATTCATATAAACACTTTTATCACTTCTGGTCTTTGTGAATAAGGACTATCTTTCCAGAACCATACTCCAGGCAATAGACTCACCCTACCAAATTTCAGGTATTCCTAGAGGTCAAATTTGCCTCTTTCTAAAAGGATCTAGTTCATTTTGCTCATTACCCATTATTTCTGAATGGAAATTTGAAGCCACATGATTTATTGCTGCCTCCTTTCTTGGATATCATTTCCTGTAAATTACTGGTTATCACTACTGTTGCTTTTTCTTTCTATACTGTAATTACTCTTTAGAGTAGCTAGATTGTTCTAAGTACCTAGGCATCTTGCTATCTCTCTTTCTTGTTCAGCTTAAAAGTCCTTTTGAATTCAATTTATAAAAGCCCATATAAAAACTTCTTTTACCAGCTCCCATTAGGTACACAGCATCTTTTCCCAAGGATTCATAGAGGAATGTTTCCCCTTCAGTGAGACACCCTTATTTATACACTCCACATAAAGCTACATTGCCTTCCATTGTGTGAGTTACAAAAAGCAATCAAAAACATCCTATTGCTTTTAACATTAAATGACTAATCTAATTATTCTGTGAAGCCCCTTTTGAAAGCGCCAAAAGCATTATAGTAAACTGGAACAAATATAAAGTCTGAAGAGTACTACAAAAGACCCAAAGGTCAAAGGAAAGATATGTGGTAAGTATGAGCATATTAAAAACAATAACTTCTATGTAAGAAGCAGAAAAAATATGAACATGAACAGGTATAAGTAGAAAATATAAGCTAGCCATATCACAGTACCATGAAATAACAGGTACAAATCCTGTTACACTATCATCAACAAAATATTTATTAAAAGACCTAATAGTCCTACAAATCATGGGAGATATTCTCTACAGAGGATTTATAGAAAGGCATGGACAAGAATTACAAGTGATGAGAAGGGATACATGAATTGTGATCTCATTAATGTAGCAAGTGCCGCATTCTCGAAATAATGAATGAATTATAGTATCAAAGTATTATATCCAATCATCTTGAAGTAATGGAGAGATATGGAGAGGTATTTTAAAATTATATGAATAAGTCCTACCTTGTCTGTAGGTTTTATATTCCATACATGAAATCAAAAGCTATCCAATCAAAAGTAAATTCCAGGCATAAATTCATAACATTGATATTTATATTCAGAATTGATGATCAATGACTTTTAAGACTATCATTCACAAAGTACTTCATCTACTATTCATTTATTCCAAAAACACTAAATTCTTATAGCTGTGAGACTACATGTAAGAATTATTTTGTAAAATACAATAAAGTACAGAAGAAGAATTACTGGGAACTCATCTACATAGTAACATTACAGAGAAATAACAAAATAAGTCATAGAAATAAAAATAATCATAAATGAGCATTTTAATTTTTATAGCATTTTTAAGAAGAGAACCGTTTTTGGCTACCTTAAAATAAATTCACCACACCTAGAAGCAAAGCATCTCCATTACATTAGTACATTTGTTTTTTAAGTAAATACTTTTCTTAAGCATTTAATGAAACACTATAGACTACCATCAAAGAAAAAGTCAGTTATTGGAAGTGATAAATTTTATCCTTCCCACAATGCAGGTAACTTCAAAGAAATACTATCATTTGTGTTAATTCTCTCTAAAAATTATCATACCATTCATGACAACCTAAATGTCAGCAATTAATAAAGACTAGCACACTTAACTTTGGATGCTTAATTTTTCAAACATTTTAAAATTAATATACAGAAATAGAACTATTAAAATTATCTATAAAAAATATCCTTTATCTAGCAAGTTGCAATTTTTCTAATGGTTAACACTCTGCGATACAATTTGCAATGGTTATTTCTAGTAACAAGGAAAAAATCTTTAAAAGGAAGAGTTGTTTCAGAATAAGAAAAACACAATTTGGGTACTAATAGTAGTATATAATGAGCATAATTTCAGTCATTTTAAGCGAGGGTTTTGTTACCTGACGAGAAACTCCTTAAAAGAATACATTTATAGTCATTTTAGTAATATACAATGCCATCTTAGCTATCTAAAACTATGGTTTTGCCACAGTTAAAAGAACTCAAATCAGTTCCCAATAAAAACTCAATGCTAAGCATTAAATTTTTGTTTATTTGTGATTTTAATTAGTTTTTTTAATTTTTTTAATTTAAAAAATATCTAGAGGTCAAATTTGCCTCCTTGCATAAGAATTTAGCTCATTTTGTTCATTACCCATTATATCTGAGAGGAAATTTGAAGCCACCGGTTTTACTGCTGGCTCCTTTCTTAAATGTTGTCTCTTGTAAATCAGTGGTTATCTCTGTTATTACTTTTATTTCTATACGCTAGCTACTCTGAAGAATAGCTAGAATGCTGTAGGGTATTAAATTTCTAAAGTTTTTAAAAAATATATTTTCTTATAAAACCACCAAGTAAAAGGTTGTCTCTCTGAAGGAGACCTTGGAGGTTGTTTAATCCAAGCCCCTTCATTTACAGCTGAAGAAAGGAGCCCAGGGAGATTAAGTACCCTGGCCAATCAAGGTCACCCAAAAAGGGTCAGATGGGGATGTGAACGCTGGCCTCCTGGTTACAAAGGCAAGAGCTCTCATGCCAAACCATGGCCTCATTTAATTAACTAAATCGTTTGCAGCAACATTCAAAACTTCTGAAAATTTCTACAGAATCACATTCAATCATAACAACCCAATACTTTATAATGAGTGAAATAAATCATAAAAATTAAATTATTTCCAAATTAATTATCTCATTCTAAAGCAACAGCAATATAAGAATTCAGATGTACTAAGTCTCTGATTTTTCAGGAAGCAGAGATAAGCAGTTATTAGCATTCTACAACTTTGCAGAAAGAAACTTGAAAAATGAAACCTCAAACAAATTGAATGCCAAATAAAAACATCTTGAAAAGACAAAAATCATTTTTGTCAACAGAAAAAACTCATTAAAATCACATTAAATAATAAACAAAAACTCCTGTTGGAGGAATCAATTGAAAAATTAGCTGCCTAAAAGAATATAGATAAAATATACCTGCTTTTTCTTTCAATAAGAATTGCCACATAAGAAGCTGGTAAAGCAGCACCAAAGCCAGGACTCCAGGAGTAGAATTTTCCAAGTATCCTCCTGAAATTCAAATTGAAAGTTTACATAAAAACAAAACCAAATCTGATCATTACAAACTATGAATACATACATGATGCAGAAATTGGACTTCCATTGATAAAAGTCATTTAACACTTAGAAATAGCATTAAAGCAAGGAGCTTTTTATACATATCTATCAAGCATAACTTTCAGACTAAAAAGGGGAAATGTGCACATATTCATGTCTGACAGAATAATGGATAAAGATAGGCTAATATAATTCAATGTAACATAAGCACTGAACAGGCACTAGAGATATAAAAATGAAACTTACTTCAAAGTTTAGCTCAGTTAGAGCCTTCCTCTCAGAAATTATGCTGCATATACTTTGTATTTAACTTTCTATGTTTTTCCTACAATGCAATGTAAGTTCCTTAAGAACATGGGCTACTTCTTTTTTGTTATTGTATACCAAATACCAATTATGCCTGGCACACAGTACATGCTTAATCAATATTTATTAGATGCTGATTCATGAATGAATGAATGAATGAAATTGATATCATCCCTGGCCTGAGGAAACTTATAATCTAACGAAGTATATACTGTAAAAAAACAAGAATGATACCAGGTTGGTTATGGTGTGGGCAATGCCACAAACAAGCAAAAAACTGTTTAAAAGAAAATTTGAAGGAAGAAAAATCAAACACATTCAGTTGGAGCCAGGGATGCAGGAAAGGTTTGGGGGAGAAGATAATATCTAAATTAATGGTAGAAGGAAGAAAAGAATTCTAATTGGTGAAGATTTAGAAAGAATATATTCCACACATGGAAAACAGGCAATAAGAATGCAAAGAATCAAGGGAATGCAAGACAAACTCAAAAAAAGTTTTAGTAACTGGTACAACTACAAAGTAGAGAACATGAAAGAAGTAATGTAAAATACTTCTAAAAAAAAAAACAAGTTAGATTGTGAAAGCAAGATACCATGTTAAGTAGCAATAGTATAAGAAGAATATCAATTAAGACACCCAAAAATTCATAGAAGGCAAACATTTAGAAATCCTATGATTAATAAAAGCTAGGGACAGTAATTTGTACTTTATTGTATCAGCAATCACTTGATATGTATTTATTAAGCACCTACTATGTGTCACATAGAGTGTTAGGTACTAGAGATATCAAAAGGAAAGTTTCAGTCCAAAGAGTTTACATTTTATCAAGGCAAACAACATATACACAGAAAAAGTAAATACAAAATTCCTACCATGAAATACAAAGTAATCTGGGGTGAGGGAAAGAAGGGAGGATGAGGAAAAGCCTCATCCAGAAGTGGCACCTGAGCCACTTGAACTTTAAAGGAAACCAGGGATGCCAAGGGGTAGAGGTGAAAAGGAACTAAACTAAAACCATAAGGAACAGGTCACATAAAGGTCCAAAGAAGGAATGAAATGTCATGCACTTGGAATAAACTTATCAGCTTGCTTCAAACAGTAGGCATGAAGAGAAATAATGTGTAAGGAAGGAAGAGCCAGACTGTGAAGGGCTATATATACCAAATTGGGTAGGAGTTTGTATTTTACCCTTGAAGCAACATAAAGTCACTAGAACTTCATGAGCAGAGGAGTGACATGACCATACCTATCAGAAAGTCACTGTACCAGCAGTTTGGAGAATGGACTAGAGAGAGAACAGAAAGGATGAAAGCAGAAAGAACAATTAGGAAGCTGTTATAATAGGAGAGATAAAAAGGGATGGGGACAACTGAATGGATGAGGGGGTGGAAAAGGAAAGATGACAATGATTTTGAGGTTTCAAACCTGGGCTACAATAAGAATGGTAGTGCCATCAACAGAAACAGCAACTTTGGGAAGAAGGCTAGATTGGAAGGAAAAATAATAAGTTCTGTTTTGGAGATTCCTATGGGACATCCAGTTTAAAATGTCCAATAATCAGTTGATGAGACGGAACGAGAATTCAGGAAAGAGCATTGTGGAAGAGTCAGGCAAATGTGGAGAGGCACATGGAGGAAAAGAGGGAGAGCAGAGTTGAGGGGGACAAAAGTTGGCATTTGGAAAGGAGAACAGGGTTTGTTTAAATAGTAGCTTAAGGTCAGAATCACAGGGATGGAGAAGAGTAAAAGGAGGTAAAAGTATGCTAACCAATGAGCAATGAATCTAGGAAGAGTATCAATCAATGGAAAAAGGCCTATTATTAGCTCTTCTCAGCAATACAATGATATAAGGTAACTCCAAAAGACTCACGATGGAAAACACTAACCACATCCAGAGAAAGAACTATGGATCTGAATGCAGATTGAAGCATACTATTTTCACTATTTTTTTGTTTTTTGTTTCTTCTTTCTCATGGTTTTTCCCTTTTGTTCTGATTCTTCTTTGACAACATGATTAATATGGAAATGTTTAACATGACTGTACATGTATAACCTAACTTCTTGTTGTCTTGTGGAAGGGGGGATGGGAGGCAGGAAGAAAAATTTGAACTCAAAATTTTGCAAAAATGAATGTTGAAAACTATTCTTATACGTAATGGGGGTGGAATAAATACTATTAAGGGGGAAAAAGTCTATTGAGGAAAGTAGTAAGAGTTGGTCTTGGCAAGGAGTGGATCAATCTATTAAAGGAGGGAAAAATGGGAGATGATGTCAAGATGTTTTGAGTTGTACAGAATGAAAAGAAAGAGCTCATAGCTTATCACCTTCTTCAGTAAAGTATGAGGCAAATGATTCTGTTGAAAGGCCTCGAGGAGGGACCCACACTAAGAGGCACACACTAAGGCTGGTGAATCACTTGAGTTCAGGATTTCTAAGCTACACTTAAAGTTTATCAGATGTCCACATTAAATCTGGTACCAATATGGCAAGACCCTTAGGAGAGGGAAGCCACTAAGTGGCCATGGAATAGCGAACCAACCCAAGTTTGAAATGGAGCAGATCATAGTTTCTATGCCATTTAACAACAGTGAGACTGGGTCAATTGCAATGATCAATGCACTTCAGAGTAGGCAGGACAGGAAGACTCAATTTCAAAAAATAATAATAAAAAGGAGGGGGAGAGAGGAGAGACTTATGTTGGAAGTTTGAGGGGAAATTAAAAGGTCCACGACAGCTGCTGTGAAGAATGTGCTAGAGAATCAATCTTAGTTCTCTCTTCATGGAATAAATGAGTACTTATTTTATGATATTAAGTCACATGACTTACAATTTAGGAACAATGTCACCATAGTATCATAATATACAAGAGTGTTGGTTTCAAATACAATGGGAGGGAGTGGTATGCAAGCTCTATATACAAATCTAATGTATCACTACTCATCTCATTAAAGAAGCGTCTGTTTCCTAGAAAATTGACAAATACAAATAAGATATTATCTTTAGGGGCAATAGGATCTTGCTAAATATGGTAAGAGAAAGCTGTAATAATGAAGGAGAGGCACAGGATAGCAAATAATTCCAAAGTGGGGCAACAGAAGCAGAAAAAGCTAGAAAATGGTAAAGTTCCTGATTATTTCAAAACAGTTAAGATGATGATAATGAGGATGATAGCTTGTAATATTTATAGGGTGCTTTAAGGTTTGCAGAACTTTATATAAATATCTTACTTGATCCTCCCAACAACCCAGAAAGATAGCTACTATTATTACACCCATTTTATAGATAAGGAAACTAAGCAAAGACAAATTAAGTTATTTGTCCCCGGATTACATAGCTAATAAGTGTTTGAGGAAAGATTTAAACTCATATTATGACACCCAAGTCAATTATGCTACAGTGGATTGTAAAGATTGTAAGGATACTCTTTCAAAGATACTACAAGCATGACTGCAGGGCAATTTGCACAGAAAAAAGTGTGAGGAAGCAAATGACCAAAAGTTAAATAGCAAATGATTGTTGGCAGGAAAAATCAACACATCCACAGGCATAAATCAAGAAGCCCAGATGAATGAATTCCCCTAAAACAGAACTCCCAAACAAAAAGCATTAGAAAAGCTTGTTGAGGGCAAAACATAATTTGAATAATGTTCTAATTTTAATAAGTTTTTCATCTAAACCTTTTTTTCTGGCAAGATGGAAAATTCAAGATAAGATTCCTCCTCTATCATAAAAGTCAAAGGGGAATTAACAAGAGACTGCAGGATGACCGTAAACTTGAAAAGAAGAGCTGAACTCAGTAAGTCAGCTATAGAAACAATATGTGATGTAACATTAACGATGAGTATTCTAAATTTTCATGACTTAAAAGGATTCACATGATAATTCAAAATGCTGCAACAGTATATCATTATTAATATGCTTAAAATCTATTTATTATTTAACACTAAAGATTAAATTTAAAGTCTCAACAACTATTAACAAAGTATCCACATAATATAGCCTTTTCATTAGCAGCTAGAAAACATCCTTATGCAATTTCTAGTTAATCCAGAGTTGATTTTAGCAGTTAAATAAGAAATGGGAATAATATCAATTATTCTTTGGCCGATCTCAAAGGTCATAGGGTTTAATTTTCTTAGCATATTATAAAAGGCTTTTTGGGAACTCAATTTTCAACCGCAATTAGAATGTTCGTGAAAAAAATAAAAGTACTAATATGGACATAAAAGAAAAGTCAAAAGTTTTGTTTATGATATCTGTTATCACTCTACCCTAGACTTTAAGTATGTAATTTGACCAGGCCCCATATTCAACATGTATAAATACAGGAACAGAATTACTGTGCTAACAACCCAGCAGGGAATTTCAATAATTTGCAACAAATATTTTAAGATTTACAGTTGGGAATGTGGGAGGGAGCAGCTATACCTTTCTGTCATTTAGAAAAAAATTACTTCTGAGTAATGAATGAGTAATCAAACAGGGTCTATCTGACCCTAAGCCAAATGAATCAAGACCAAAATCCACATCGCTGGTTTATAACTAAGAGTTTGAAATCAATTTGGTCATTTCACTACAGATTCAGTTTATATCATGGAGAATTGTTTTAATTTCCTCATGTATGGAAAAGAACAGTTAAAACGCCTAATCAAGTTCTTGGCATATATATATATATATATATATATATATATATATATATATATACATACATATATGTGACTGATGCACCAGAGCATGGCATTACTACTGAAAAGTGACTCCTGCTGGCAGTTATCTAACCTCAAAATTATAATCTAAATTCACACTGTACCTTCATTCAAAGTTTACAGTACTTAGCTTCAGATTTCTTTGAGATAAGTAAACAGCATTTTAGTGATGAAAACTTTTTACATGACTTACACAATATCACATGAACATTTCTGCTTCATTACAGTTTTAACACAATCATCTGAATGAACTTTCAATAGTGATTCTGAGTACCAACCTTAAAATGCAAAACAAAGCCATATATAAGGCTCCATTAGCAGTCAGAAATGAAGAGGACTGTATGATCTCAGGTAGTAGTTTGTGTAAATAATACTCTAGTTTTCGTTTCCGGAGAATCGCTGCAATCTGAAGAGAGAAAGATTATTAATACACTATAGATTGTCCCCATTTTAATTCATTCATGTGGGAATTACTAACTTAACTTAAATCATTATGTTTAAAAAAGAGAGACAAATGTACATGCAAATTTTATTGAAGATTTCAAAACAGTACTTTTTTTAACCTTAGAAGCAAAAATAATTGTAAGACATTGTAATTTCGAAAATATATTAAGAATTTCCCCTAAAAGCTGAAATAAAACACTTCTACTTCACTAAAGCTTGATTCAAATAGTAAAAATGAAAAATGAAGAATCCTAAATAAAAATATCAAAAAACCTGTAAGAAGATAAGAAGCTACAGTTCAAAGTAAAATCTTTGATACTTTGTAATCTTGATAACAATATAGGTTTTGCCTAGAAAAAATTTCTCTTGAACCAGACATTATAAGGAAGACAGATATTAAAGAAAAGAATAAGGAAAAAAAGAAATGAAAAGGAGAATCAAATAAAATTTATGACTAGTGCCTAATCAGAGGAATCTCTTAAGAAAAATATCAAGATATAAATATTTCTAACATATTATTTGGAAATGGGGCAACTAGGTGGTGAAATGAATAGAACACTGGGCTAGACTCAGGAAGACCTTAGTTCAGATCTGGCCTCAGACACTAGCTGAGTGAACCTGGGTAAGTCACTTAACCCTGTTTGCTTCAGTTTCCTCATATGTAAAATGAGCTAGAGAAGGAAATGGCAAACCACTCAAGTTTCTTTGCCAAGAAAACCCTAAATGGGGTCACAAAGACTCAGACACGACTAAATAACAAAAATTATTTGTAATGAATTTCTATTCAAGTGCTCAGTTTTTAATGCTCTCTAAACTTAGAAGAGGTTTGTTTTGTTTGTAGTGAATGGATTATAACAACAAAAGGGCAAGCCTTATTTAAAAGAAACAGCTCATTTTTTTAAAAAAAGCAACACTTAAAAAAAGATATCCATACTTATATTATTACTACTACTCCTACTACAATCACAGGTAGATTAAGGTTGTAGAATAAAATAGATTTTTTTAATAGCAAGGAAGAGAGCTATAGAGAAGACCCCTTAGCAATGTGGACATATTGTCTGGTTCAGCAGAAAAAGTCAGTTTGTAATAAATTCTTAATTTATCTTGTCAATAACTTCGGGTAAGCCACCCACCTTCCCTGGGCCTCAATTTCCTCATCTGTAAAATCAGTGGCTAGATCTTCAATTCTCTTTCAATTCTAAATCCCATGATCCTAGAACTATATCACACAGAAGGTACTGGAAATAAGGTAATCTGCTATTTATTTCTAACTTGTACAGAACTAGTTAATGTAGAAATAAACCTTAAATGGAGCTTTAAATAAAAATGGCAACATCATCCTGGAGTAAAGGTAAAGAATTCTGGGATATGTAACCCAAATCTATGATTTCACTGGTAAATTTTAGTATTTGCTCAGTAACCTATATAGTTTTTGAGAACTGTCTAGAGCATCAAGAGGTTAAACAATCTCGCCCATGGGTTACAAAGGCCACATGTATGTCAAAGAGAAACAGCATTTGAACTCAGGTCTTTCTAACTCAAAAGCTGTCAAACTATCCACTATTTAACATTGCTTCTTTCTGTTAGAAAGGTACGTTAGCCAGTTAACTAGAGAGGAGCTAGGTGATGAAAAAGATAGGGCAAAGAACTTGATAGGAAACTCTGCATTCAAATCCTACCTCACATTTACTAGTGATATGACTCTGGACAAGTGACTTAAACACTCAGCTTCAACTTCCCCAATTACAAAATGAGAGGGTTGGCTTCTAAGGTCCCTTTACACTTTAAATATGATCCTATGATCACATAAGTAGATTTCCAAAAACTCAAATCAAAGATAGGTTCTATCCCATAGACAGGGACTCTACCAGGAAATA
>CM053771.1:91638611-91666318 GCA_028658325.1 Potorous gilbertii
TATTTCCTGGTAGAGTCCCTGTCTATGGGATAGAACCTATCTTTGATTTGAGTTTTTGGAAATCTACTTATGTGATCATAGGATCATATTTAAAGTGTAAAGGGACCTTAGAAGCCAACCCTCTCATTTTGTAATTGGGGAAGTTGAAGCTGAGTGTTTAAGTCACTTGTCCAGAGTCATATCACTAGTAAATGTGAGGCAGGATTTGAATGCAGAGTTTCCTATCAAGTTCTTTGCCCTATCTTTTTCATCACCTAGCTCCTCTCTAGTTAACTGGCTAAAGTACCTTTCTAACAGAAAGAAGCAATGTTAAATAGTGGATAGTTTGACAGCTTTTGAGTTAGAAGGCTGCAATTTTAAAACCTTTGAATGTGCTGCCATTGACAGAGTATGACCGGGGTTGAGGGGTTATGTATCATCCGCTTTTCAAATAGGCTAAATCCTTCCTCTGATTAGTGACTAAACACCAGAAATGTAAAACCTGTGAACACACTCTAGTTTCTTCCTAAAGTTTGAAATGGGGAACAGAACCTTGTTGTAGTTAGCATACAATGCTGGACATGACTTGTGTAGTCTCAGTGGTTGGTGTCAAGCATAACCAGTGCCCCACATGTATATAAACTACCTCCTTTGTATGTAGATGTTACAGGTTCCCTTAGGTACAGAAGACAATACACCTGGATACAAAACACTATACAGTAGTAATTCTTTATTGATGCATTGATTACCTTTGTGCTCCACTCCATTAGGGCACCACAATATGACCCTATGTATCACCTTTCCAGAAGACTTGATTTTGTCTGCCTATATGTGTGTGTGTATATATATGTATATACATATATATATGTGATATATATATATATGTATATATATATATATACATATATATATATCAATAGTTGTAAATTTCCATATTATATAAAAAGATCTGTATATGTACAACAATACAACCAATTCCTCAAGTGTCATACTAACCCTAAATACTGAATAAACAACAAATAACTCATTAAAGGAAACAGCTGACAAAGATTTCTATCTGGAAAGGAGCATATAAGTTATTACAGAAACTTGAATTTAATGACTACATTACATTCGAAAGAAAACTAAATAACACACAGCATTTATATATGTTAGAGCAATGGCCAATTACATACAAATACCAAAAATTCTAGGAAATACACCAACAAAATTGGAAAATCTCAGTCTTTGGAAAATTACATACTGATGCCTCATGATGGCAAGGAGGTGATCCTGGACTTCTGTAGAGTATGCTAGTGGAGTGGAAGCTGTAACGGTTCATACCCCTCATCAATTAAAAACAAAATTGAGCATACACATCCATAATACATGTATATTCACTTATTTATAAATTATATACAAGTACTACTACACTGTATATAATATATATAACACAAGAACAGAAATTTTTAAAGAATGAGCTGAAGATAGAATAATATTTAATCCTAGAGTCAAAGAAAAGCCACTGAAGCTTAATGAACTGGGAGTTAGGAGGGGTAGCAAATTTTAGCAAAATCACTTTGGAAGCAGAATGGAGGATGAATTGGTAGGGGGGAAGGCTTTAGATCGATTAGGAAGCCATAATAATAGCCCAGGTAATAGGTGACAAGAGCTTCAACTGAAGTGATAACTGTCTAAGAAAGGAAAAGGGGATGGATTTAACAGATGGTATGGTGGTAGAAACAACCTGATTTGGCAACTGTTTGGGGTACGTGTGGTATGGGCAAGTAAAGCTCAATGACAACAGTTAGGTTGCAAAATTAGGTAACTAGAAAGACTTGTATAGTACCCTCAACCAAAATAGGCAAATTTGGAAGAAGGGTGGATAGGGGTGAATTGTAGGAAAGGGGAGGGGGGAGGCAGATAGATAAGGAATCCTGTTTGAGACATAAATGAATTGTATTTCAGTAATGAATTCTGTGTTGAGTTTGAGAGATGTTTAAAAGAGTTTGAAATGGTCTCTAGGATAAGTAGTTGATGATGCAGGGCTGAAATTGTATGTAGATCTGGGAGTTATCAGCATAAAAATTATAATCCAACCCATGAGAGCTGATAAAGTCTCTAAGTGAGGATATGTGGAGAGACAAAGTCCCTGAACAGAGCCTTGTTATACATCCAGATAGGGAACATGACATGGATGACAATCCTGCAAAGAAGATTGTGAAGAAACAATCAAACAAACAGGACTAAGAAAGAGAAGTATCACAGAGTATTTCATATTTTATTCTAGGAGGCACAGGAAGCTACTCATATTGAATCAAAAGGGAAATAACAATCAGATCCATCTTAAGGAAAATTACTTTGGCAGCAATATGGACTATGGATTACAATGGTGAGAAACTTCAGGTAGAGAAACCAACTTGGGCAACTCCTGCAACCATGTAGGCAGGAGGCAGTGAGAGCCTGAACTAAGGTTGCCTGGAAAATAAAGGAGAGTTTGGGGGGAAAGATAGTAAGATTTGGCTTTTGAATATGCTCAATTACAGATGTCTTTAAAATATCAAATTTGATATATCCAACTGGTGGATACCAATGGGCAACTGGTGATACAGGTACCATGACTGAAATGCTAGGTAGAGAGTCATGAAAGGCATAGTCTGTTGAAAGGCATACTAAATGGTGTTTGTTATGTTTATGATAAGTATGTGACTTGGAGGTCACTGGCCCTACAATATTTTATTAGCTATTATTATTGGTTGGTTATTAGCCTTCATTCTAGAGGATCAAAATGACATCACCATAATAAAGTCAAGTTTCAGTGTGTCCAACTGTGGCTGATCAGACCAATATAGCTCGGAACACTCTACCACAGGTTGGGCACAGATAATCTGTATGAATATTTGGGGTGGATACTCCAAATTTGCACATACTACATTTACTTTGTGCTGTCTCAATTCTGCTTTGCTCATAGAGCATAGCACCCTTTCTGATGTGGGCACACCATGCTGAGCCATCCTGTGCCATATCCCATAATCAAATCCAAAGTTCTTGAGATAGACCTTGTGTGCGTCCTTGTATCGCTTCTTCTAACCATCATGTGATCACCTGCCCCATGTGAGTTCTCCATAAAAGTCTTTTTCACAAGCGTACATTTTGCATTCGAATGATATGACCAGCCCATCAGAGTCGCGCTCTCTGAAGTATAGTTTGAATACTTGGCAGTTCAACTTGAGCACAGACTTCAGTGTCTGGTACCTTTTCCTGACAGGGAATCCTCAAAATCTTCCTAAGACAATTCAAATGGAAGTGATTCAGTTTCCTGGCAGGGCACTGGTAGACTGTCCCTGTTTCACAGGCATACAACAATGAGGTCAGCACAATAGCTCTGCAAATCTTCAGTTTGGTAGTCAGTCTAATATCCTTTCTCCCACATTTTTCTTCGGAGCCTCCCAAACACTGAGTTAGCTCTGGCAATGTGTGCAGTGGCTCTCCAATCCACTGGTGAGTTAGGGGAGTGTCTACCCCAAGCATGTGAAGACTTCCCCTGGTGGAATGGGTAGAAGAGAACAATTTGTTCCAGCTATTATTATAACTATATTTTAGATAATAGCAATTTGTACTGTCCTAGCCATGCGGGCTACAAGCTCCACGAGAGTAAACTAAAAAGCCTTCAACTTTATATCTTTCCCTAGCTCTTGAAATCAAAAGTGCTTAAGATGTAGAAGAGTTGGAACACTAATTCATTGTTGGTGGAGCTGTAAGTTGATCCAACCACTCTGGAGAGCAATGTGGAACTGTGCCCAAAGGGCTACAAAAATGTGCATACCCTTTGACCCAGCAATATCTCTTCTAGGATTGTATTTCCAAGAGATCACAAAAATGAGAAAGGGTCTCACATGTGCAAAAATATTTATAGTGGCTCTCTTTGTGGTGGCCAAAAACTGTAAATCAAAGGGATGCCCATCAATTGGGGAATGGCTGAATAATTGTGATATATGAATGTAATGAAATACTATTGTACTACAAGGAATGATGAACAGGAAGACTTCAGAGAGGCCTGGAAAGACTTATATGAACTGATGCCAAGTGAAAGGAAGAGAACCAGGAGAACTCTGTACACAGCAACAACCACAGTGTGCAAGGAATTTTTCTGGTACATTTAGTACTTCATTGTAATGCAAGGACTTAAAAAATTCCCAATGGTCTCTTAAGGCAAAATGCCTTCCATATCCAGAGAAAGAACTACAGAATTTGTTCACAGAACATAGCAGATCATTTTCTTTTGTATTGTGTTTTGGTTTGTTTCATAATTTCTCCCATTCATTTTAATTCTTCTATGCAACATAATTAAGGTGAAAATGTGTTCAATAGGAATGTATGCGTAGAACATATATAAAATTGTATGCTGCCTCAGGCAGGGAGAGAAGAGGTAGAAGGGAAGGAGGGGGAGAGAGGGGAAAAAAATCTAAGTTATATGGAATTGATTATAAAACACTGAAAACAAAATAAAATAAATCAGTGCTTTAAAAATAATTAAACTCTTTTTTAAAGACATAGCAATAGTTAGCATTTCTATAACGCCTTAAGGTCTGTAAAGTTCTTTACAAATATTCTCATTGTTATCTTCACAACAATCCTGGGAGGCAAGTGCTGTTGTTATTCCTACTTTACAGATGGAGAAACCAGACAAATAAAGGTTAGGTGACTTGCCTGGGGTCATGCAACCCAGTTAATGTCTGAAGCTGAATTTGAACTCAGATCTTTCTGACTCCAGGTTCAGCACTCTAACCACTGTACCACTACTAGCTGGTAACCTTAAAGAGAGTTACCTTCAATAGAATTAGGAGTCAAGTGGAGGAGAAGATTCAGAACTAGGGAGACGAGAAGCATGGAGACACCCTCACTGGAAACTATAGCAGAGAAGAGGAAGAAATAATGCAATAACGTAACATTCACATGGGTTCATTCTTTGCTCCTCATTCTCTCCCACTGAAAAGAAAAGTGAAAGGTGTGGACGGGTTTACTCCTGGTCATTACCTCAAAAATCCACAATTATGGTGAATGAAGGAAAGGGTAGCAAAACATGGGGAGGAGCCAGGGAACTTTGCCAGCACAGCAATTGTCCACTGTCCATAACTGAGTTGGGTAAGGTTATATAACATTCCTGAGGGTTCCATACCCAAGGAGGCCAGTGGAGGGAGAGGATGGAGAAAGGTAACTGTGATGGACACAGACCTCTAAATGGCTATGGGTAGGAGATAGGAAGATGCAACCTCTCTACCTTCTGGCTGACTGATGACAACCCTTGTGGTCAATTCCATGAAGGGTTCAAGTATATTGCCTCCCCTACCCCCAAGTTCCCTCACAATAAACTAAATCTGTTTTCCAGGACCAGTATAACTAAGTACTAAAAAGCTTATCACCAATAGGCTGGTTATATAGTGATAAATTATTTAGTCATGTCAACCCATAAAACAAAAAAAATGAAAAATGATCCTCAGTGCTGTTAGTCCATTCTGCAGTAAAGGTATCGGAGACAGAGTACCAAGTATCACACAGTTTCTAGACCACCTACAAAATTTAAATTGGGGGTTGGTACTAAGATCCTTATCCAAAAATGGACATGAAGAGGATCATATCAATAGTAACGTTTTCACTTCTGAAAAAGGAGAAGTTACAACTACTGAGTGGAAGGGCAGCTCACAGGTAGATTATCCTTGGACAAAAAAAGGAATTGAGAGTTAGATTTAATATGTGCATGAAGACAATATAATTTCATGCAACAGCTGATCTTTACTGCGGGGGTGGGGTTTGAATATCTCACTCACACTGGAACTAGTGTGGCCACTCACAGTATGGACCCCACTGCTAACTGCTATGAAAGTCATTTACAATTTGGTGCGGTTCACCCCTCATTAGATAGGTTCGTATCTCCACCTACTCCCAAGAGCTCATTACATTGATGCCAGATTTAGAGTGGACATCTAACCATCTTCAGCCCAACTACAGCTCAGAAGTCCCAAACAGAAACAATCCACCAGCCTTTGATTCCTCAGAAGACAAGTATATACCACCATTCCTGGATGGTCATCTTCCACTGAATACAGTGTTCATATTTACAAAACAATCCCTACGAAAATTAATACAGTTTATGTAAAAAGACCTGTTGCAGAGGATGAAGAGGTAGATAAATTCTATGAAGAACTTGATAAGAGTCTCAAAATTAAATCATGATATATTTTTAATGCTTTGTGACTTCAATGCCAAAGCAGATATAAATGAGGCTAGTGAAAAAAATATATTGGAACAGCTATAAGGATTAAGAGAGGCCAAACACATGTAGACTACAGAGAAACTTCATACTTATAATGCCATGCATTCTATCTTTGAGAATAGAATCAGAAGGTACTGGAAATGGAGAACACCAAACAACAAACCCTCTCCCCCCAAAAAACCTGTATTGTTTCAGTCTTTGTTTTTATTGCATAATTACTGAGTAATTTATTGAGTAATATGTAGTTAAGTAATATTCAGGTAAGTAATTGCAGGTAAGAATAAGATCAACATCTGGTACATTCAGCAGAAGAGAATACCCTGAGGTATGTACAATAACATTTCAAACTTCTGTACTTAAGACACAAAATAACACACTAGTGACATAAGAATCAATATTGAATTAGCTATCTGTAGTTAGCTCACCAATTTCTTTTGGGCAAAAATCAAAATTAGTACAAAAAAAGAATAAAAATGAGAAAAGTGTACTGTATGCAATAAAAATAATTCCATTTAAACAAGTTATTGATGATAAAAATGAGATACAGGAAGAAATCAGGACATGGACACAAACTACAATAATTCTATAAAGAACTTTTAACTAATATAAATGAAATGCCACAAGGAGACTAAAAGACATTAAAAAGTGTTAGTAAGAACCTGGTTTGTTTCCCAAATAGAAAAATATTGATAGTCTAGGGCCATACCAATTTAAAATATAAACCTTTTAAAAATTTATAGAGAACTACAGAAGATTATAAAAAGTATCATTTTATAAAAAAGAGAAAGATAATAAAGGAAAAATCTAGTTTAAAGAAAACTTAGTGAGAGACTCAACTAAGTAAAGACAATGAAAGATCATCTCAGGATGAAAACAGGACAAGACAAGAAAAAATAGAAAAAAAAATCAGAAAAGATTTTAATAACAATTTTCACTCAACAGCAGATGGTAGAACCATCGTATGTAGGCTCTATCATCTCTGTTACATACTACTAGATGAAATAGAAAGTTACAAAAGAGAAATGGGAAAAGAAGCTAAATATAAATTAAAAGAAGTTAAATAAGTATACAAAAAAAGGAAATCTGTTCTGGGGACAATACAACCATAAGAGCATTAAGAGATGGATTCCAAGGTATCTGAAAGGGAAAATACCAAAGGCACAGGGAGGGGGAGGGAAAGGAATTTAGGATCTTATAGATACTGAAAAGATGAGGAAAAAAACTACTAACTAATATGGCTACTTTCCTATATATTTAAGTTTTTATTAGAAAAATCAACAAATCCTTCGTAATCATCCTCTACAGGGTAAGAAGGAACAGGGAAACTTTCATAAACAATATTCCAGAATGCAATACATTTTTACCATCACAAAACTGACTGAAAGGTGTATACAATCTGTGATGCTCAATTTTCTTAGGTGTTAAGTTATAGAAATTCCAAGTAAGATAGTTGGTGGGCTGACCAGCAGGCTGCTTGAACAGAAGGCATACTACTAACCCTAGACAGAACATGAAACTCCCACCAGATAAAATAATGACCATGAAATCCAATGAGAAATTACAGTAAGTTACTTCCTCCACCTCAGAAATGCACAAAACATCAGCCAAAGTCAATATAAATGGGCCACCAGCAAAGGGTTCACTAGAGACAAACAAATAAATCAGCAGTATCTCAACATGATGCTGTAGCATCATGTTGATGCTGTAGCAACAAGATACAAGTAGCCAATAAGTCTCTATATATGTGGGCAAAAAGATGTAAGTTTCCCCAAGGAAGTCACAGGAAATCCAAATGACTGAAAACCTGTAACAGGTCCTTGGAAAACTTAAGCAGTGGCAGTGACCAGGATATAAGTATGGCTAAAACCAGGACTGCCCAAGTGGTCAAAGGCTCCAAGGGTTACCAATCTGTCTTAACAAAAAGTATCTGGAGGTATGTAGAGAGCTAGCACTCTGAACCTCAAAGATGCAGAGAGATCCAAAAATCCAAGTGATCCAGGGGAAAAAAAAATAGGGCAGACCACCCAAGCCAAAAGCACAGACACAGCAAGGGCCTGGCCCCGGCACAAAACCTTAATTCAGGAACTAAGGCTGGAGAAGTGAGGAAGTCAAAGAAGGTAATAATTGATATGAAAAATAATTATAAATCTAATAATCCCCAAACAGTGAGAATAACTATGTAACAGCTAGAAGCAGAGAATTACAACAATCAAATTTATTTTCCACAAAAATGTGAATACCTCAAAGAAAAGAAACAAGAAATAACAAGGTTATGGGGGAAAATTGTAAGAAAAATAGTTTGAGTAAAATGATAATTCTTACCCAAATAACAGACTCCCTAAACTGAAACAGACCAAACATAAATCGTAAGTATTAGATTAGAAAACTGAAGAAATAGAAGAAAACATAAGATATCCGATTTCAAAAACAATCTGATTTCAAGGAACAATAATTTAAGAATAACTAGACACACAGAAAATATGATTTTTCAAAAAGCCTAGATACTGTGTCTATCTCTAATTTTTAAATCATAAATGAAAAATGTACAAATCTACCAGAACCAGCAGGTAAAGTAAAAACAGAAAGAACACACTGGTCACCTCTCCAAAAGAAAACGTTTCAGGAACAAAAATCTAGAGCTCCCATATTAAAGAAAAATACTGCAAACAACTAGAAAGAAGTAGTTCAAGTTCGAAGAAACTGCAGTCAGATCACACAAAACCTGGAAGACCTCTAAGCTTCTACAAAAAAGAAACAGACATAGACTAACAACCAAGCATAACTGACCCTGCAAAACTGAGTATAATTCTATGGGGAAACAATAGACTTTTAATGGAATACAGGACTTGTGAGAATTTCTGAATTAAAAACCAGAGTTGAATAGAAACTTCAAAATATAATCATAAAGAGTCCAAAGAAATGTAGCAAGGTATATGTATAAGTGGAAAGAACAATGATGCAAAAAAATGAATGAAATAAAACAAGAGAAAACCACTGAGATTTTTTAAATGCATGCAAAGAGACAAAATACATGAAAAAAATCAAGAAAAAATATTTTGCAAGTGATATGCAGAATTTATATCATACCTTAAAAAACAAAGCAAAAAAATATGGAGTAGAGATTCAATCTCATATACAAATTCTCTTTTTGTCTTGTGTTGGGTGAAATGCTCCTTTTATTGTATTTAAATTCAGAATTTTTAAAATGTTATCTAGGAAAATCATTCTTCTTCAAGATACTTCCTGGTAAAGAGAGGTAAAACTCAAAAGAGGCAACAAAAAATAAATTTCATTTAACCAGATTATCTAACCAAATACTTCTATACCACACTGCAGGAATACATCAGTATTTTAACCTCCTTGATACTGCTTCCCTTTCTTTTATACCACTTCCTCCCACCTTCCCCTGGAAGATAATCCACAAACCTTTCATCTCCTCCACAATCTGTTATCTCTACTCTTAACCCTTAGGTAAGAAGTGCAGCTGGATATAAAGCCAAAAAACTGAACTAAATGGATTCATTAAATGCTCCCCACTTTATGAAAACCTTTTATTAATTCAAATTGATTTCCCACTTCATTTTTCACAGGAGATGTTCCAAATATGTTCTCTCCTTAAGCCCCTATTTTAAAACTCAACCTATGATACTGCAGATCTCTGCAGATTTCTGCTCTGGTTCTACTGAGATTGAGGCCCTCTACCCTCCACTCCTCAAAGCCTATGTCTTTAATCATCCTTCCCTCTCCTTTGTTCCAGTATCAGGTGGTCTTACTCTTTGCCGAAGCTAACCCTGCCTTCATATGTACCCCTGGTCCTATACTATCATCACCCTCAAGGAATCACTCCATCAGACTGTTCTCTCCTATCATGGAGCTTCTGTCTCTACTTTTCTCTACTGGTTCTCCTCAATCCCTAAAAACATCTACAAATAGGCGTGGAAGGTCTATCTTTTCCTAAAACAAAGTCCCTTTGACTATTATCCTCTCAAAGAAATTCTAAATGTGTACTTCTTTTAACTATTAAACTCCCTGAAAAGAGTCTACATTGTAACTCTACTTCTCACAACCACTCACTTCCTAATCCTTTATAATCTGGTTTCTAAATACACCAAGCTAATGAAACTCATTTTGCCCAATCAAGCAGTCAACTGCCCTATAATTGTTCCAATAACATAGGCCTTCCTACATTCCCAATCTTCTTTTACTTTATTCCCTCCCTTCCATATCTTCTACAATACAGCCCCTAGCAGTCGCTCAAACACAACTCCTCTGCCTTGTACTGACTGTCTCCAGGCCTAAAATGTTCTCTTGTTATTTCAGCCTCTTGGCTTCTCTGGTTTCCTTCAAATCCCACCTTCTAGAAAGCTCTCAGCTTCAACAGAAAGCTTTCCTGCTGGTCCTCAATGATTAGTGCATTCCCCTCTCAGATTACCTATCCATCTTCTTTATATATTATCTTGTATATACCTAGTTACTTTTATGTTGTCTCCTCCATTACAATGTGAGCTCAGGGAGGGCAGGGACTATTTTTGCCTTCCTTTGGATTTTCAGAGTTTAGCACGGTGCCTTGAACAAAGTAAGCACATGCTTAATGATCACAATCTAAAAGTCAAAGAAAGGAATTTATATTTTATCCTAGAAACACTGAGGAATTACTAGTTTGTTAAGTAGAAAGCTGACATTGATCAAACATGGTTTTAAGGAAATTGCTCTGGATTTTTATGGAAGATGAATTACAATGGGGAAAAATTTGAAGCAGTAATACCAATTAGAAGGCCAATTAGGAAAACAATCAATGGTCTAGGTGAGAAGTGGTGAGAATCTGAATTACAGAGCTGGCTACGTAAATAATGAAGAGGGGACTTAATAGACAGATGGGGAGGGAGAAGTGACAAGGTTCGATAACTGAATGAACACTCAATTCACTAAATGTGGTGAGAAGTCTAGGATAACAAAAGTTACAAACATGAAGAACTGAAAGGATAGTGATAACGACACAAAAACAGAGAAGTTCACAGGATAATAGAGCTAGAGTTAGAAAACAACTAAGAAGTCATCTAACCCAATGCCTTCATTTTACAAATGAGGAAATGATACCTAAGACGTCAAGCTACTTGACCAAGGTCTGTAACAAGCATCAGAGCTATTTCAATATTAAGAAAACTATTAGCATAACTGGTCACATTATTAGCAACAAAAAATACACATGCATAGATCAATGGATGAAGAAACCCTTAATAAATTGCAAAATACATACAAGAAAAATGGAATGGGAGTACCTGTCTTTAATATGTTAAAAACATTTATGCAAAACGAAGAGTTTGAATTACTTATAATGGTGAAATTTGAGAATTTTTTTCCAAAAAGATCCAAGTAAATAAAGTAAGAGTACTCAATGTCTCAACTACAATTTGATACAGTATAAGAAATGATAGCAGTAAGGCAAGAAAAAGAAATTAAGAGAAAAGTACTGGCAAAGAGGAGAAAAAATATACCTATCTAAAGAAAACAGTTTGCTTTAAAAATCCATCCGAATCAGTGAAAAATATAATCAAGACAATTAAGAACATCAGCAAAATAAAAGAAGACAATAAGCTCTATGATCACTTGTTGAGTAAGTTACAGAAAGGATTCTAATTCAGACACAGGTTGAACTAGGTGGCCTCAGTAGCCCCTATTAAATGGATTTCTAAGGAGCCACAAAAATCACCAGTATTTCTATATATTAATAATAAAAATTCAGGAGTAAAACATAAGAGATAAATCTGATTTAAAATAATTTCAAAATACAAAAAAAAAAAATCAACTAAGAGTTAACAATAAATACCAGGACCTATATAAACACAACTATAAAGCAATATGTTTTAAAAGACAAAATACCTAAAGAGATATTCAATGATCATAGGTAAGGCAATATCAACATAATAAAAACTACACACATAAATCTAAATATCTAGTATACCAATAAAATTAACAAAAAACTCTGTAGAATCAGAAAAAAAAGAAAAAAATTCAGAGGAAAAAAGGTTAACAATATCAAGGGTATATGATATAATGAAAAAACAGGAATTAAGAGTTATCAGATATCAAATTATATTACAAATTAGAAAGTATAAAAAGCATTTTATATTTGATAAAAATATAAAAATGAAATAGATTGGATAAGCAAGACCTAGAAACCAATGCTTACAGCAGTCTATTAACCCCAAGAACAAAAACAGGGGAAAAACTTTTCATTTGACCAGAGCTTCCAAAGAAGCTAAAAAACAAGTGGGCGGAAAACAAGTTTAGACCAGCACCTTTTACCATACACCATTATAAATTCCAACGTGTTAAAAAAAACTCTAAATATGTAAACTCATACCATGTATAATTACATGGAAAATCAAGTTCACTCTTTCACAACTGTGGCTAGGGCAAGAATTCATAACCACAGTTATAAAAAACAAACTCATTACAAAAAAAGAACAACTTTGTTTCTTTGTCTCACTTCAATTCATGTGCAAGTTAAGACAGTACTCTGTAATGTCACTGGTTTTTTTGAAAATGAATTGATATGATTGATATAAATAAATATGATATAAATAAAGTGAGAAGAAAAACTGAGATGAGGAGAGGGTCTTTATTATAAACTTTTTTCTGACATCAAAAATCTAGAGAAGTGACACAAATCAATAAGAGCTATTTCCCAACTGACAAGTCATAAAAATATGACACATGAACAGTTTTTAAGAGAAGAAATGTTATCAAAAAAATTTATAAAACTGTTCAAATCACTAGGATGAAAAAATGCAATTAAAACCTTTCAATGGCATCATTTTATATACCTATGAAATTGGCAAAAACAAAAAATGATGAAAAGTTCAATATTGGAGGAATGATAGGATGACAAACATGCTAATTCACTTTCTGGGAAATGATTTGGAATTATGAAGGAAAAAGTTATTAAATTATTCTTACCCTCAGATTCAATGATTTCCCTCCTGAATGTATAACCCAAGATCCTATCAAGAAGGGAAAGAAAAGACCAATATATTCCAAAATATTCACAACTGCACTATCTGTAATAGTGTCAAGCTGGAAATATATCATACAGCCAAGGACAAACTAGGACATAGAAAAAAATAATTGAATATTATTGTGCCATAAGGAACAACACGTATGAAAAATTCATAATATGGGAAGGTATGCATGAACTGGAGCAGAACACAAAAAACAATATATACAATGACTACAACAGTGTGAATGAAGACAACACTAAAAGCAACTTGTTGCCTTTTGTTCATCCTTTGTTTTCAAAGAGGGTCAGTGATATCACAGAGTGATGGCATGCACAAGAATTGGATTTAAGTGGGGTAGTTACACAAAGTTGTCAGCTTCACTTTTTCTTCCAGAGTCACTGAAATTTAGTAGAAAGCCAATATTCAGGGCAATTGCTAATAGATAAGATGACTTTCGATGTCTGATCAAGCTCTAAGTGCTCCATGCTGTCTGCAGTCACCTTCATGGCTTTTAGAACAAACTGTTCTCATCTGCCCACTGTACCAGGAGAAATTTTCACCTGCTTGGGGTTAGATGATTTTACCAGAGTGTGGCCACTGAGCATACAACAACTTCTTGGGAGCCACAGGTGAGAGTTGGGAGACAGGTGGACACCAAGGGTGGATGAGCAGCCCTGAAAAGGGCTCAGCAAGCCCTCACACCAGACGTAGTAGTCATCCCTCAACACCCCCATACACCCCGAAACAAAACTGAGATTAAATACAAAACACATTTGCTGCCAATTATTAAAAAGTACATATCTTTCCATTGTTAAAGTGTTAAAACTACAAAATGGAAAATGGCATTTGCCATGAGTTTTTCTATTAGGTTTTGTAACTGATTTTATGGAAAAGGGAGAAAAATGTAGAGAAGTATCTGTTATGTTAAAATAAAAATGTATTCACATAAGAATTGGGGAAGGGGGAAGTATAAACTAACCAAAAAAAACTTTAAAGATAGGTAGCTTTGAATAAATCTTTAAATCTTAAAGTCTCTGGACTAAGGCTTAATTATCTTTAATCATTCAGCCTTTACATTACTATTAACTTCAAACTCATGGAAAACCTAACATTAAATAAATTTAATTTTAAAAAAGGTGATTCTTCCTATTTTGCTAAAAGTTTTAAAATACAACAGGTTCTTTTTTTATCAACACAAATTTTCAAAGGAAAAGAACCTCCCATGCTTTGGACTAAAGTAAAAAGACTAAAGCCAAAAGAAGATGGCTGTCATAAAAAAAAAAACCTATCAATTTCTTCAAGACCATGAAGAATTCTCACTCCAGTGAAGTTAAGATAACTTCTTCATCAAACTACATGTGCAAGCCTAATAAATATTTGAAAATAGAGTTACTTATTGCTTGTACCCTTCACAAAGCATGAAGTACATTCTGTGCTGGGATATCAAATTTGGGGAGGAACACTAAGAAGTTGGAACATATCCAAAGGTGGATAATTACAGGTAAGTTCTTTCTTTTAACTTTGCTATTTCTGTCAATGATCACATCAATAATCTGGTGTCCCATATATTACAATTCAGTGTTACCTCTGACTTGACCTTATCCCTCATCTCCCATATCTAAGTAATTTCCAAATCCTGATCATTCTACTTCAATAGCATTTTCCAAGTCCCTTCAATCTTCCATATACCCATTGCCATCAACCATCCTTGTAGAGACCTTCATTACTACACATCTGAACCATAATCCCTGTCTCTACCTTCTCTTCAATTCCTCCAATCAAATTTATATCACCACATCATTCTCCTGCTCAAACAGTTCCAGTGGCTGGAATAAAATACAAACTCATTTGTTTGTATTTAAAGTCTTTTGTCATCTGTCTTTAACCTATCTTTCTTAACCTAGGATCCATATATAAATTTTAAGGGATCCGTAAACTTGGATAGGAAAAAAAAATTACACCTTTACTTTCACTAATCTCTAATTGAAATTTAACATTTCCTTCAATTACAGATGTAGGCAACAAACCACAACAGTATTAGGTTTCACCAGCCTGTGGCAAGGGGTCCCTATGACACAAAAAAAGGTTAAGAACTCCTACTTTAGGTTAGTTTCACAATATTCTTCCTTATATATTTCTATATGCCAAACAGGCCTACTTCTTACTGCAACATCATATTTCCCACCTCCAATCCTTTGCACAATCCAACTCTCATACCTTGAATGTTCTTTCTAATTAACTCCATGTCTTCAAATCCCTAGCTTCCTTGAAGGCTGTCCTCAAGTGCCATCTCCAACATGAGGTCATTCTTGGTCACCCAAGTTGTTAGCACTCTCTCTCCCAACCCCAACAAAATAACTTTGTAAATAGTGTACCTAATTAATTCTATGTATTATTTCTCATCCATCTCAACAAAATGTTAGCTCCTTCCTTCCATTCTATCCTTACCAAAGCAAACAACATAAAATCAAGTACATTTGTCATTGCTTGGTTATGTTCATAGTTGTTATGATTAGGGACCAGATTCATGGCAAATTTCTACCACACATTACTTATAGAAAGATGTTAACAGCCCATATGAAAACTAAACCAAGACTTTAATTTCATTAACACTACAGTCACAGACTCATAAAATTATAAACAGAAAGGCAATAGTTGTACAAATATTCCTATAGAGAAAGTCAGCCTCTCCCACTGAGGCTGCCCATGGGCAGCACATAAAAAGAGGCCAAGCCTCCGAGGTGGAGATCCTTAAACTGCTTCTTAAACTATAAACTATAAGGAAGGCAAGAAGGGCAGGTGCTTCTTCAAATCAGCAGTCTTGGTAACTCTGATAAGTCCAGATGGCTTTCCTAAAAATCTAAGTGCATAGTTATGACCCTATAGTGCATATTTATTTTCCTGGGGAAAATACTGTGAATTGGGCTGAGCAGAAAACATTATTAGAAGGACTAAAGAATGATGACACTGTCACAAAGCCAGTGATAACTATACTTTTAACAATAACTTCTGACCCTAATATTCCCTATTCTCCATGTATCTGAGACTGCAAAAGTCCAGCAGGAGTCAACAGTTGCAGAACAATAGCATCTTAGAGAAAGAGAATCACAGATTTAGAGGCAAAATGGGCTAAGAGAACACAGTCTTCAAGGACAACCTTCTCATCTTAAGAACCAGAAAACTGTGGCCCAAAATGATTAAGTGACATGTGAGTAGGGTCATGGTGGTAGTAAATACCAGAGCTACTTACCACAAGTCAGCTTTTATTAAGAGATCTCCATGTGCTGAGCACTGCATAAGGCACTAGGTACACAACAAAAGGCAAACATCAGTTCCTATCCTCAAGTATACATAGTAATAGAGACAACAATTAAGTAAATGATATAAATTGAATAGATCAAAGTAATCTGAAAAAGAAAGGCATTAGCTGCTGGGAGGACCAGGAAATGCCTCCTGTAAAAAGTGCAACAACCTTCAAGTCAGGGATTCAAGTGGCATTGCTAATTCATGCTGGCTTTTTGTACCTGGGCATGTCATTTTATCCCCCAATAAACTTTCTAATACTATATTTTACACGGAGGTTGCCAGTTTCACTTAGTAGTGTACCAGTCTAGAGTTAAACCCAGCTACTTTGGCTCTCTGCAGAGAATCTATATTGCCAGAGAAATGTTATAATATACTACAAAGAGAGTAATATGTGTCATAAAGAGGCCCATGTTCATCTCTTGTAATTTCCTAAAGGCAAAAAGCACATTTTCTTCCTCCTATTCAATTTTTGGTCAGTTCAGTGATCACCTGAAATGCCTGTCCAAGATGTGTGAACTGAAAGACCAATTCTATGAGCTTTCCATTCATGCATATCAGTCTAAAGAGCTGGTCTTCAATGTGAGAGCCAAGAATGGCTCCAAGGAACTATGTGATCAACCTGAGGTTGAAAGGACGGGATGAATCCCACTTGCTCCATGATAGTCAACCCTGGGTCTTGTCTCTAACAGAAGTATAGCTACCCTTTACTCTTTACTCCTCAACACTATTACTCCACTCTCTTTTTCCTTCATCTTGTGCGCACCTGACCTCTCCTTGCTGTGTGTGTCTGTGGAGGCTAAAGGGAAGGGAGAGAGTCATACACTCAGGAGAGATACCTACAGCAGCAGCTACCACTGGAAAAATTCTCTTCCTGTCCTCAACCTCCTATTGTAACATACCCAGCTCCTGCCCCCATTATCACCTACAGCTACAAAAGGTCTCCTTGAAGGATAAATTCTATACCTTGAGGTAATGACTGGTAAGAGCTCCCTTTACTTATTTTTAAATTATAATTTTTGCAATATTTGTATTATATATTATTATAAGATATAATTGCACATATTATATAACATAACAATATAATATAAATTAAATGATAAATTTCCCTTGTTTTTGTTAAGGGCATCCTTCTAATGATCCTCAGAGTCATTCCTCACCTGCACTCACTTACTTCACAAACAAAAGCAGCTGCCAATTAATGTCTTTCTATCTTCATTCACTCCCTTCTCTCCATTCACAGAGACATTAACTTAGTTCAAATCCTCATTACCTCTCACCTCAAATCTCACCTTACTCCAATCCATCTTCCACCAAACTGCCAAAGTGCTTTGCTGAAAGCACAAGTTGACCAAGTCATCCCCCTACTCAATAACCTACAATGGCTTCCCATTATCTCTAGTATCAAATATACAATCTTCTGTTTGGCACTTAGGGCTCTTCACCATCTGGCTTTAACATTACTTTTCAGTCATATTATATGTTACTGCCCTCTTCATTCACTCTACAATCCAGTCAAACTGACCTTATTACTCTTCATCACACTCACACAAAAACCACAAAATATACAAGCATGAATAGGAAACTAAGGTATGATATGATTCATTAAGAAGCAAAATATAAAAAAAAAAAGAATTTATATTGAAAACTGAATGCTGTGCATACCCTTTGACCCAGTGATACTGTTACTAAACCTATTCCTTAAAGAGATAAAAGGGGAAAAAAACCTGTATACAAAAATATTTATAATGGCTCCTTATGTAATGGGAAAGAACTAAAAATTTAAGAGGTATCCTTTAATTGCAATATACCATATGAATATAATAGTATTATACCATAAGAAATGATAAAGGAGCTGGCTTCAGAGAAACCTGAGGAAAGTATATGAAGCAATACCGCAAAGTGAGCAGAATTAAAATAATCCATGTTAATAACAGCTAACATTTATATAATTTTAGGGCTTGCAAAGTACTCTCTACGTGTCATCTAACTTGATCCTCACAATAGCCCTGTGCTGTTATTATCCCCATTTTACACGTAAGGAAACTGAGATTATGAAAGGTAAAATGACTTGAACAAGACCATACAGTTAGTTCATGTGGGAGGCAGAAGCTGAACTCAGGTCTTCCTGACATAAAGATGTACACAAAACTACTGTGCCACCTACAGCTATTCTCAAAAAAAAAAAAAAAAGCCATTCATGCTTCTGTTTGTTTTCTTCCACATCAAAGGTAAATGCCTCAATCTAAACTGTCAATCAACTAGCCAACCACGCCAAAAAAAAAGCATAACATGATCCCTGTGTTCAATATGTTAGAGACAAAATATAACCATATGAAAAGTTAAACAACAAAAAAGGTGCCACATCCCGGAAATGATCTGAACATACATTGCCTATTCAATCACATTTTCCAAAATTCCTGCATACTCACCTCTTTTCTAGTTAAGCCAACCTCTCAACCATCTTATAAACATAATATATTCATTCCTGCCTCTCTGTCTTTGCACATGCTATTCTAATCACATGGAATCCCCTTATGAAATTCTACACATTCTATTCTACCTCCTCCCCAGGAAGCCTTCTCCTCTGTCTACTCCTACCCATATTTAGCTCTCCTTTCTCTGAAATTCCATAGCTCTAATTATATGCCACGGTCACAAAATTATACAAGCCATATCTTGGATCATGTTTACTTACATTGTATGCTAGCTGTCTAAAGTGTCTTACCCCACAAAGAGAGCCTATTCCTTGAGGATGGGAATTACTTCTTATGTATTTTCTGTGTAATCCATGGAACCTAATTAATACCCTTCACATCCCAAAATTAGTGCTCAATAAAGGCCTGAGGGTTAAGTGAAGAAATAGTAAAATCTCATGACCTAGGATCCCTGTGATTACTTGGGATCCTAAGGAGAGATCAAGGAAACTGATAAAAAGTCTAAATTACAAAATAATTTAAAAGAAATATAGATTATGTTCAAGTATACACAAGAAAAGCTAAGCAACAATATAAAAGATGCCACATTCCAGACCTCTAATTCAAGGAGCCTTATCTAAACTGTGTGCCTTTCCCAGTGCTAGGCAAAGAACTCAGGGAGGAGGAGAATGAAGAGAAGAAGGAAGAAGAGAAAAAGAAGTTGTGGTTGTGCTGTCATTTCAGTCATGTCTGATTCTCTGTGACCCCATTTGGGCTTTTGCTGTCAAAGATACTAGCATGGTTTGCCATTTCACGCTCCTGCTCATTTTAAAGATGAGGAAACTGGGGTAAATAGGGTTAAGTAACTTGCCCAGGATCACACAGCTAAAAAGTGTCTGGGGCCAAATTGGAACTCAGAAAAATGAGTCTTCCTGATTCCAAGCCCAGGGCTCTTGTAGGCAGCTAATAAATGTTTTGCTGATGTATAGAACCATAAAATCAAACTTGCATAATGCTTTAAGTAGTCCTCTAACTCTATTAGCAGACTAAGAATTTTTCAAGTCCTTAAAAAAACAAATGGTTATTTTAAGTAGGTTAAATCTGCTGCAGACAAAAAGTTCATCACACTGCTACCAACACAGCCATTTACAATTCTCTCCCAGTTCAGCAAACTTGGTACTTGGACAACAGACATACTATCAGTCAGTCCACCACTGTTCCAAAGCCCAAAGCCTTTCCAGAATGGTAGGCTATACCTGAAGATTAATTACACTAGCATGATCCTAAAAAACTCAGATCTACCACCATAGCATGAAGGAGAGAAAAATAATAACACTTTACCTTTGTACTGTGATATGTAGCTTACAAAGCACTTTTATATACATTCTCTCAATGGATCCTCATAGCAACACTGTGAGGAATGTGGAACACTTATTTTATCCCCATCTTAAATAAGAAAACTAAGGTTTGGGAAGGTCAAATAACTTGCTTATTCTCTAAAGCTAGTATCTGGCAATAACAAGCACCAAGGCTCAAATTTATTCCAGAAGTAATATACTCCTCTATAAAGTTCCACTCCAAAGGAGATAACCCTGAGTTTTTCAAAGACTCATCCAGGATGGCATAAGATTTAACAGTTCCTATCAAACTGAAAAGTATAGATACAGACCCAGCAAAGGTCTACATATCTGTTATGTGTACATAACAGGAGCTATAAGCTCCTCACCAGAAGTCACATGATTTTTTTTTTCTTTTACCTCTGCAACTCATAATAACCCTGTAATAAAGCATAGAGGAATTGAGATCGCCTTCAGGGCAGGAAGCATCTATACCCATAGAAATTGTAAATATTTTTTAAAATTTTTTTTTAATTTTTAAAAATTTAAAAAGAGTATGTGAAGCGCTTACCTCACAATAACCACATAAAGTAGGCAGTACAATCATTTTGTCTATTTTCAAATATAGAGGTTAAACAAATGTTCACATGGCTAATTTAGAGGTAGAGACCAGGAGACAAACCCAGGTATTCTGACTTCCAGTTCAGTGTTCTTTCTCCTGCTTCATGACATTATCTTTTATGGCATCAGGGTCTGAAGGTCAGAAGTCAATAAGTTCAAAATGAATCACTGTCAAGAAAGGTTTGACATAGAACCTTCTCGTGAACAGGTTAAGAATAGAATCTGTGGAAAAAGAAGAGACAAAAGGAGTGGGGGAAGAGTGCCTTGAATCCATCCAGTTCTTCCTACTTGTCAATGAAGAGTCTCATCTAAATATGTGTGAATGAAAAGATGTCATTCATTCTAACAGTCTTCTCTACCAGTCTATACCTCAAAACTCTTCCTCATTATACACCATTCTCCTTTGTTCTAACCTAGGATAAAGAAGTAGGCTTTCTATACACCAAGTTCAACCCCTCTACTTGTGCCCTTAACACTATCTTCTTCCTAATATCCTTTGCTCTGTCAATCTAGTTAATCTTCAACACTATCTGATAGCTCCTTCTCTGTTGCCTAGGTTTCCTAAATTCTTTAAAAAAAATAATAATAATCTTCATTTGACCCTATTATCCCCACAACCTACGGGCTTACATCTCTCCTGCCCATTCACAGTCAAATTCTGGAGGAAAAAAGTCACCGGCACATGCTTGTACCTCCTCTCTGCTCACGTCCCAACGTGTTCCTGTTTGACTTCCAACATTCAACTGAAACCGCTTTTTCCAAAGACATAATTAATTGACTTCTATCTCACTCTGCACTGACCTTCCTGACCACTCTAAAGAACATGATCCAGCTGCCATCTCTTTCTCTCTGTATTCCTGACCTTGCTCTCTTTTTGTTCTTTTACCTAATCAAATTAATTGTTCTATTTCAATTATGATTTTGCCCCAAGGAGTTCTCTATGTACACCCCCTCTCAGTGATAACATCAGCTCCTATGAGTTGAATTATCATCTCTTTGCAGATGACCCTCAAATCTATATAACTAACCCTTATCTCTCTCCAAGCCCACAGGTCTACAACATCAACATCAGGCAAACACCTACCTGGGAGGGCCTAGAAGTATCTCAAACTCTGCACATTCAAAATTAGTCTTTCTCTTGCCCTAAAAACCCACTCCTTTTCCTAAGCTATTTCTGTCAAGTCATCCCTCCTGTCCCCCAGTTCACAAACTCAGAGTTACTCTCAACTATTCATCTCCTCTACATTTCACATCCAATCAATTATCAACTCTGGTAAACTCTCCTTTCAAATCTGTCACATCTAGACCTCTTCTCTCTATACATACAGCCATCTTATAATTTCTCAAATGGACTATTTTAACAGCATCCCAATCAGTTTTCCTAAGGTCTGTCCCTTTATTTCCAAAAGAGAAACTAGGATTAATTGGAAGAAGTTATAAGGAAACAGATCTTTGAATCTGAAAAGAACAGAAACCACAAAAAGTCAGAGACAGAAGGAACCTAAGTGCACATCATCACATTATCATAATAGCTCATATTTACATTCTCATTTGATCCTCACAACAACCCTATAAGGTAGGTGTCATTATCAATTCTGTCCTATAAATGAGGATAGCCAGCCCAGAAGATTAAGACTTGCCCAGGAACACAAATGGATCAAGTCCCTGAGGATGGATGTGAAACTTGACTTCAAGGAGTGCTAATTCCAAGTCCAATATTTTATCTCCTATGTTATGCAGCCTCTCAAGTCCAGCACGTACATGAAGAAAAACCTTCTTTGTTTCTGCATTAATGGGACTGTGTTTTGATTTTCCTTTCAGAATGTGTGACATAATTTCCCTAATCCTATATTGAGTCAGAATTACAGAATTTCAGAGATAGACTGTCAGTCATTTATTCAAACCTCCACTCCCAAAGGAATATCTGTTATAATACATTCAATAAATGACCGTCCATCCTTTGCTTGGCAACTTCTCAAAGAATCCCCTTCCTCTTGTGGACAGCTGTAATAAGGAGCAATTTTTTTAATGACATTATGCCCAAATTTGTTTCTTGACAACTTCCTCCCACTGCTCCTATGTCTGCCACCTGGGATTAAGGAAAATAAGGATAATCCACTTTCATGTACAATCTCTGTTTCCTCCTCTCCACTCCTTAGGCCACCCATTACCACCCCACAATCATGTACTTAATGAGACTCAAATCTAAATTCCTGGCTCTGATACTTACTACCTGTATAATCTTTTGGCACGTTACCTCCAGGAATTGATAGCTGAGGCAAATTAAGAAACTAGTAAGAGAACACCTAGCTACCTTTCCTGAATTCATATCACCTGGCCCAAATGAAATACATCCCAAAGCAGTGGATTCACTCAAACAGAATTGGAACATTGATGCCACATAGTGATTTTAGAAACCACAAATATAGAAAAAATAATAATAAACCACAAATTAACATTACCCATGTTTTATTATATTTTTTATTTTTGTTATACATTTCCCAAGTACATTTTAATCTGTTTTAACCCTAAGAAGTTTTGCCACCAGACACTTTTGTCCTAGAATACTGAAAGAAACAGTAAATGTGAACCTGAGTTTCTATCAATGGCACTTGAAAGAGCAGGAAGAACTACTAGAGCTATGCCAGAATTGAAGATTAGCAAAGAAAGGTACAATCTCATTTCAGAAAAAGGGAAAAGAAGGGAACCTGCAAAGCGTAAGTTAGTAAACTCCAATTAAATTGCTAGCAAAATTCTAAACCAGGCCCACACAACATACCTATAGGCTGGTTGGGGCCAACCAAAGGATTTTGGATGATCTATGAAAATGTAGAGGATATTAAAAAAAAGTAAAGATGTACACAGTGCTCTGTCCATGCTTCACTTAACCTAACTTCCATTAGTCACCACTGTGCCTGTCACATAACTTGGTGAGTGGGTGGCTACCTTGCACTCTCTCCTGTTTATCACAAGACCCACAGCAACCAACCATCGTCACTCTTTCTCTAGTCTGAGCAGAGCAAGAGTCATATCTTTTCACTGTTTCCAGTCCCTATGGGCATTGAACAGGGAAAAAGTGAGTGCAGTCATTCACCAGCACAGCTGATGACCACTGTGCGATGAACAGAAACAAAGCAAGGGCTTCTTCTCCTCCCTTGATGCGTGGCCACCCTCCAAGTTACATGAACATCTGGCACTCTCTCCACAGTCAGATACTTAGTTCCATATTTCTTTGTATGTGAGCAGTTGCTGTGGAGATGATTGGTTCTAACATTAAAGTTTTGGAGGTGACTTCATAAAGTAGGTGATAAAAAGAAACAGAAGATTGAATCAGAACATAGTGTTTAATCCAGAGTGGATAAATATACTTGTTTACTTATACAAGAGATAAAACACTGTCCCTTGTTTGTCAAGAAGGAATAATAACTGCTCCAAAGAACATAACCTTTGTCACCATTTCGAATCAAAACATCCCAACTTAAGCAAATTGGACACCAATGAAAAACAAACTAAAGCATCCAAATTCTTGAAAAATCTCAGAGGGGTAAAATGATTTTTTCAAAAAAGTAAACTCAGAAATGGGGCAGTAACTAAGGTTAATTTTCAGGTTTCCAAAGAAATTGATTTCAAACATGACTCTGAAGCACGATAAACTGACTGCTGATGAGAAGTGCAATATATCTCATTATCTAAATATAAACAGTAAGAAAACCTGAAAAATTAGTAAACTTGTACTGCTTAGCAAAATGACTATTTTTATCATTATTGTGATTTCACGATAAATAAAAAATCTTAGATAGCAAGTTTAATTAATTGATATTAATTAAAATTTTCCCTTTTTTAATATGGTTTATTTGCAAAATAGTTTAATCATTAATTATACCTTTACTTGAAAAGTGAGCCCAGGCACTGGAGGTGGCAGAGGTTGAAGCAGCCAGCAGTGGCTCCCACAACATACAGCAACCAGCATCCATTGTTGGAGGCCTCATTGTAAAGCCTCTGGGGGAATTGAGCAGCTGATCTTAATCTCAGCCCTGAGTGCTGGCATGGTGGGACTGGAAGCAAGGTGATTGTGGAGAGGACATTCTACTACTAGAAGATTCTGGGCACAAAAGTTTTCTGGTTGCTCCCAGACCACTGTGCAGGCTTGAGTGTGCTACCTTGGAGGAACTGAGATCTTACAGGGCCCCAGCGTATACCCTACTCTTGAGAAAGAATACAAAAGTCAAATAAATGGCTGGGAAAAAGCCCAAAAAAAGGAAAAAAGATAAGACTATAGAAGGTTACTTTCATGGTGATCAGGTATCTTCTCCCATCCTTTTGGATGAGGAAGAGCAATGCTTACCATCAGGGAAAGACATGAAAGTCAAGGCTTCTGTATCCCAAACACCCAAAGTAAATATTCAATGGTCTCAGGCTACAGAAGAGCTCAAAAATGACTCTGAAAATCAAGTAAGAGAGGTGAAGGAAAAACTGGGAAGAGAAATAAGAGAGATGCAAGAAAATCATGAAAAGCAAGTCAATAGCTTGCTAAAGAAGACTCAAAAAAATGCTGAAGAAAATAATACCTTTAAAAACAGGCTAACTTGGGGGTGGAGTCAAAATGGCAGAGTAGAAAGATGTATATTCTCTAGCACTTCCCCCATAGCCCACAAAATACCTGTAAAAAATGCCGTTCAACAAATTCTAGAGCAGCAGAAGCCACAGAACAACAGAGTGAAAAAGGTTTCCACCCAAAGGTAGCCCAGAAGGCTGACCGGAAAAGTCTATCTCACAGGATGCTGAGTGAAGCAAAGCCCGGCCCTAGCCATGCGGCACTGGGCAGAACAGGACTCCAGGACAGAATTCGGAACAGGGAGGGTGCCAGATCCCACAAGCTACAAAGAAAGCACCAAAGGTCAGTGTGAGAGGACTTTCCCAGATGCGCAAAAGGGCAACAGGGACCCCTGAGCACTGGCCCCAAGAGGCAGCGGAAGCAGCAGCAGCAGCAAGCAGCAAGTGGCTACCATGGCCATGGAAGCAGCCTGGGTCCATTGTCCAGGCAGCTCAGCATAAAGCCTCTGGGGAAACTGAGCAGCTGATTTGAACCTCAGCCCCTAGTGGCAGCCGCAGCCCCCCCCCCACCCAAAGTCCCTGGGGGAATTGAGGAGCTTATCTAAATCTCAGCCTTGAACAGAGTACTTGGGAGAGGAGGAACACTAGGACCCTTCTCTTGACAAAAGACTCAGAAGTCGAGTAACTGGCTGGGAAAATGCCCAAAAAGGGGAAAAAAATAAGACCATAGAAGGTTACCTTCTTGGTGAACAGGTATCTCCTTCCATCCTTTCAGATGAGGAAGAACAAAGCATACTGTCAGAGGAAGTCAAGGCTTCTGCCTCCAGTACCTCCAAAAGGAATATGAAATGGGTTAAAGCCACAGAAGAGCTTGAAAAGCAAGTCACCATCTTGCTAAACGAGAAGCAAAAAAATGCTAAGGAAAATAACACCTTTAAAAATAGGCTAACTCAATTGGAATAAGAGGTCCAGAAAGACAATGAGGAGAAGGAGGCTTAAAAAAGCAGAATTATCCAAATGGAAAAGAAAGTTCAAAAGTTCTCTAAAGAAAATAGTTCTTTAAAAGAAAGACTGGAGTTCAGGGAAGTTAATGACTATGAGATAAACCAAGAAGTTAAAAAACAAAACCAAAAGACTGAAAAAAGAGAAGATAATGTAAACATCTCATTGGAAAAACAACTGACCTGGAAAACAGATCCAGGAGAGACAAGTTAAAAATTATGGGACTACATGAAAGCCATGATCAAAAAAGGAGCCTAGACATCATCTTTCATGAAATTATCAAGGAAAATTGCCCTGATATTCTAGAACCAGAGGGAAAAATAAATATTGAAAGAATCCACCAATCACCCCCTAAAAGAGATCCGAAAAGAGAAACTCCTAGGAACACTGTGGCCAAATTCCAGAATGCCCAGGTCAAGGAGAAAATATTGCAAGCAGCTAGAAAGAAACAATTCCAGTACTGTGGAAATACAATCAGAATAACACAAGATCTAGCAGCTTCTACATTAAGGGATTGAAGGGTGTGAAATAGGGTATTCCAGAAGGCAAAGGAACTAGGACTAAAACCAAGAATCACCTACCCAGCAAAACTGAGTATAATGCTTCAGGGGAAAAAATAGTCTTTCAATGAAATAGAGGATTTTCAAGAATTCTTGATGAAAAGACCAGAGCTGAAAAGGAAATGTGACTTTCAAACACAAGAATGAGAAGAAGCATGAAAAAGTAAACAGCAAAGAGAAGTCATAAGGGACTTACCAAAGTTGAACTGTTTACATTCCTACATGGAAAGACAATATTTGTAACTCTTGAAACTTTTCAGTATCTGGGTAGTTGGTGGGACTACACACACACATGCACACACATGTACACGCATGTACACACATGTACACGCATGCGTGCACGCACACACACATATACACACATGCACGCACACACAGCGACAGAGAGCACAGAGTGAACTGAATAGGATGGGATCATATCTTTAAAAAATTAAGGTAAATGTGTAAGAGAAATGCATTGGGAGGAGAGAGGGTGAAATGAAAGGGGGCAAATTATCTCTCATTGAAGAGGCAAGCAGGAGACTTTTTAGTGGAGGGAAAAAGAGGAGAGCTGAGAAAAAAAAACATGAAGTTTACTCTCATCACATTCGACTAAAGGAAGAAATAAAATGCCCACTCATTTTGGTATAAAAACCTATCTTACAATACAGGAAAGTGGGGGAGAAGGGGATAAGCAGGGT
>CM053771.1:91666818-91680406 GCA_028658325.1 Potorous gilbertii
GTCTTACACAACATGACTATTATGGAAGTCATTTGCAAAACTACACAGATATGGCCTATATTGAATTGCCTGCCTTCCCAAAGGGAATGGGTGGGTGGGGAGGGATGGGGTGAAGTTGGAACTCAAAGTTTTAGGAACAAGGGTTGAGTATTGTTCTTGCTACTAGGAAATAAGAAATACAGGCAATGGGGAATAGAAAGTTATCTGGCCCTACAGGACAAAAGAGAAGATGGGGACAAGGGAAGGGAGGGATGATAGAAGAGAGGGCAGATTGGTGATAGGAGAAATTAGAATGCTCAGTGTATTGGGGTAGGGGAAGGGGACAAATGGGGAGAAAATTTGGAACCCAAAATTTTGTGAAAATGAATGTAAAAAGTTAAATAAATAAATTTATATTTAAAAATAAATAAATATATAAATATAAGAGGTAAGAAAACTCTTGATCAATGGAGGAGAAAAGGGAGGAGATGTGAGGGGAAAAGTGAAGTTTACTCTCCTCACATATGGCTTAAGATGGGAATAACACGCTCACTAAATTTGGTATGAAAATCTATCTTACACTACAAGAAAGTAGAGGAGTAGGGGACAAGTGGGGTGAGGGGGATGATAGAAGGGAGGGCAACTGGGAGAAGGGAATAAATAGAAGTAAACACTTTTGGGAAGGGACAAGGTCAAATGAGAGAATCGAAAAAAAAGGGAGAGGGGGGACAGGGAAAGATGGAAGGCAATATAGTTAGTCTTATACAACATGACTATTATGGAAGTCTTTTGCAAAACGAAACATATACAGACTCTAATGAATTGCCTGCCTTCTCAGTGAAGATGGATAGGAAGGGAGGGAGGGAGGGAAGGAGATAAGTTGGAATTCAAAGCATTAGAAACAAATGTTGAGAATTATTATTGCATGTAACTGGGAAATAAGAAATACAATTAATAGGGTACAGAAATTTATCTTGCCCTACAAGAAAAGAAAGAGGATTGGGAGAAGGGAAGAGTGGGGTGTGATAGAAGGGAGGATACATTAAGGGAAGGGGTAATCAGAATGCAAGGTATTATGGGGTGGGGGAAGGGGAGACATAGGGAGAAAAATTGAAATTCAAAATTTTGTGGAAATGATCTTCGAAACTTAAAAATAAATACATAATTTTTTTTAAAAAAAATAGGGTAACGCCATTGGCAAAAGAGGTTCAAAAAGCCAATGAGGAGAATGCTTTAAAAAGTAGAACTAGCCAAAGGAAAAAGGAGGTTCCAAAGTTCATTGAAGAAAATAGTTCTTTAAAAATTAGAATGGAACAGATGGAAGCTAATGACTTTATAAGAAACCAAGAAATCACAAAACAAAACCAAAAGAATGAAAAAATGGAAGATAATGTGAAATTTCTCACTGGAAAAACAACTGACCTGGAAAATAGATCCAAGAGAGACAATTTAAAAATTATGGGACTACCTGAAAGCCATGATAAAAAAAAAAGAGCCTGGACATCATCTTTCATGAAATTATCAAGGAAAGCTGCCCTAATATTCTAGAACTAGAGGTCAAAATAAACATTGAAAGAATCCACCTCTTGAAAGAGATCCAAAAAGAGAAACTCCTAAGAACATTGTAGCCAAATTCCAGAGTTCCCAAGTCAAGGAGAAAATATGCTAAGCATCTAGAAAGAAACAATTCAAGTATTGTGGAAATACAATCAGGATAATACAAGATCGAGCATCTTCTACATTAAAGGATCAAAGGGCTTGGAATAGGATATTCCAGAAGTCAAAGGAACTAGGATTAAAACCAAGAATCACCTACCCAGCAAAACTACGTATAATACATCAGGGAAAAAAATGGTTTTTCAATGAAATAGAGGACTTTCACGCATTCTTAATGAAAAGAACAGAATTGAAAAGAAAATCTTACTTTCAAACACAAGAATCAAGAGAAGAATGAAAAGGTAAACAAGAAAGAGAAATCATAAAGGACTAACTAAACTTGAACTGTTTACATTTCAATATGGAAAGACAATATTTGTAACTCTTAAAACTTTTCTCAGCATCTGGGTAGTTGGACAGATTATACAAACACACACATAACAGAGACAGAGAGAGAGACAGAGAGCACAGGGTAAGTTGAATAGGAAGGGGTTATATCTAAAAAATAATATTAAGGGGTGAGAGAGGAATATATTGGGAGGAGAAAAGGAGAAATGGAATGGGGCAAATTATTTCTCATAAAAGAGGCAAGAAAAAGTCTTTTCAACGGAGAGAAAAAGGGAGGAGATGAGAGGGAAAAAGTGAAGCTTATTCTCGTCACATTCGACTAAAGGAAGGAATAAAATACACACTCATTTTGGTATAAAAACCTATCTTACAATACAGGAAAGTGGGGGAGAAGGGGATAAGCAGGGTGGGGGGGATGATGGAAGGGAGGGCAGTGGAAGGAGGGAGCAATTTGAAGTCAATCAACACTCTTGGGGAGGGACAGGATCCAAAGAGAGAATAGAAGCAATGGGGGGCAGGATAGGATGGAGGGAAATAGAGTTAGTCTTATACAACACGACTATTATGGAAGTCATTTGCAAAACTACACAGATATGGCCCATACTGAATTGCTTGCTTCCCAAAGAGAATGAGTGGGGAGGGACAGATGAAGAGAAGTTGGAAGTCAAAGTTTTAGGGACAAGTGTCGAGTATTTTTCTTGCTACTAGGAAATAATAAATACAGGCAATGGGGTATAGAAAGTTATCTGGCCCTACAGGACAAAAGAGAAGATGGGGACAAGGGAAGGGAGGGATGTTGGAAGAGAAGGCAGTTTGGTGATAGGGGCAATTAGAATGCTTGGAGTTTTGGGGTGGGGGGAGGGGAGAAATGAGGAGAAAATTTGGAACCCAAAATTTTGTGAAAATGAAAGTTAAAAGTTAAATAAATAAATTTTTTAAAAATTTAAAAAATTAAAAAGAATATCAATTAGAGAATGCATTGGAGAGGAGAAAGGTGAGACAAAGAGAGACCAAAAAGAAGACCATTATAACAATCCAGGAAAAAAATGAGGACTTTAACTTGGCTGGTGTCCATATGAATGGAAAGATATGTGGAGGTAGTCAATAAGATTTAGCAACTAAGAGGAACCCTCCAAGGTTACAAAACTGGGCTACTGGAAGGAAATAGTCCTGTTTTGTGAAGTGCTGACTGGACATCTCTTCCTCAGTGGTGCCTATATAATGATTCATTTAGACCCCTGGTTTATTAACAATCAGTATTATTCAGTTTAGTGTGATTCCACAGGAATAATAATCATGTCTGTTATACTTACCTGGTACGTACATTTATGGCTCTGGAGGAAGATCACAAGGAAGATCTAAAGTCCCATTCATTAAATTATGCCGTGTTCCCTTAATTAATGGTTATTGGCTTGGAGTTCTGCCTCAGTGGTTTTTATCACAGATTGGACATTTCTGTGGCCCACAACAGGCACCACAAACTCAGCAGGTCTAACACAGAGCTCATCTTCCCCCACAAAAAAAAAAAAGAGGAAAAGATGACCAACAGTGAGAAATACTGTCCAAACCCAAAGACTATTTGGCTATTATGTACTGCACTTATTTCTTTTATTTTATTTTGTTTACTATGTTCTACAATCACTTCCATATATCTTAGATTTTTTTCCCTCCCTCTCCCTCCTTCCTCCCTACCTCTCCACTCCCTCCCTAAGACAGCATACAATTTTATATAGGTTCTATACATACATTCCTATTAAATACATTTTTACTTAAGTCATATTGCATAGAAGAATTAAAATGAATGGGAGAAATCATAAAACAAACCAAAATATAATACAAAAGAAAATGATCTGCTTCATTCTGCAATCTGCAATCTCTGGATGTGGAAGGCATTTTGCCTTGAGACTATTGGGAATTTTTTAAGTCCTTGCATTGCAATGAAGTACTAAGTCTACCAGAAAAATTCCTTGCACACTGTGGTTGTTGCTGTGTAAAAAGTTCTCCTTGTTTTGTTCCTTTTGCTCAGCATCAGTTCATGTAAGTCTTTCCAGGCCTTTCTGAAGTCTTCCTGTTCATCATTTCCTATAGCACAATAGTATTCCATTACATTCATATACCACAATTTATTCAGCCATTCCCCAATTGATGGGCATCCACTTAATTTCCAGTTTTTGGCCATCACAAAGAGAGCTGCTATAAATATTTTTGTACAGGTTGGACCATTTCTCATTTTTATGAACTCTTTGGGATACATACTGTACTTATTTCTTAACGAGATATAAGAATTAAGAGTTTACTCAATAGAACTGATAACTTTTAATTACATTTTCTTAAGGAAAAATGTGCTGCTATAAAGTAGGGCATATCTACATTTCTAAATATTTCAAACACAAGCCATAACCACTAAAGTAGAAGTAGTCTAAAAGGAGGTGTTAAATACTCTGATGTTTTAAAAAAGTGCTCATCAAGATGCAGTTACAGATAGAGTGAAAAAAAGAGCTGCAGAATTCAGTAAAATGTGCACACATAACCAAGTAAACACAATTCTGAGCACCACATTTCAGAAAGAAGGTGACATATTAAGAGATCCAAGGACAGGCGATTGGAAGTGAAGAGGCTCAAGTTCATGCTACATTAAGACCAGCTGAAATAAATGGGAATATTTAGCCTAGAGAAGACAAAATGTAGAAAGGAATGATTGCTGTCTTCAAGAATTTGAGGGTGGTCACATGAAAGAAGGATTGGGGTGGCTCAATTTCCCTATAGAGAGTACAACCTAAAGCAATAAGTAGAAGCTGTAAATGTAGTCTTAATGTAGGAAGAAAATCATGACAGAGCTATCATCTATAAGGGGGATGTTATTCAGTCATTTCATTCATTTCCAACTCTTCACGACTCCATTTGGAATTATCTTGGCAAAGATACTACAGAATCTTATAGAGGAGGAAACTGAGGCAAACAGGGTTAAGTGACTTGCCCAGGGTCACACAGCTAGTGTCTAAGGTCACATTTGAACCCAGGTCTTCATGACTGCAGGTCCAGGGCTCTACCCACTGAGCCATCTAGTCTCCTTTTCACTGCACTATAATGTTTCAGTTAATTAATTCAGTTAACCAATGTCCCTCTTAAAGTGTGGCACCCCACAGTAAACAAAATATACTAGATATGACCTCACAAGCACAATGTATGGTAGACTAATACCTCCCTTTTATGGGCACTATATTTCTTTTAACTCAATAAGATTTTGTTAACTTTTCTAGCATTCATATCAAACTATTAGCAAATATTGAGCAAATTAAAAACTACTAGCAAATCAGATCTTCCCCAGAATATAATTCTGCTTTTGAATACTATATATATATATATATATATATATATATATATATATATATATATATATATATATAAAATATAGATACACATACATACATGTCTGTGGCTTCATTTATACATATGTGTGTCTATATGTTTATAGCTATACACAAAGACAGATACACACACATGTACATATATGTGTATAAAATTAGCGTAAAAGCATACCCATATGCCAATTCTACTACTTACTAGCTAGCTGGTGACTCTGAATCTCAGTTGACTTATCTAAAAAGATAGTGGGCTAAATTAGATGTCCCCTTCTAGTTCTAAATCCTATCATTCTCTCAAAAGCAATAAAGTATATACATAACAGATAAATAACTACAAGATAGTCTATGTTCCCAAATAAGATGATTACTCTCTAGAGAAAGGAGGCTGAGTCTTATCCCCTTGGTAATTTCCAAGGCCTACAGAAATACCTAGGGAAAAAGAGGAGCTCAATAAGGGTTTATTATTAATTATGAAAAGAAAGCCATGTTTCAGTAGTGCCATTATCTAAGTTAACAAACAAGTAACAGTCTATCGGTGCCACACACAATTAAATCTGAATTTTCCAGTTCCATGAATAAGCATATGCTACCTATCCCACTCTGTTTGATGAAAAGATTAAAAAACAACAACAAAGGAACTTGGAAACTCTTAAGCTCAATGTTAAAAGAGAACATATTTTCAAATTATAGTACAACAATGTCTCATATAACATAACTCAAGGCTTGTATTAAGTACATCATTATCACCGTTCTTACTGTAAATGAAACTAGAAGATATAAAGAGATTGCAACTAAATAGTAGAAAAGTTCACAAATTTGTCATGAAAAAAATAAAGGAGCTGCCCAAGTTGATTTCACTGGACCATCAAAGACAGTAAGAAACTTCACTTCTTGGACAGTTGATCACCTTTGCTTGCAATGCTCATAAATTACATGAGAAAAAAATTACTAAAATAAATGTGGATTATATGCTAACATCTATTGCAAAGAACTCTAAATGTAAACTAAGTAGACAATGAATGTTCTACCAGAGGAACTGAGTAACAGGCATAGGTAGCATAGACCTTAGCTAAAATCTGGCCTCCGCATATGACACAGTAGTCAGTGACTATTGCAGTCTACTGTTTGATGAACCCAAGGACCCCAGCTTCTGGGATAAGAATTTACTGCCTGACAAAAACTGCTGGGAAAATCTGGAAGTAATGTGGCAGAATCTGGGCATATACAATGCCTGACACCGTATACCAGAATAAAGTCCAAACTGGTATATTACCTAGGTATAAAAGCTGATACTTTAACAAATTAGGGGAACAAGGAATAGTTTGTTAGATTTATGGAGAATGGAGAAATTTATAACCAAACAAGAGACAGTGAACATTATGAAATGCAAAATAGATAATTTTGATTACATGAAATTTAGAAGTTTTTGCACAAACAAAGCCAATGCAACCAATGTTAGAAGGGAAGTAGAAAACTGGGAAAGATTTTACAACTAGTGTCTCTGATAAAGGCCTCATTTCTAAAATATATAGAGAAGTGAGTCAAATTTACAAGAATACAAGTCATTTCCCAATTGATAAATGGTCAAAGGATATGAACAGGCAGTTTTCAGAGGAAGAAATTAAAGATACCTATTGTCATATGACAAAATGCTCTAAATGACTATTGATTAGAGAGATGGAAATCAAAACAACTCTGAGGTACCACATCACACCTATCACTTTGATCAACATGACAAAGCAGGAAAATGATAAATGTTGAGGAAGATGTGGGAGAAGTGGTACACTAATTCATTGTTGGTGGAGCTGTGAGCTGATCAAACCATTCTGGAGATAAATCTGGAACTATGCCCAAAGGACTATAAAAATGTGCATATCTTTTGACCCAGCAATCCCGCTTCTAGAATGGTGTCCCAAAGAGATCATAAAAATGAGAAAAAAAGGACCCACATGTACAAAAATATTTATTGCAGCTTTTTTTGTGGTGGCCAAGAACTGGAAATCGAGGGAATGTCCATCAATTGGGAAATGGTTAAACAAGTTGTGGTATGTGAATGTAATGGAATACTATTGTGCTAAAGAAATGACAAACAGGGGGACTTCAGAAATTGCTGAGACTTATATGAATTGAGGCTGAGTAAAGGGAGCAGAACCAGGAGAACATTATATACAGTAACAGCCACAGTGTGAGAGGACCATTTCTAATAGATTCAGTCCTTGTCCACAGCAAGGCAAGGACTTAAACATTTCCAAAGGACTCATAATGCAAAATGCCATCCATATCCAGAGAAAGAACTATGAAGTCACAAAACAGAATGAAGCAGACTATTTTCTCTTTTGTTAAGTTTGGTTTTGTTTAGTTTTATTCATGCTTTCTCCCATTCGTTTTAATTCTTCTATGCAATATGACTAATGTGAAAATGTGTTAAGAATATATGGGTAGAGCCCATATAAGATTGCATGCCATCCTGGGGAGGGAAGAGAGAGGGAGATAATTTAAAACTTATGGAAGTAACTGTTAAAAATTGAAAACCAACAAATTTGGGGGGAAAAAAATCTGGCCTCAGACACTTACTAACTGTGTGACTTTGGGTCCTGTTTGTCTCAGTTTCCTCAAATGTAAAATGGGGCAGTCTGCATCTACCTCACAAGGTTGTTAAAAGAATAAAACGAAAATCACAAGATCTCATATCTATTGTTTGTTGACTATAAAAAAGGAATTTGATTTCTTAAAGCAAAATACTACCTTAGAGGGTATCTGCTAACAAAGTATTTTCCATATATATGTCAAATCCCATTCTTGGAAGAATTATCAATTATCAATTATCCTCTGATTCACTAAACAGATAATCCCTAGACTTCATCTATTCACCATGGAAAACCACTCATTTTAAAGAATTAAGCTATGCACCACTGAACAGACTTCAACATATTACCAAAGATAAACTGTGCAGAAATAATAGAATGAAGGATTCTATCAGAGAGATGCAACCAGGAAAGAAGGTGAGTCAGTTACACATTAAGTGTGAGGAATAAACAATAGTCATGGTCGGTAAGATGCCAACAGGCATCCACACCCCAATATGTTGAATGGATACGGTCAAGAATCACAAAAGATACCTCACAGGGTGGTTAGGAAGATTCAAATGAAACAATATATAGAAATGATCTAGCAAACCTTAAAGCACTAGAAATAACACCCATCACTGTCATTGCTATTGTTATTAGAAAACTTGAATGATTATGATGTGCATCACTGAGAATACTAACACCAATCATATCATATCATTCGAATATCTAAGTACCCACATGAATGAGAGCACACACCAAATAATTACGCAAATTACGATTATACTCCCAGCATCATGTCCAGTAATTAGGATTTCTGATCCAGGCACAACGGTCTTGATGGAATGGGCCCCGATGGTGGCACCCAGAGAAACTGGAATGAAATTGTGGATAGCTTTGATATGAATTTCTCAGAATCTTTCCTTTGCAGCAAAGCCATTCTACAATTTTTCCTACAAGGGTTATGATATGATTGCTCAAGCCCAGTCTCTGACTGGAAAGAGTATTTGCTTTGCTATTTCCACTTTGCAACAAATTGAACTAGACTTAAAGGCCATAAAAACCCTGGTTTTGGCATCCACGATAAAGCTAGTCCCACAGATCCAAACCAAAGTGATGATTCTAAGGAGACTCCATGGATGCCTTACTCCATGCCTTCACTAGAAGAACAAACATTGGGTTAAGGTTCAGAATTTGGAGATGGAAGCTCCCCACATCATCATGGGCACCCAAGGAACTGTGTCTCTGATATGCTTAATCTGAAAAGCACATCAAAACGTCTATACTGGATGAAGATGATTAAATGTTAAGCTATTTTTGAAGGACCAAGCCCTATGACATGTTCCAGAAACTCAGCAGTAATACTCTGGAAAAAGTTACCACACCCTTACATGTACTAGGAATGACCAAAACATTTAGGAGAGATTAACAGGATTCTAGTAAGAAAGAACAGTTGACAGTGGAAAGCATTCATCAATCTAACATAAATGTAGAACAAAAATAATGTAAGTCACATGATCTCTGAAATGTGGTTGCTTTTCAACAGTGTCTGACTCTTCATGACCAGCTTGGGGTTTTCTTGACAAATGATTTGCCATTTCCTTCTCAGGTTCCTTTTAGAGATGAAGAAACTGAAGCAAACTGGGTTATTTCATCACTTGCCAGGGTCACATAGCTAGGAAGTATCTGAGGCCAGATTTGAACTCAGGAGATGTCTTAACTCCAGGCCCAGCATATTATCCACTGTGCCACTAAGCTATCCCACCAACCAAACAACAACTAAAAGATGCCTAGATGCATAGATAGGCAGCAAGTTGATTGCCAGGAGTATATTCACAGAATTGGTTGTGAAGGTTACTTTCCACATAAGGGAAAGTAATGGATGACAGGAGACTTGCAGATATCAAGACCTTCTAAAACACCTCCACTGAGGAGACACCTTTCAATGCAGCTAACCTCTTCTGAAGGGCTTCTCCATCTCATCTTACCCAAGGTTCTGCTCTCTGAGATGAAAGGAGAGGGAGCTGGAAGGGGAGAGAAGAAGGGATGAATACTTTTGTGATTTTTTTTAAACTTGGAATAGATATCACTTTGAGGTAAAAGGAATTATGAGCCTATACGAGCTCTTTTCTTTGTAGCAGGCTTAAGTCTGACCCAATGCTTTTCTTCCTCTAACACTCTAATCAACATTTCAGTGTTTCAACCAGTCTAAGCTCTATTCCCAGCAGCCAAATACCTCCTCCCAAAAGGTAAGTGAAAGGGTTCATGACTGACACTCAACTCTTTTTCTGTTCAAAATTGGCTCATTGGGATGAAAAGGCTCAGTGGGCTGGCTCCTCTCCAGATAAGAGAGGCAGAAGAGAGAGGGAAAGTAATCATTTTTATTGTTTTGAATAGTATTTATTGATTCAGAAAAAGAAAACACAAAATTCTGAATAAAATTAGTTGGAAACTGCCCCCCCAAAAAAAGATAATTACTTTATCAAATGTTTATTAAGCATTTACTAAGGCACTAAGGAAGGTACTGAGAATACATACACATACATACACACGTACACACACGTACACACACATACATACACACGTACACACACACACACACACACACACACACACACACACACACACGGTTGCTGTTTCCAATAACCTTACATTCTATTTGAAGGAAACAATAGGTATATAGAGAGGTAACTACAAAATTACAGGAGAAACAGCTTGAGGGAAGACTGGAGAGAAAAGATGAGCTCGGTTTTGGGTAAATGGAGTCGAATGATGTAGTAATAAAATTATGCAAATTCCCACATACAGATTAGTGTGCTAATTTTAATTTCCCTTTGCCTACTGAACAAAATACAATTCCCAACATTCAAAACTTTCTCAGAAAAAAAAACTTTTAGGATACAGTCACTTGGCTCTAACTTTATAAGAGGATCATGAATCTAGAATTTGAAGTAATCTCAAAAACCATCTAGTCAAATCTTCTATTTTACAGATAAAAAAAAGTCTTCGGCTGAGGGAAGCAGAGTGGCTGGTCCAGTGTCACAGAGAGGTAATTTAAGAGGTTGGGCCTTAAACTCAGACTCAAGAGCCAGTGCTCTTACCTCTGTGCCACAATTCCTCCTTTTCCAACCTTATCTCACCTTACTGACTTCTATCTTGGACTCTCATTAATACAGACTACCTGTCATTTCCCAAAGATGTTTCCTTTTTATGCCTCTGCCTATACCCCAACATCTCTGACAACTGATATTCCAAGTTAAATGCTACTTCATCCCTGAAGCCTCCTTTGATCCTTCAGTTAGAAATTATCCCCATATCCTTTAATAGTACTTTACTCCTCTCTTATACATTTTCACATTCCATTTCTATTCTGTATTATACTTATTTGTGAACATGTTTTACCCCCGGCCCTAGTGGATTTTAAGTCCTTATTAAGAGGAATACTGTCCTAATAAGCATACCTACAAGGCCTAGGCTCATATAGAAGGAGTTCAGTAAGTGCTCAAGTGAATTATTCATAGGATCAGGAACTATAAAGATAACAAGTTCACTCTGCAAATGAAAAAATCAAAGCTCCGATAAATTAAGTGACTTGCTCTATGTCATACATGTAGTAAGTGGAAAAGATGAAGCTGAAACTAGGGTCCTTTAATTTCAAGTCCTAGTGCTCTTTCCATTATACCAAGCCACCATATACATCTGAATTAACAGGGAGTTAGTATTTATTGACCATCCAATTGATGTTTTGCACTACTTTAAATACAGAAAAAAAGAATGCAAGAAGACATCAGAAGTGAAGAAATAACACTTGTATTTCTTTTAGAAAGAACTTTAATACCAAGGAAGGTAACGTGAAGGAAAGAGAGGAACTTTCAAGTTCGAGTACTTTTTAAATCGTTTTTAATGTGAAATTCATCTTCATATGAATTTTCGGATGCCCCTACATGAAGCACTGTTACATTCTGAATAGATCCTGGGTAATACCAAGTAAAACCCCTTGAACAACTTTCAGGAGAAGGTAGATACTGAATAACCCAAGACAAGTTTTAGGTAACACCACTCAAACTCCCAGACACTAATTAGACTAGTCTGTGAACTTGGAGAAATTGTTGCAACATTCCTAAGCACCACAAACCTGTGAGTCAACTAAGAGAAGAAATCTTTCTATGCTGCCTAGCCAAAGTGGCCTTGGGAAAATCACTTGGGGGGAAAAGGGAGGAAAGGAAGCAAAAAATCTGGAATTATAAGTTATCAGAGGCCAACTAACTTCTTCATTTTACATGAGAAAATAAGGCTCATAGAGGTGGAGTGACCTGTCCAAAGTCACACAGGTAGTAAAATGGCTTTTAAATTTAACTCAGAACCCTTGAGTAAATTCAGTACTCTTTCCCCAGAACCAATCAGACTAGGAAACTTACTGCTTCTCAATGCCTTGAAAACTACTTTCATAGGAAACAAAAACAAAAACATGGCATGGTCCTAACCTAAACCCTCATATACAATATTTTAAAAGTATGGTCCAGGACCCTAGGGTACACCCAACAAAAAGTCAATGACAAAACTACAACAGGAAGGGTCCTCAGAGATCATAGAATCCATCCTCTTTGTTTCACAGATAGGAAACAGAGGCCCACTGAGGCAAAGTGACTTGACAAAGGTCACACTTGTCTACTTCTCCACACTTGTCCAAGGTAGTAAGGTAACCGAAATGGAATTTAAACTCAAGTCCCAAGACTGCAAGTTCAGCACTCTTTCTGTAACACCAAGCTGGGATGCTTAATCCTTCCTTCTCAGAGCTCCCCTGAACCAACTGAACACCACCTCTCTCTCACAATACGCAAAAACAGAAACAGAAGTATTATTCAAAATACATAGGATCCCAGAGTAGGCTCAGCAACTCAAACTATTTAAAAGACAAGGAACTAATCCTTCATTTAACACTATTTAAAAGCCAAGGACCAGGCTAAAGGTAGATCCCACAATTCACACTACTAAAAAAGCAAGGAACTAAACTCTCCCTCTACTTAATAAAAGCCAAGGACCTTGATCTTGGATTAGATACAGCAATTAATACCATTTAAAAGACAAACCTGAAGCCTTACAAACAGTATTTAAAAGACACTGACCTGAATCCCAGACTACGCCCAAAGGCAAGGACCTAAACCCTCATTTAAGACTATTTAAAAGACAGGGAGCTAGCCCTAGGTGGGTTCAGCAATTCACACTATTTTAAAAAGCAAGGACCTAAACCTTCAGTTACAGTAGTAACAGCAATTTAAACTATTTAAAAGGCAGGAGCCCCAACTTTCACACTATTTAAAAGACACAGCCCTGGATGCAGTGGAAGGTACAAGTGACACTATTGACAAGGCAGGAGCCCCAACAGCCCTGGATGCAGTGGTAGGTACAAGTGGCACTATTGACAAGGCAGGAGCCCCAACAGCCCTGGATGCAGTGGTAGGTACAAGTGGCACTATTGACAAGGCAGGAGCCCCAACAGCCCTGGATGCAGAGGTAGGTACAAGTGGCACTATTGACAAGGCAGGAGCCCCAACAGCCCTGGATGCAGTGGTAGGTACAAGTGGCACTATTGACAAGGCAGGAGCCCCAACAGCCCTGGATGCAGTGGTAGGTACAAGTGGCACTATTGACAAGGCAGGAGCCCCAACAGCC
>CM053771.1:91680506-91746825 GCA_028658325.1 Potorous gilbertii
GCTCACACTTTTAACATACACGGACCTGGATCCCACGGTCCGGACCTCAAGTCACATGATTTAAAAGGCAGGGACCTGACCCGGCCCCCAGACTTTGCAGAAGACGCAGACCGGGTCCAAGGGTCGCTATTTTCGGCACTTTGGAACTCGGCTCCCCCAGGCCTCGCCCCCTTCCTCGTTCCCACCTCCCGGGGATGAATGACATCGCGGCCGGCCCGCTCGCTCCCGAGCTCCGGGGCGGGGGGCGGACCCTCGGACGAGGGGCGGCATCCCCCGGCTCAGCCCCCGCCAGCCCCCACAGGCCGGGCCAGCCCACCCCACGCCAAGCCCGGGGGAGGGGGCCGGAGCGGGGTCCGGGAGCCGGCTCTCTCACCAGGTACAGGGGAGCATAGATCTTCAGGGACTCCTCCCAGGCGCCCCTGGTGACCTGGACGAAGGAGACCCCGCAGGACGGGTGCCAAGTGTGGCCGATTTCGTAGCAGCTGTGAGGGATGGACTTGCTGAACGCCGCCATGTCTGCAAGCACCGTCGGGGAACGGGGGCGGGGTGGGGGCGGGGGAGAGGGCCGGAGGGAGGGGGAGGGAAACGGGAACCCAACGGCCGCCCAGCCCCGCCGGCTCGCGGGAGGTGCGGAGTGGAGGGGAAAGGTCACGCCAGCGGGGTTACTCGAGGCCAAAGTCCTCGGATGATGAGCGCTCGGCGTATCGCAGGGCGAGGGGGAGGGACGTGCGGAGGGGGGAGGAGGCGGAGCGTGCGCGCTCCCTCTACCCGCCCCCTCCGCGGGCGCGCGGGCACGCTGGAGTCCCTGCTCAGACCACCCCCACCTCTTGCCCCACAGGTCGCCCCTCCTCGCCGGGGACGGGGGCAGGAGGACGTTCGCTCCGAGCGCGTGCCCCGCGCTCCCCCCGCCCGCTCCGAGTGCGCCCGGAACGCCATGCGGAAGCGCGCCTTCCTCCTTCCCCTCCCCCCCGCAGTCAGCTACCTCTGGCTGGGCTCCCTGGAGGGGAGGAGGGAGGGGAGGAGGGCAGAGAGGGGGAGGGGCGGTACGCTTCCTTTCCGGCTTCCCCTCTTTACCCTCTGTCCCCACTGAGGGGATGTAGCCTAAAGAGGCCCAGAGCTAGAAGAAGAAGCCGGACTTTGCCCCTCTCCAGCTGTGTCCAGTCAGTCAACATTAATTAAGTGCCTACTGGGTGCCAAACCTTATAGTTAGAGAGCCAAAATATGGGGAGCTCCCAGTCTAAGGGGGGGAGGGGGAGAAGACAGCGCACAAACAGCTGTGTATTAACTCCATACGCAGGATAAATTCGAGCTCATCTTGGAAGGCACTAGAAATGGGAATTAGGCGAGTCTTCTTGGAGAAGGGGGCTGTGAAGGAAGCCGGGGGGCATCCCAGGCGTGGGGACAGCCCGTGAAAATGCCCTGGCCCGGGCTGGGGTGGCTGCTCCAGGATATCTCTGGATCCGACAGTGGGGTGGTCATCTCAGGTCAAAGAAAACTGAAGGGGCGGCGGCCACTGATGAGGGGCTATCAACGCTGCAGGATGGCATGGGTTTGGGGGTAATAGGGAGCCACAGGAGTTTAGTGAGTGGAGAGGAGTGATGCCTTAGGGAAACCACCCTTGACGCCTGAATGGATAGACTGACTTCGGTGACTTCCCCAGTGGCGGTTTATTCCTTTGTTAAATGAGGGTGGTTCGACTATGTCTCCCATTAGTAACAGATAAGATTTATACAACACTTAAAGATTTATTTACTAAGCACTTTACAAATATTTCATTTTATCCTCACTACCACCCTGGTCCCGTATTATCTTCATTTTACAGATGAACACAAACTCCTCCTCCAGGCAGGGGCTTGTTTTTTTGTTTCTTGTTTTTCATTTTGTTTTGGCACTTAGTAAGTGCTTGATACATAGTTATAGACTGAGCTCTGAGGGGTTACCCATTTGCTGTGGGAAAATTAGAGAAAGGTTCTTGGAGGAGATGGCATTAAAACAAAGAAACAAACTACAATTAAACCCCTATGGAGTAGTCTGAAAAGCTCCTTCCATATACTGACATCCAACTCATTGAATTTTTGAGATAGACTAACCTCTCTTTCATCTCAAAAATTCCCATTTTGCTAAACACTGAGAATACAATAAAATAAATAAGTAAACTGTACCTGTCTGGAGGAAGAGTTTATATTCATTTGTAAAGTAGAGATATTTAGGACCAGGGTTGTTGTGAGAATAAAATGAGATATTTGTAAAGTGCTGTATAAATTGTATCTATTATTAACGGGAGACATGCAAACAACCACATAAAAACTACAAATAAATAAAAGATAAAGTGGAAATAAAGAAAGCTCAAAAACAGCCTAAATAATACCTTGTTTTGAAACTGTTTTTCACTCATCATTTAAATATCTTTAATGGCTTGTCCAGTTCAGTAGATTTTAAACTATAAGAGTTGGAACAAACAGTGTCTATCATACTATCAGATTTTAAATCGCAAGGGACCTGAGATCATTCATCTGTCCAACACCCTCATTTTGGATATGAAGAAATGTGCCCAAAGGCTTTTTTTAGCGATAGAGCTAGAATATGTACAGAGAGATCATCCAGCCTGTGCTTGAACACTTGCAATGATGAGGAACGTTACCATTTGAGGGAGCCATCAATGGGCTAGTAAAAGACCTGTTTGGTGGTGGGTGGGTGTTTGGTTTTTTTAAACTAAAGTTCTTGCTCCTGTTGAATTGAAATCTGACTGCACATAACTTCCACCCTGTGATGCTGATTCCACCAGGTTGCTTCCTGTGCTACGTGACAACATTTAGAATCCTTCTTGACAAAAGTCATGTACTACCATTCTGTCTTCTCTTAGCCTAGCTAAATAAGCCCTGAAACCATTCCCCATCTAACATTAGCAGATGGCTGACTCCTACTTCACTAAGAAGAGTGAGACCTTCTGATGTAACCTGTCTCCCTTTCTTCGCATTCTTTAAAACTTCTCAGTTTAATGTTTTATTCTTTCCTCTAGTCACTCTGAAAGAGCTATCCACTCTTTATTAAACCTAATCCCTCTGTGTATACTTTCTCTCCTATCCCATCCTGCTTCTTCCAGGACCTAGTTCCAGCAATCATCCTCTCATGCATCTTCAGCATCTTTTCTATCCTCTACAAATTGATCAGGTCTTCTAAGTACAAAAAGAAAGAAAAAAAGAAAGGCCTTCCCCTTGATCCTTTTAGCCTGTCCAGCAACTATCCCCTATCACTGCTTCCCTTAACTGACAGCTCTCTTGAAAAGGTGCCTACACCCAATTTCAATACGTCCTCACCATCCATTCTCTCCTTAATCCATGATAATCTGGCTTCCGTTCCCAGCATTCAATTGAAACTGCTCTTTCAATCTGCTGCTTTGTTCTCTACCCTGAGACAGTTGATGCTGTTCCTAGATACTGTCTCCTCCTTTGACCTGAACAAAATCTCCAAGATTTTCTTCCTCTGTAAATGCCAGCTATTATCATTATTTATTATGGTCAGTGTTCCACCAGACCTGCTTCTAGCCCAGTATCTGCAGCCATCACTGCATTATTGCAGAGGAGCCCACTTTCCTCATCACCACCACCAATAGTTGACTGAGTGCCACCAGTTAGGCACAAGTATCCCTGGGAGTGGTAGTACCAAACAGATGATTAGTGCTGTTTTTATCCTAGTCCTCACTGCTATCATCTGAGGAAATAACACCTGTGAAAAAGGGTGAAAAAAACCCTCCCTACCAAATGCCAACCAACTGCCACTCACAGGTCAGGCAAGCCAGCCTAGCTAAAACAGCAATTCACTTCAAAGTAGAGACAGGAAGCAGCATGTGACAGGCAAATCAAACCACTACCACACCTTGACCACCATCTCCCCTTAGATCCTGATGGAGCCAGAACTGACTCTGAGCCCAGGAACCCTGGGACTATCAATGCTTCCAGCCTAGTGTCTGCAGCCATCATACTAGAAAACAGCCCCTATGGAGATGCAACTTGGCAACTGCTTCTGAAGCTGCTACAGACACAAACACTAAAGACCCAGAAAAGAAAGTTCTTGTCACCAAAGTTCTTGGCATGCTCAAATAGCACAACATCAGAAACTGATCTTGTTTTATCAGTAGAAGTGGCCCTAAACAAGAGGCACTGCCATCTACTTTGCTTCTATCCCTTTAGGACCATAGGACCTTTTCATCTGATGTGAAGCTCAAACCTTCCCTATGTGTTGCTTCCCCAATTAGAATGTGAGCAGCTTGAGAGCACGGACTGTCTTGCTTTTCTGTTTGTATCCTTAGCACTTGGCACATTGCTTCATACACTGTGTTTAATAAATCATTGATTCCCTCATTCATTTTAATAACTTTGGGGTACAGGACAGGAGACTGCTCTCTATACTCCACAAAGTCCTGCAACAGTGATTCATCCTAACATGTAGATGACTCTGAGTTTCCGTACGCCATACCAATGGAATGCTGGCAAGTTCTGCCATGCTAGAAAGGTTTAAGGTATGATCATGGTAACCAACTATACTTGCTTTCTAACGACCAGCCTAACTATGTACAGAGAAGCTTGTTAGCTGTAAGTATGCCACTTCAAGTCACCTTTTTTTTAAAATTGTTTTTATTTTCGATTCCAAATTCTCTCCCTTCCCTCAACCCCTCTGCCTATTGAGAAGGCATGAAGTAATACTCATTATACATATGAAATCATACAAAATATATTTCAACATTTGCCATGGCAGGGGCAGGGGTGAGACAAGAAAAATAAAGGGAAAAAATATGCTTCAGTCTGTGATCTGAGTCTATCAGTCTTCTCTCTAGAAGTGGAAAGCATTTTTATCATGAGTCCATTGGCATTTCTGGAATCATATTGATCAATTACAAACTTATGCATAGTTGATTTACATTATTACTATTGCTGTGTACATTTTTCTCCTGGTTCTACTCAGTTCACTTAGCATTAGTTCATATAAATCTTCCCAGGTTTTTCTGAAACAATCCCTTTCATCATTTCTTACAACACTAGTATTCCTTGATATTCCTATACCATAATTTGCTCAGCCATTCCCCAGTTGATGGGCATCCCCTCAATTTCCTATTCTTTGCCACCATAGGAAAAAAATGCTTTAAATATTTTTGTGCATATGGGTCCTTTTCCTTTTTCTTTGATCCCCTTGGGATATAAACCTAGTATTGGTATTGCTAAGACAAAGGATATATAGTTTTATATCCCTTTGGACACAGTTCAGATTTGTTCTCCAGAATGGTTGGACTAGTTCACAGCTCCTTGAAGAGTACATTAGTGTATATCTTCGCACATCCTAGAGCCACTTTTTTAAAAGGTCTATTAAAATAGCAGTGCTAGTATTTGTGTTGACAGGTGGGTCAGGAATATGAAAGGAAGTAGGATACCAGAAGTACTGGTCGCTGCTATTAATATTTAACATACCAATGCAGAGTCAACATCATGAATATATGTTGATAAGCCAAGATAGTCACTAGAATCAGAAATGGAAAATCAAGGAAATAACCAGAAATGGATGTCAAAACCACTCAAACTGGAAGCAGAGCCAAGATGGCAGAGTGAGAGCAACTATTCACCTAAGCTCTAAAACAAACTCCTTCAGATACCTCTAAAAAGAGAATCTGAATGGATTTTGGAGGGGTAGAATCCAATAGGAGACAGACTGTGGCAAATCTCCAGCCCAGGACAGACTAGAAGATCAATAGGAAAGATTTGTTGTGCAGAGCTGGCCGGTAGGGCTGGTGGAGTGCACAGCGCACAGGTTATACTAGTGCAGTCCCACAGTTCTGCTACTGTGGCAGGGCTGAGCAGAAAGCCCCAGACAGTCTGAGGCAGCAACCACACTGCAGAATCTCAGGCATATCAGACCAGGATGAGAGTCCAGCGTAACCAAGCTAATGAGAGCCACAGAGCCCAAGGTAACTGCAACAACTGCTCTTGAGACTATCAGCCTGAAGATTAAATGTCTATAAGTCACCTACTTGAACTTCCAGGAGCCAAGATGGTAGAGTGATCAGAAAATGCTCTTCCCCTCCCCTTATTGACCTCAAAAAACTCATAAAATACCTCCCCAGGAAAAATCCTAGAACACTGAGATCAGCCAAAGGGGTAAATGGTCTCTTAGCAGTGAGGCTAGGAAAATCGCAAAGGGGTATCCCTCTTGCTGTGGCTAAAGGGAACCAGTACAGGACTGGAGCTGTCCCATACAGCCCCACCTAAGCAAAGTGGGAGGAGATCCTGAGCCCCAAGGGGATGGAACCCTGCAACCACCAACACCAGGACCCCAGGCATGCTTCAGCACCCCAGGGGCATCAGGAAGACACTAGTGCAGACGGGTTCACAAACCACTGAGCTTGCCTATGATCTAGTTCAGCAGAGGAGACCTCCTGTGGCCACTTAACACAGCTAGCTCTAGAAAAAAGGGAGGGAGAAACTGTTAAACTCTACTATTGCCAATTTCCAGGGAAACCCAGAAAAACTTCACCTGACCTCTGCTTTCCAAACACCAGTCAGTTCAGGTAAGCTCTAACTGAAAGAACCAGAGGCCACAACACACAAAGCCTCAAGTTCTAGACACAAGAACTGTGGGACAGAACCCCCTATGCCCCAGAAGCAAAGATCTACTTTAAAAACCAGGAAAAAAAGTTGATCATCATGAGTAAGAAGCAAACCAGAAAAAAAAAAAACATAGAATTTTTCTGTGGGGACAAGGATCAAAACACAAATACCAAAGAGGTCAGCATTGAGGTTGTACTCCCATCTGAAACTTCAGAAGGGAATATGAACTGGTCTCAAGTCCAAAGAACATTCTTGGAAGAGATCAAAAAGGATTTTAAAAGCCAAATTAGAGAAATAGAAGAAAAACTGGCCAATGATTTTTAAAATATGAAAAAAATTCACAGAAAAGAACAGTTCGTTAAAAAGGAAAATCGGACAAATGAAAAAGGAAGCCCAAAACCTAACTGGGAAAAGTGGACAAATGGAAAAGGAAGTACAAAAACTAACTGGAGAAAATAACTCCTTAAAAGGAACAAGCTGGACAGATGGAAAAGGAGATGCAAAAGTTAACTGAAGAAAACAATTTGACAAGAATTAGAATTGAACAAGTAGAAGCTAATGATTCTATGAGATATCAAGAATCAGTCAAACAGAATCTAAAGAATGAAAAAATACAAAAGCACTTAAACTGAGTGGTTCATACCACAAAAGCAGAATTAAGGATGTAGTGATTTTGAGAAGATGTAGGACAATATATTTATCCAGTGTGTCCTCTCAGACTCTGCTGCAGGCAGCACAGACCTTGAACTGACCCAAATGGCTAGGATAGAATACTGGACAATGGATGGAGCCCTGGGCCTGAAACCAGGAAGATCTGAGTTCAAATGTGGCCTCAGATACTTAATAGCTATGTGACTGACCTTGGGCAAGTCACTTAACCTCTGTCCCCAGCTGTAAAATGGGGATAATAAGAGCTCCTAGCTCACAAAGTAGTTGTGAGGATCAAATGAGGTATTTGCAAAGCGCTTAGCACAGTGCCTGGAATATAATAGGCACTGATGGAGTCCTGATAGAGCTTCCCCCAACCCCCATAGTCTAACTTCATTACATTTCCATTATACTTACCTAGGCTCCCTCAAAGTCCTAACTTTTTCATATATGCCTCACTGGCTCAGTAGATCAACAGCTGTGTCCCTGAAACTCAGAGTTCTCACAGAAACAGCAGGCATGTCTATGTGTTGAGAACTCAGTCACTGGCTCTACCTAGACACTGCCCCCAGATCCATTCCTCAGAAACAGCAGGTATGTCCATGCACTCAAGCACTGCCACATCCATCTGGTCCTAGACCGGACCGTAATACTCAGCCAACCAGAAAGCAGCAGCACTGGGATGCCCAAGCAGGCCCAAGTGGACCCCAAAACAACATAAGGGACTTCTCCCTAAGTAGGCACCTGCACAGTAATAGTAAAGAACTGACCTAGAGTGAATTTATGACATAGAGAGGCTTATTATATCATTATCATATATACATAGCCCTCTAAATGGGTTTCTTTATGCATTGTGGGTAATCACATGTGCAGCTTCTCTGTGGCTGGGACCCCTCCTCCATTACTCCATGCTTTTTTCATATTAATCATATTCCTTATATTCTATGTCAATTTCTGTTATGTAATTGCATCTTTATCCTATAAAAATCCATCTTGCTCTGTCTGAAATTGCTAGCTCCTCTTGGAACTTAGCCCACTTCTTGAGAGGTGTCAATCTCAATGAATGCCTACACTTGAATTAGAGGTGGTCTGACTGAATTCTTTAAGACAGTTCCACTACAACACATCATGAAACCCCAAAAATTTTTGGCATCCCTGAGTTTAAACCACAACAGTTTCTATTCCCTTCCCCCTTCCCCTAGTCCAGGAAATATTGATATAAAACCCTGACTAAAGCAGGTAGGCATATTGCAAGCCCTGGACAAAATATCTACCCTGTAACTGAAATTTCTTTTATGTGTTGTCTTCTCTAGTTTGAGCCCTTTGGAAAAAGGGGAAATCTTTTTTTTTTAACCATATTTACAATAAAACTTTTATTTAAAAACAGAACCACAGCAAAAATAATAAGCATAGAAAATACTTTTGAAATATTTACAGTGTGACTATGGAAAAAAGGGAGGGAGAAATTGTTAACTCTACTATTGCCAATTCCCAGACCCTAATTCTTCTTGGGGATCTAGGGTGAAACTGGGTAGAACCAGAGAGCAAATAAATTTTCTTCAGTCAACTATTATACATATGTATATGTATATACACATACATACATATATATATATACATACACATAGATACATTTATATATATACACACATATTCGTTTATACATATATGTCTATCTTCCCTGCCAATGACCAGAGGAAAAAGTGACAATTGAGAACTAAATACTGTCCACAGGCAAGGTAGGTCAGGAGGAGGTAAGCACTGAGGGCAATCCCTCAAAGTTTCTGGAAGAATAAAGTCCATAGATTTAGAAAGACATTCAACTCCATCAGCAGTGTTATCTTGTTATCCTCCCCTCCTTTTACAATTCAGTTAATTAATAATCTTATTGCTCTTCCATACCCATTTTGCCTACAGAGGTCAAGCTTTCTCTCTATCGTGAACTTCTTAAGTACTAGGAACATCTTTTCCTACTATTCCAGCTAAACTGGTAAAACTCATTAAAGTCTATTTCATTCTCAGAAAGGGCCTCTAATTGGTGGCTCAATGGAATATATAAATTAGCCAGCATCAAGGGAGGTGGAAAGTGTGTATGGATGTGTTGCATATGGATGTGTGGATGTGTTGTAGATGTGTGTGTCTATGGGTATGTCTCAGGGCACTGGCTAAATCACATCCAGCCAAGGCAGTAGTTGGGAACCGGAATTATGCCATGCAGAAGGAATGAGTAGTAATACATAAGTTATAACAACAGCAATACGTTCATGAAACAGTTAAGACACATTTGAAGGGCAATTTTAATTATTCTATTTGGATCCCCAGTACTTTAACTCAGTACTTAGAGCATAGTAAATGCTTAATAAATGCTTTTTCATTTTATTAATTTATTCAATACACAGATTTATACTGGGAAAAGAAGGGACATGACACAGGTTCTGAGAGGGAATAAATTAGCAAATGAAATAATGTGGAAGCATATATACGGATCTCAGTTGGTTGTCAGCATTTTTCATTGAGGACTTGGCCCTGAATATTACCATTGCCACATCAGCAACAAGCTTCAGTCAGGATTATTCCTTGTGAGCCAGTCCCCTTCCTACCAGATTGCAGTCACTGGAGATGAAAGTTAAGGTTTCATCATAGAATTGAGCAGCTAACTACGGGACACATGTAATTCCCAGAACCTATTCTAAAGTTGCTGACCTTTCTAGTCAATCACTTAATAAAGTATAGATGATTGGTCACATTAGTACTGGTCTTATGAGGATAATTCTTATTGGATGTATCCAGGATTACTGGTTTGGATGAGACTAGTCTGAGAACCTAAAAGATGACTAAATAAAAGACAATTGAGCTAAATGTTTTCACCAGTTGTTTCTGTCAAGAGGAGTAATGAGAAGAGAAATTTTACCTGATGAATATGTGCCTGATGGTTGATTGTTGCAAAAGAAAAATTAATTATGATATATGGCAATAACCTTCATGAAGATAAGGCATATGAAAGAGTCCATGCTCTTAAGCATTTGGCACTAGTCACTTAAACCTTCCTGGAACAAATATGAGTACCATCTGTGTCAATATGCCTGGCACCACACACCCTGTCCCTAACTTGATTGACTCATCAAATTTTCAGATGACTCTAAGCTGAGAAATATCCCTAACACAGTGGATTATAAAGTCTGAATCCATAAAGATCTTAACAACCTAAAGCATTTGGACTTAATCTAATAAAAATTGAATTCAATAGGGATAAATGGAAAGTCTTATATTTGAGTAAAAAAAAAACTTTACAAGTATAAGATGGGGAGAAAAGGATAGACAGTGGAGTAGAAAAAAGATCTGGGAATTTTAGTAGGCTCTGAGCTCCACATGAGTCAATAGCAGGATATAGCAGCCAAAAAAGCTTGTGTTGTCTTGGACTGTATTAAAAGGGGCAGAGCTTCCAGGAATAGGAAAGTACTAGTCCCACTGTACTCTAATCTTATCAGATTTCATCTGGAACTTTGCATTCATATTTGGGTATGACAGTTAAAAAGAACATTGATAAATTGGAGAGTATCCAGAGGAGGGGTAACCAAGATGGCGATGGGCCTTGAGGTCATGATATATGAAGATCCATTGAAGATAATAGGTATGTTTAGCCATGATGGCTATGTTGAAATATTTGAAATATTGTCATATATAAGAGAGGACTGGACTTGGGCACAAGGCAGAGCCTTGAGCAATGAAGAGAAAAGAGGCCAATTTGGGCTTGACGTCAGGAAAAATTTCCTAATAATTAGAGTTGTCCAAAAGAGATTAAGTATTGCCTGAAGAGGTGATGGGCCTCCTTGGAGGTCTATAAATGGAAGTTGGATGACCACTTCTCAGAGACGTCATAGCAGAAATTCCTTTCATGTATTGGTTGAACTTCATGGCCTTTGAAGTCATTTCCAATTTTCAAATTCTATCATTCTAGATTTGGGGGAGACCATCATTAAAATACTTATCACAAGCAGTCAATAGGGACAAGAAGCTGATAGCCAGGACATCTCTGAAAAGCAGTGGACAGTAACATAAATATTCGGGATTAGGAAGTCCCCGCTGCTCAGTAAACGTTGTTTTTGACAAACTCTAACAAAGACAAACATAAGGCCCAAAAATCCTATTGTTTCTGTGAGTTACAGCTACACGAAACTTTCTTAATATCTTATTTGGCAGCCGGGAGTCCTAGAAAGAATAATGCTTCTAGTGTCAGGAGACCTAGGTTGGAATCCAAGCTCTACTAATTACTACCAATGACTCCTTGAGCAAAACATAGAGTATTGGACATTTCAAACTGTACATCACTCAGTAAGTTGAACATTAAACTCATTATCTTTCTTCTTATCTTTCCTTACCTCTTCCAAACTTCTCTGTTTCTGTCAAAAGTACCATCATTTCTCCAGTGTGAAAAGGTTCATGAGCTTGGCATCATCCTGTACTCCTCACTCTCCTTCACCTCATATTCCAATCAGTTGCCAAATCCTTTACTTTCTCTTTTCACATCTCTCACATCTAAGCCCTTCTCTCCACTTTCACAGAAACCGCCTTAGTTCAGGCCCTCCTCATCACCACTCACTTATTACAATAGTCTCCTAATTCATGTCCTTGTCTCAAGTCTCTCTCTGCTCCATTGAACACTCTGCTGTCAAAGAGAGTTAGCTTTCCTTAAGCATAGATCTAACCACATGATTCCCTGTCTCAAACAACACTATTGGCTTTGTATTACTTCTGAAATAAAATATAAACTCCTCTAGCTTTTAAAGCTCTATACTATCCTAATCTACCTTTCCAACTTCACTAGTTATTACTCGTACTCTGTAATCCAGTCAAACTGGCCTTCATTCTGTTCCTCACCCGAGACACTTTATCTCTCATCTCTGCATTTTATCACTGGCTATCTCAGCTTACTATAATGCACTTCCTCCTTACCTTTGCCTCTTAAAGTCTCTCTCCTCCTTTCAGATGCAGCTCAGACACAATCTTCTGCATGAAGCCTTTTCTTGTTTCCCCAATTACTAGGGTCCTTCCTCCAAATTATCTAATATTTAACTATTTTGTATACATAATTACACACACACAAAATGGGTGATGTCTTAGATACTGAGGTCCTTACTTGAACTAAACTGCCAAGCATTCAAATTCTGCTTCAGAGAGCCCAGCTCTGATGGGCTGGCCACATTGTTCGAATGCCAAATATAGGCTTGCCAGAAAGACCATTTTATGGAAAACTCACACAGGACAGACTCTCACACGGTAGTCAGAAGAAGCAACACAGGGACATTCTCAAGGTCTCTCTTAAGAACTTTGGAATCGGTTATGTGATATGGGAGACATGAGCACAGGACTGCTCAGCATGGCCTGCCCACCTCAGAGAAGATGCTGTCCTCTATGAGCAAAGCAGAATTGAAACAGCTCAAAGGAAACACAGAACGTGCAAATTTAGAGAATCCACCCCAAAAGTTCACAAGGACTACTTGTGCCCAATCTGTGGTAAAATTTAATTCAAAGCAGAACTGAGGCAACTCAAAAGAAACGTGAGATATGCAAATTTAGAGAATCTGCCTGAAATGTTCACACACACCGTGCCCAGCCTGTGGTAGAGCATTTTGAGCTCATATTGGTCTGATCAGTCACAGTTGGACACATTGAAACTTGACTCTTTAAGAGTGATGTCATTTTCGTCCTCTTTGAGAACGAAGGACAATAACCACACACACACACACACACACACACACACACACACGATCTATATATGTATTAATTTTTCATTTATGGGGCATGTACTTGTTGCCTCCCCCATTAGGATGTAAATTCATTGTGAGCAGTGGTTGTTTCATTCTTTTATTTGTGTGCCCAGCACCTAGGTCCCTGCTTAGAACATAGTAGGCACTTAATATTCGTTGATTGATCATTAATCTTTAAAATTAAGTAGTTGGACTAGATGACCTCAGATGGCCCTTCCAACTCTCAATCTATGATCCCATCATTGTGTTCTGGGACACAAAATGACAGTTTTAAGGAGCAGTCTGATGTAGTGGAAAGAGTGCTCATTCTGGAAATAGAGGACCTGAGTTTGAGTCCCACCTCTTTTATCTGCTAGCTTCACAAGCTTAAGGTTATTTAATATCTTAAGGTTATTTAATATTAATAATATTTAAGTTGACTCATCCGCAAAATGATGAAAATGATACTGTTAAAGGCCCAGAGTAAAGGGCATATTAAATAATGGCTATGAAGGGCTTCGAAAAACTAAAAGAGATAGGAACTGGGCCTATGATTTTGTTAATATATGGAACTCCTGGATGAGGAAAATCCCTTTGCCAATTCAGGTTAGAATTGGGTAGGGAGAGGTAGAATGTAGCAAATTATCTCATACAAAAAAGAGGCATGAATGGCAGAACTGTGACAGTGAAAGGAAGGACAGGATGAAGGGTGGATAGTGTAGGAAGCTTATTCTTGTTGAAACTGGGTTAAAGAGGGAATGATACATATATAATTAGTAGGGTACAAAAGTCTTAACTTACAGAGAAATAGGAGGACAAGGATATTGGATAAGGGAAAGACTCTTAGAAGGGAAGATTAAGAAATAGGAGGACAAGGGGATAAGGAAAGGACTTTTGGAAGAATATGAAAATTAGAGAGGCAAGAAGTAAATTAGATTTCTGGGGAGGGATAAGGTAAAAAGAGATAGAGAAGGATAAATTGTGAGGAAAAATTGGATGGAAGGAAATACACAACCATTAATTATAACTTTGAATGTGAATGGGATGAATTCACTCATAAAAATGTAAATGGATAGCAGAATGGATCAAAAACCAGAACCCAAATATGTTATGAGAAGTACATTTAAAAATGAGAGACACACATAAAGTAAAAATAAAGGATTGGAGGAGAATTTATTATGCTTCAGATGATGCAAAAAAAAAAAAGATGGGTAGCAATCATGATCTCTGACAAAATTAAAGGTAAAATAGATTTAGTAAGAGAGATAAGCAGGGAAACTGTGTTAAAAGATATCATAGATAATGAAGTAATATCAAAACTACACACATGTAAGCCAAATGCTATAACATTCAAATTTTTAAAGGAAAAAATAAATTAATTACAGGTGGAAATAGATAGCAAAACTATAATAGTGAGGGATTTCAACCTTCCCTTCTCAGAAACAGATAAATCTAACCAAAAAATAAATAAGAAAGAAGTCAAGGAGATGAATAGAATTTTAGATAAGCTAGAAATAATAGAGATCTGGAGAGAATTGAATGGGAATAAAAAGGAAAGGAATATACCTTTTTCTCAGCAGTATATTTTAGTAGTACCTTTACAAAAATGGACTACCTATTGAGCCATAGAAACTTTATAGTTATATACAAAAAAGCAGAAATATTAAACGCATCCTTTTCAGATAATAATGCAATAAAAATTACATTTAATTAAGGACACAGATTAATAATTTAATTGTAGACTAAATAATCTAATCTTAAAGAATGGATGCAAATCATAGAAACAATAAATAATCTTGTTAAAGAGAATGATAATAACGAGACAATACTAAAAACTTATGGGATACAGCAAAAGAAATAATCAGAGAAAAATTTATATCTCTAAATGCTTACATGAATAAAATAGGGAAAGGGCAGACTGATGAATTATGTATACCACTAAAAAATAGAAAAAGAACAAATGAAAAATTCCCCAATTAAACACCAAAGTGGAAATTCTAAAAATTAAAAGTGAGATTAACAAAATTGAATATAATAAATTAATTAATAAATAAAACTAAGTGTTATAAAAATACTAATGAAATAGATAAACAGTGGTTAATATGATTTTTTTAAAAGAAAGAAGAAAACCAAATCACTAGTATCAAAACCTAAAAGGGTGAATATGCCACTAATGAAGATGAAATGAAAGCAATTACTATAATTTATTTTGCTCAATTATGCTAATAAATTTAACAATTAGGTGAAATGGAAGAATACTTACAAAAACATAAACTTCCCAGATTAACAGAAGAGGAAATAGAATATCTAAAATTAAACAGATCACAAATGAGCTTCCTAAATTAAAAAAAGCATCAGGGACCAGATGCATTTACAAGTGAATTCTACCACACATTTAAAGATCAACTAATTTCAATATTAAATAAATTACTTGGAATAAAAGGCAAAGGAGTCCTACCAAACTCCTTTTATGAAATAATTATGATGTTGATACCTAAACCAGAAAGAACAAAAACAGAGAAAAAAGTTATAGACCAATTACATTAATGAATATAGTTTCAAAAATCCTAAGTATAATTCTATCTAGGAGACTACAACAATATATCACAAAGACTATACATTAAGACCAACTGGGATTTATAGAAAGAATGCAGGGCTGGTTCACTATGACATAATTAATTATATCAATAACAAAAGTAACAAAAATCACATGATTATATTTATAAAAAGCTTTTGACAAAATGCAACATTTATTCCTATTAACAAATGCTTGAAGACATATGTATAAATTAAACCTCTACCTTAAACCATCAGCAAATATTGTCTGTAACAGGGAAAAGCAAGAAGCCTTCCCAATACAATAAGGAGTGAAACAAGGACACTCATTATCATAAATATTACTCAATAGTGTGCTAGAAATGTTAGGAATAGCAATAAGAAAAAAGAGGAAATTGAAGGAATCAAAATGGGCAATGAGATAATAAAACCATCTCTTTTTGATACACTTGGAAAATTATAGAGATTCAACTAAAAAGCTAATTGAAACAACACTTTTAGCGAATCTCAGATATATAGAGAACTTTTGCCAAATACACAGAAATTAAAATTTATTTGAGAAAAATTCTCTATATATTTGAGAAAATTTGCTAAAATTATTATTTCAACTAACTTTTTTAGTTGAATCTCTAGGATATATGGACAAAAGATATAAACAGGCAGTTTTTAGAGGAAGACATCAAAGTTATATATAGATATATGAAAAAATGCCCTGAAGCATTATTGATTAGAAAAATGCAAATTAAAACAATTTTGAGATACCATCTCACACATATCAGTTTGGCTAAAATGATGGCAGGAGAAGATGACAAATGTTGGAGGGGATGTATAAAAATTGGGACACCAATACACTGCTGGCCGAACTATGAACTGATCCAACCATTTGGGAAAGCAACAGGAATTATGCCCAAAGAGTTACAAAACTGTGTGTACCCTCTATCTAGGAGACTACAACAATATATCACAAAGATTATACATTAAGACCCTCCAGTGTGTACCCACTATTAGGTCTGTTTCCCAAGGTGATCATGGAAAAGAAAAAGAACTTAGATGTTCTAAAATATTTACAGCAGCTCTCTTTGTAGTGGCAAAGAACCAGAAATTGAGGAAATGCCCATTATTTAGGAAATGGATGAATTAGTTGTGGAATATGATTGTGATGGAATACTGCTGTGCTTTAAAAAATGATAAGCAGGTCAATTTTATGAAAACATGATAAGACTTGCATGAAATAATGAACAAAATGAGCCGAAAAAAGAGAACATTGCAATAGCAATATTGTTTGAAGAGTAAATGTGAATGACTAAACTATTCTGAGTTAAATGAATATTCAAATGAACTACCAAGGACCCATGAAGGAAGATGCTTACAGAGAAAGAACTGATATATGAAACTATGTTTTGTATAGTTTTACATATACATCTGTGTCAAATGTTGGCCTTCTCTAGTGCAGGGTTGGGAGGAAGGGAGGGAAACAGCTTGGAACTCAAATTAACAAAAAATATATATTTAAGTTAAAAAATATTGCTTGATGACAGTAGACAGTTGACAATTGAAGATGTATTTCTGCCAACTTGTGTAGCCTTCAACGGTGTAATGGCATCGTATCCACCATAATTATCCTGGAAGTGCAAGGATGTACCCAATTTGGAGAAATGGTCTACCACTACCATTATGATCATAAATCCCCAATTAGAAGGACAAATCCTTGAAAAAGATGGCATTTCTTCTCAACCAAGAAGAGGGCAATATAGATTATAGCTAAGACAAGACAAGTTCTAGCCCTAGAAAGAATACTAGGCTTGGGATCAAGAGACTTGGGTTTGAATCTTAGCTCTGGCACTCCTGACAAAATTGTGTGATCATTGGCAAAATAGTCACTTCACCTTTCAGTCTCAGTTTTCTCCTCTATAAGACAGGAATCATGTTTCCTGCAATGCCTACCTCATGAAGTTGTAGTATGGCACAAGTGAAATAAGATGCATAGGATTATGGGATGCTTAAGTTGCTATATAATTGTTAGCTCTTATTCTAATGAGTATCTGCACTATTGGAGGGCACATTCTCATGCATGAGATCATAGAGCCAATGAAGTGTTATTATGATGATGTCACCTAATGAGGGTCTCAGTGCCACCGCATTCAGGATGCCTGCAGCATGCTGTAATGCATCTGGAAAGGCAAACTCTACCTGCCCCTGGAAGCTTTTAAAACCCCAAAGGGAATGAGTCAATGGGAAATTGATGAAGACCTTGGAAACAAAGAGCAATTTGGCATCTCTCTGCTCATCCATTTTGTCTGGCACTAAGCTGCAATAAAGAATATCCACCAGGGTTTTTAGGCCTGTAGCAGTATATCATTCCACAGAGTGAAATGAGAAAAGAATAAGACTTCTTGGAAATGGCAGACTCAAACAGGTAGACTTGGTCTCTTTGGGGGAGATTCTAGTAGGCTATTACTATAGTGACAAAAAACAGGTACCCTACAGTAAATGCTATCATGTCTCCAGAGCTGTCTTACTGGCTCATGGTTCCCTCAGCTATCACTGTAACTTTCTTCTCCATTGCCAACATCTCTCTAAACCAACATGTTGCGGCAAACTTGGAACATATAAAGAACATGACAATGGTGATAATTACTTCCATTTATTCTCATCATTGTGAATGAAGCACATTTTGGGGGGAAAATCCTCATGCTTATAATAACAATGACTAGCATTAATATAGTGCTTTAAGATTCATAAATCATTTCATGTGTATTTTGTAATGGAGTCTCTCAAAAATGCTGTGAGGTACGTGCTGTTATCATCTCTATCTTAAAGATGAGGAAACTGAGGTTGTGACAGGTTCAACTGACTTGCCCAGGGTTGTACATTGGGTAATGTCTGAGGTAGAAATTCATAGCCAATCTTCTGACTTTTAACTTCAGCCAGTGCTCAAAAGAAGTTCAGAGAGGGTTCCTGCAATTCTATAAATGGCTACTTCTACTGTGCCTCTGAAAGCATCCACATTTCTAGAACACTGGAGGATGAATGTCTGAATAACACAGAGGAGCCAAGTCTGGAAGACTTGAAGAGTTTGGAAGGGGTCTATTCAGATGAAACTCTTTTTTTCTATATCTGAGAAAGGGACTTCTTCCGTGTCAAATAATAGGATGAACTGCCGATAAAAATGTGTTGTTCCCAAGATTTAAGGGTGGGGAACCTGTCCCAGGTACTACTAGAGCCTTCTCAATGATTGTGGCTACGCAAAGCATGTGAGGCTGTGATGAAGCTTCAGTCTATCTGTAACCTTTTGAGAGGCTCAGTAAGAACCCTGCAAAACATATGGAGCTCCTGGTTTCAGATGATGATCTATCTCATCTAGGTCCCTTTCACAGAAAGTCTCTAGTTCCCTAGCCCTCTTCAGTACAGAAAACAAGAAGTCATCTGCCAGATGAATTATTGGATGGCAGTAATTTGGACGTTCAATATAAAATAGTGGAAATGGTCTTGGACTTGGCTCAGCTCTGACACTGTGTAGCAGCACTCAGTAAGTCACTTAACCTCTTCTTATTTGTAATATAGGAATGGTAATACTTACACTACCCTTGGTGGTATTGTAGGGAAAGTGCTTTGTATTTCTCTTAGCTTCAGGTTCCTGATGTCTGTTCAAGTTTCAACAGAATCAGAGTTTGTGAATTCAGATCTCATCAGAGCTAAATTTTTATCTCCCTTCTCTCAGTAGAATGTCCATTCCCCAAGGGCAAGGATGATGTTATTTTTAAACTTGTATTCTTAGTATCTGTGAATTTTTGTAGATCTGTGCTATGATTTGAGCATATTGGAACTCATCCATTTTCTCCCAACTTCTGAGCTTCTAGTCCATGCTTTTCCATGGATCCTCCATAGACTATTATCCTTCATCATTGCTGTTGTGGGAATAGGCTTCATGAAGGCTGGGCTCCTTCTCCTGACTCTATTACTTCTGTCAGCCTGGCATTGACATTGGTAGCAAGTTACCACTATTCAGCCCAATCACCACCTTATGACTTGTCAGGATAGTAAACTTACCCAGGTATCCAATAATCTAATATAATCAACAAGCTTTTACTAGTGTAACAGGAGATCTGCTAATGATCACAGTCCTTGTGAGCCTACCCAGAGTGCTTAGCTGATGCAGTTGCACATGCCCTTTAGAGCATGCAAAGATACTCTGTAACTAGTTCTGGTCTACTAACTCAAGGTAAGAGGAGCCTCTTTGATTGACTATGTGTTTCAAACTGGGTATGTAAGCAAAAGGTACAGGTTGACCAGTACCTGTCCCCTCTTTTGACATGACTTCTTCCTTCCTAGTGCCATTCTGGTGAGAGAAGAGATGGTTGTAGTTGTTGTGTTCATCCTTCATTTTCAGAGAAGACCATGACATCAGAGAAACAATGATATGACTCGCACTGGACTTTGTTTTGAGGGAGGAAGGGCTAACAATGCTATATAAGAAGAGATACCTTGAGCCCTTCCTATCTGAGATCAATATATGGCCTATGAAAACTGGCCTTGGTTCTTTACCTTAAAATTGTGTTCTTTTATTTTATGTGAAGAAGATTGGAGGCTATGGTTTTGTCAGTTTCAAAATGTCAGGAGAATAAGCCATCAAGATGTCCAGCAGTGGAGTCCATAACAGGGTGTATAGCCAGCCAGACCAGCTTTAAGGCCCTGAGGAGCAAGGAGCAACTTTCAACCTTTGGTACCGAACCTAGTGCTAATTAATATTGATTATTTTCCAGCAGTGATGCTGCATTTGGACATGAACTTGATAAGACCTATGCTGTGTAGAAACCGCATGAAATCTAATCCCAATCTCGACAGAGACTGAGATGATATACGAAGAGTGTACCTCTCAGAGTCTGTACTTTTGTTCTTGCTTCCTCTTTCAAGTAGTATCCCTTTGTAAAAGCTGATTTAAATCAACTGGGGAACTAGCAGAGAGAATACATCAGGAATGGGAATTCAAGCTGATAGCTTTAGAGAAGAGATATCTCAACCTTCAGGGGTAACTGTAGAACCCTGAGGGTAGGAATTTAGTCAACCTTTCTCTGGGACACTGAGGTTAGGGCCTTTACTGCACTAAGCACCAACCAAATCACATGCAAGAAACTGGGGATATAAAGGCAAAGAAAAAAAGTTCTTGCCATCAAGGAATTTTCATTCTATGTAATGTCTAATATATGTGTATATTATATAATATATGTATATGTGTGTATGTATATATATCTATGTATGTGTGTTTGTGTATATATTTTGAGGAGGAAGAGAACACGCTGTTAGGAGGGTCAGGAGAAGTTTCCCAGGGAGACACCACAAGAGCTGAGTTTGGAATTAAACTAGAGATACTAAATGACGGTGAGGAGGGATCACATTCCAAGCATGGGAAGCAGTCTGTGTAAAAACAGTGATAGTAGATGAAATGCCAAATTTAAAGAACATCAAGGGGACCAGTTCAGTGGGGATGGGAAGTACATGAAGGGAAGTAACACAAAATAAGCCTGGAAAGGTGGTCTGGAGCCAAATTATGGAAGGTCCTAAGTACCAGGTTGAGGGGTTTTTCTTTTATTCTCAAAACAGTGAAATATTCAAACATATAAAATATCTATTTACATTTTTCCATTTCTACAAAAGGAAACTGTGAAGCTTCAAAGAACATATAGAAAAGACAAACTTTTAGATAAAAGAAATTGTCTAGTCTGTTCCTGACTTCCCTCAGTGTTCGCTACACCAGGCACAGAGGAAATGTTCCAATATAATGAGAAAAGAGCATCAAAAAGACTTCCTCAGCGTGCAACTAACCCCTTGGTCCTCTTTGGTTGTGGTATCATTTGTGGAACATTATGCTCACTTGTGTGGGGGCGTGTGAAGGGAGTTCCTCCAGGTACTTCCTAAAGCCAGACAACTGAGATTCCTATGTGCTACCAGAGGGATTCCTCTTTGTAAGTAGAGCACATGGTGTATGAAGCGTAGATCAACTTTGAAAGCATGAAGCCACAGAACCAGAGTTCAAACTGTATTACAAAGTGGCAAACATCAAAACAATCTGGTACTGGCTAAGAAATACAGTGGTGAATCAGTGGAATAGATTAGGTATACAATACATAGTACTAAATGATCATAGTAACCTAGTATTTGATAAATGCGAAGATCTAAGTTTTTAGTACAAAAATTTGACAAAAATTTCTGGCATAATGGGAAAGTAGTTTAGCAGAAAGTAGACCAACATCCCACACCATATACCAAGATAAGGTAAATGGTACATGATTTAGACATAAAGGGTGAGATTATGGGCAAATTAGGGAAGTATGAACTATTTTACTATGGACAAAGGAAGACTTTATAACCAAACAAGAAAGAAAACATTTCAGGATATAAAATGAATCATTTTGATTACATTAAATTTTAAAGGTTTGCCATAAACAAAACTAATACAGCCAAGATTAGAAGAAAAGCAGAAAATTGGGGAAAATTTTACAAGTCTCTCTAATAAAGGCTTCATTTCTCAAATATATAGAGAATGGAGTAAAATTTATAATAAAATATGTGATCCCTCAAATGGTAGTCAAAGGATATGAAGAGGTAGTTTTTAGAAGAAGAAATTAAAGCTATTTACAGTCATATAAAAATGCTTTAAATCACTATTGATTAGAGAGATGTACATTAAAAAAAACTCTGAGGTACCACCTCCCACCTATCAGATTGGCTAATATGGCAAAAAAGAAAATGACAAATGTTATAGAGGATATGGAAAAACTGGGACACCAGCATACTGTTGGTGGAGTTGTGGACTGATCTAGCCATTCTGGAGAGCATTTTGGACCCATGACAAAAGGCTGTGAAACTATGATCTAGCAATACCACTTCTAGGTTTGTATACCAAAGAGATCAAAGGAATGGGTGAATGACTTATATGTACAAAAATATTTTAGCAGCTCTTTTTGTGATGGCAAAGAATTGGAAATTGAAGGGATGCCCATCAACTGGGGAATGACTGAACAAGTTGTGATATGTGATTGTGATGAAATATTATTTTGTTATAAGAAATGAAAAGCAGGATGCTTTTTATATAGATTGATGCAGAATTAAGTGAACCAAACTAGAACAGGATACATAGTAATAGCAATATTGTATGATGATCAGCTGTGAATGACTTATTCTCAGCACTGCAATGATCCAAGTCAATGCTGAAGGACATATGAAAAATGCTATCTATCTCCAAATACAGAAATGATGAAGTCTGAATGCAGATCAAAGCTTACTTAAAAAAAAAACAAACCTTTAAGTTTCCTTTTGCAACAGGGCTAATACAGAAATACATTTTGTATAATAACGCATGTATAATCTATAGCAAATTGCTTGTCTTCCCAATAATGGGAGAGAGGAAAGAAGGAGGAAGAGAATTTAAAACTCACACTTTTTTAAAAGAATGTTAAAGATTGTATTTACATGTAATTGAGAAAAAAATCATTTTTTTAAAAGAAAGAATGTAGCCAAATGTTGGCCAAGGAGAGGTTTTTCTTTAAAAAGGTTTACTAATTTTCAGTGAGTAGCATAGACATTCACAATGAGAGCCAAATGGAGAGTGGATTGAAAAGCATTTGAAAGATTTGCTTCTATAAGTCAGAACGCTAGCCTTTTGCATCGGCAGGTTTCTTTTCAAGTATCCAAGTACTGTGCTAATGTTACTGAAAGCTATTTTATGTGTTCTAATTATACAAATTACTTGCTAACTTTTAAGCAAGAAATTATCTCAAAATACCCTTGTGTCTACTGATGTTTCAAGGTAAGGGAATTCACTGAAATATTTCCCATTTGCCAGATGTAATACTTTCCAAAATAAACATTGGATGAACTGTGCAATTTATGCCATGTGAACCCTTTATTTCACACAGTAATATTTTGTAGTTTGTAGGAGCTTGGACTTTTTCCAGAAGTGAATATCCTTTACTACAGAGCCCCTTATGTTTCATACTAAGAAATAAAAATCACACTTCTGGCTGCCCTTTCCTAACAGAAAGCTGTTTCAACCAATGCATATGGAAACACACATGTGCACACACTTAGACAAACTCTAGCTCAGTAGGAGGGTTGCAAGTCCACAAACAGGCTGTCTCTCTTTTGTGATAAAAAGGAAGGAGGCCAGAATCACAATAAACAAGGAAAGGAGTCACTAAAATAAAGTTAAATGGGTGATAGAACGGAGTATATTACTTAGGGCTAATTGCCAGTTGTCCTGAATTGAGATGAAGAATGATAGATTATGATTAAAATATTCAAAATAGGGCCTCACAGTCTGCCCCTCCTCACTCCTTAAGGAAATTATGGCCAGACCCAGGAGGGCCTGAGAGCTCTGGCATTGTCAAGAGAGATCCATTCTACAAACTACCTTTAAAAAGGTCATTAGGTGCTGGGACTAAGAATTCAGATATATATTAGAGTAAATTTGTAGTAGACCCAGAGTTCTGGTCCAAAATGAACCCTTAGTCCTACTTTGTGGTGAACTTTTTCCCTAAGATTACATTGGAGCTAAACCTTTTTCCCAGTCTCCTAGGATAGATCTGTATACTGGGATGGGTTTTGGAATCAAACCCACATTCAGTGGTAGAGCTCGGGATTGTCTTCCCCACAACATAATGACCTGCTGTTTTTCCATGAGAGCACAGACTAATGTTTTGTTATTCCTCGTGGATGTTAGTATAAAGAGGACATTAACCTGGGTGTAGCTGCAGGAATGCAAAGCAGAGGTCACCAGTGCTCCTGTGTGGCTAACAGACTCCTTAGGTTTGTTGAAACTCCAAGGTAATTTATAGGGTTCTTTCTGGTCATGGCTGCTAGGGCTTGTAATGCGAGTTAAAAAGGGATCTGCATACCAAAACCTAAATATCAAGATCTAGAGAAATTCCAAGTAAAGGGGAGAAAAGTCATTGGAAAAGGAGCTTGGCTTGGAGGTCTCTTTTCAGTGCATACTGGGTGCAGCTGTAGGCTAACTAACAAAAGAGCTGAAATGCATTGTAGGGATGGGCAATCTCACAAGAGTGATAATTGTTTTTCAGCTCCCTTTCCAAAAGAAAGACCCCTAAGAAGCAAATACTCAGCATATGGCAACAACTAAGCAGGGAAGATGATGAGCAGAGAGGGGAGCAGCAAGAGGTAGTTTTGGAAGCAGAGAAGTGGAGCTGCAGTGATGTACAAATTTCTGGAAGATGGAGCTGTGAGGTCTTCCAAAGGAGAACAAACTGTGAGAGTAAGCAATCCAAGAAATATTTCATCTTCAACCAACAGCATGAGAATCTATGTGAAATTATGCCCACTTCCATATGGAATAATATTCCCTTATTACTTTACTCTTTTTTCTTAAGTAAAAGTTTTGCTATTTGACATGTTCTGTTGGTAGAGAATGCCTTAAATGGGGGCTTTCTTGACTACTTAGCAAGTTTGAATAAAAATGAACATAATATTGTCCTAAATTATAAAAATTTTGCTTGGCGGCTCAATATTGCACAGGATTTAAAGCTCAATTTTCTAATCTAACACCTTTTATTTTGCAGATGAGGTTAAGCGACTCATCCAAGTTTACATAGGTGTAGTAAATAAATAGCAGATGCAAGGCTCAGACCCAGACTCTTGACTCCTAATTCAGTGCTTTTCCTGTTACCCTATACTATCTAGATGCAAAGTCAGGCTTGTATCTGTGTATTTTCACTTTAGAGACATACTGAAAAACAAACATTACAATAAAATGTCACATTAAAAATCCATCCTATCTTAGTGACCGGGCCCCCAAAGAGTAATTTTCATGGACTTCAAGGTATTTAGGTTTGAGTAGGATAAGGTTAGTCATGAAAAATAACTAGAAAACTACTAAAGATCATCACTGTTGGTTCCTTTCATTGGCCCGGGAATCTATTGTTTGGGACCCAAGTCAATAAGCATCATTGTCCTTGGAATTGAAAGATTTACAAAGAAAGAAAGGATGTTCACCTGAAATTCACCTATTTCTCTGCTGTCGCTTTTACATCTTTTCTTAGTCTCCAGAAGACACAAGTTTCAGCAAGTATAGCCCCAAAGAAGAGAAGTGAGAAGATACCTCTCCCAAATCCTTTGCAGAGGTGGGAGATTCATGGATGTGGAACATTGTATATTATATGCTTAGATTTTTTTTGGATGGATTGATGGATTTTACTGATTCTTTTTCCTCTCCTTTTTCTTAAAATTTTTTTTTATATGGTATGGCTTTCTGTGGAAGGAGAGAGGTATAAAATAATAAAGTTGACACTACTTACCTCATAGAGTTGTTAAGAATATTCAGTTCAAAGACAACACTATTGAGATAAACTATTTGACTAGTCTGACAATCACTATTAAATAAAAAGCTTCTGGGAAAACTGGTCAGTAGTGTGGTAAAATTAATATTAGACCACATCTTACACCACATATGGCTCCAAATGGAAACATAGATATAAAAAGTCAGATCATAAATATAAGAGAAGCCAAGAAGAATCTGCCTTCTTGGTAGTGCTTGTCACGGGGCCCATAAAGGGGGTAAAGAGGATCACAGAAGATAAAATGGACAATTTTAATGAGAAAGTATTTAAGTGTTTGCACAAACAAAATCAACTAAAATTAGAAGGGAAATAGTTAAATGAAATAATAATCTTTGCAGCAAGTTTCTCTGATAAAGATGTCATTTCCAAAAAAATACAAAGAGTTATTTCTAATTTATAATAAAAAGAACCATTCCCCAATTGATAAATATTCAAAGGATGTGAATAAGCAATACATCATACCTTGGAGAGATTGCAGGTTCAGTTCCAGACTACTGATAGAACAAATATCACAAAACAGTAAGTCACAGGAATATTTTATGTTTGTACTATGCTGTAGTCTTTTAAGTGTGCATAGTATTATGCCTGAAAAAACAGCAGACATGCCGTAATTTAAAATAACTTGCAAAAAATTGCTAACCAGCAAATGAGCAAGTCATAATCATTTTTGCTGGTGGAGGGTCTTGCATGATGGCTTGATGTTGATGGTTGTCAACTGATCAGGGTTACTGACAATTAGGGTGGCTGTGGCAATTTCTTAAAATTGTCTTAATTAAATTTGCCACATCAATTGATTCCTCCTTTCATTTGAATATTTAGTAACCATTGTATGGTTATTAATTGGTCTAATTTCAATATTGTTGTGTCTCAGGGACTGGGGTAGCCCAAGGAGAGGGAGAGAGACAGGAATGCTCTAGTCACCCGAGCAGTCAGAACACACAACATTTCCCTATTAAGTTTGCAGTCTTTATATGGGTGTAGTTCATGCCACCTCAAAACCATTACAATAGTAACATTAAAGATCATTAATCATAGATCACCATAGCAAATGAAAAAGTTAAAATATTGAATTGAAATGTTGAATTCATATTAATGAAAATGTTTGAACTATTGTGAGATTACCAAAATGTAACAGAGTGCATGCTGTTACAAAAATGGTGTCAGCAGACTTGCTCAGTGCTGGGTGCCACAAACCTTCAACTTGTAAAAAGAAAATATCTGCAAAGAACAATAAAACTAAGTGCAATAAAATGAGATGTGCCAGTGTTCAAAGGAGAACTTTACCCAATTGGTAAGACTATGAGACAAGGGAGGAAGGCCTTTGAGCCTCCATCAATCCCTTCCCACTATCTGGTCACTAGAAATGGTCTTTGACTTTTTAATTTCTTCCTTTCTGTAGAATGGAGTCTCTGATCTGGCCTCAGAGTTTGAGCCACAGGCATTAGAGAGTCCAAGAAATCCAGGCTAGGGTGACAACCTGGACTTCAACTCGAAAGAAGCTGCCACTTATGGGAACTTGTTGGGGCCAAGATAATAGAGGAAATGAGCTAAATTTTATTCCTCTCGTGTTGAGTAATTTAGGGAAAATTATGCCCCTGAGGTACTAAGGAAAATGTTTTCATATTTTTACTACGTTGTTGAAATAAATATCCCCCGAAAAAGCAAATCCTATCATGTTTAAATTAAATTGTGGTGCTAGTCATGGGGCCCATAAAAATGGGGGGAACATGGCAGACAATGGCTTCATCTGATAGCACAGAAAAGAGACAACCTCAAATCAGCCAGAGAACCCTGATACCTGTGTGTGTGTGTCTGTGTGTGTTTGTCTGTGTGTGTGAGTGTGTGTATCTGTGTGTGTCTGTGTGTATGTCTGTGTGTGTGTGCGCATGTGTGCGTGTGTGCGTGTGTGTGTGTGTGTGTGTGTGTGTAGTGAGAGGGGGAAGGAAGAGAATTTAACAGACTTAACAGGTCTTCACACAGAGTTCAACATTAACTATATTATTTCTGTATGCCCATATACTGTATCACAATATGTCTGCTTTGAACAGCTTAGTGCTATCCCCTACACTAATGACATTGATATGTCCAAAATGGGATCTCATGCTCTATCTATGACTCAGTGTATTACTGTTAGTTTTTGACAGAATTATTGTAAGGCTCAAAATAGATGATGCCTGTAAAGTACCATGCAACTAGATAGACGTTATCTATTTATACTATATTTTACTATACTGGTTGTCTGTTTCAATTTGTCAATATCCTTCCTAATGCTAGTCTCCAGAAGGAAACACAATATTCTTTCTTCTTTCAGAGTTCTAGATGAGCATTCTCCAACCTTTTTGATCACATACCCCATCAGTAAAAAAAAAAATCTTCAGCTCATATTCCAAATGTATGTATATTTATTGATAAATTATATTCATGTGTTATTTTAATATGTAATACATATTATCAAACAGAAACTTTTAAAATATGAGCTAAAGATGAAATGAATAATATTGATAAATAGCTTCTTGATTTTGTTAATAAATTTTTTTTCCTGTAATAGCTGCCACTTATGCCAGCAATTCTACAATCCTTTTTCTTTTCACAACAATTCATGAAAAATGGCATTTCGTCATTGTTAAGAGTAACTAGGATACAACTTGCATTAAAAAAACCTTTAAAAATTGGTCAAATAGAACTTAAACTTCCTGTGGACAGATTGTTTCTTTTTTTTCTAGTATCTCTAACCTAACATATAGCAGGTGTCTAATAAATGTTTGTGGAGTGATTGATTGATCCAAGAATCACTTTAACAACAAATGAGTATATTTAGTTGGCATATGTGTATGTATTCATTTGATTAATCACAAATCACTGTGGTCTGTTTCTCCTTGACTCATGGAATCTGCCCCCACAGTTAAAGTTTGCTTGCAGCTCTTCAAAGAGCCAGCCCAGGAGATAAGCAATCCCCCAGCCTCTATCTTTGTTGATTTGTTGGCTGCTTCAGATAAGGAACCTGGAACACGGAAGGAAATGGAACAAGCAAACGTACATGCCACGAAGCCAGAAAACTCCATTTGGCTTTTTTTCTGGTCCAGCAGCACTAAATGAAAGTAAGATTACACTGTTATTTTTGCCTTGCACCTATGACTCCAGGCTCAACATTGAAGATCTGATGTGAATAGCTTGGAATGCTGGAACTGTCCTTTAAAAGGCCTGCCTGACCAGACAGACACAGGAAAAGGACACCTCTGGCTGAAAGGCTCTGATAAGATCCCAGGACAAAGAATAACCATTTGATGAACAGTTTCAAAACAAGAAAGTGTTTTTTTTTTCTCCTGAGGAGGAAAAAAAGACTCTAGAGTGTACTGGAAACCGGATTTGTATGCAAATTCCTATCTCTTGGAATGACAACAAAATCATCAGTATATGTGGCTGACAGTCACCCATAAGTACAATTTAGCTGGCCCAAAAGAACCATAAAATCTCAAGTTTCTCAGGATCCCTCTTTGTGCTCCTTATGCATAGCCAGGAAGCCAGAGGGAAACCTTGTTCATGGAATACAGAAAAGGGGTGGATGCTCCCTGAGAAAGAACCTTTATGATGGTTCTTGCCTCTTCTCCCTCACAAACTGCTGCCATTTATCCTAAGCCCAGCTGGTACTCTGCTCTGCTCTTCTCTCCTCCTTATTTGAGGGTTATACGAGAGACTCCAAGTGGCAAGGGAGGTAACGGAAAAGGCACAGAATTAAAAGATGACAAATCTTATCACCAGCCAGTCAGGATATAGCTGACACAATTTCTGCTGCTGCTGTCACCCCTATAAAGGACTAGTCACAGATGGCTGATCATTTGTGTTCCCACATTGACAAATTCTGAAATTCTGGACCCATTTATATCTATTCAGGTGAGGTGGCAGAGTGTCCGTTCTATTCTTCAGCCAGCATTTCTTGAGTAACCAATGGTATGGAAGATGCCTTGAGGAGTGAGTGCGCTGGTGCACTATGATTAGTTAAGAAAAAGAAAAAAAACCCATACAAACAAGAGGCATCTAGAGGACAAGTAGAAGACAAGCTATTTGAAATAGCACTCTAATTGCAATTCTATCATTTTAGGAAAATAGCAACCTCTCAGCCTTTGTTTTTCTCATCCATAAAATAGGTTAATAAACCCTATACTTCCTACTTTATAGAGGCATTATAAGATCAAATGAGATCAATGTAAAAGCACTTAGAAAATTAAACTTGCCTTTACCCCACCTTGGCCATGCCTATCTTTGTAGTTGAAGAACAGATCAAAAAGGTTAGTGGGAGAAGCTTCTAGGCAGAGCTAAGCTTCAATTCTTGAAAGAAGTGATGCAAACTCATTGGAATAGGGCAAGGTGTCTGAAACCTTCAGGCTGCTGCATGTCCACATCTAATAAGATCCCCAGACCTTGCATCATGTACTCCAAATGGAGGGACTCCATCAAAAAGAGCTCCTTGTTGCCTCTAGGATGAAATAAAATATATGGTATATAGGTATACCAAGGTAGCTGAATTCGGCAGAGTATTAAGGGGAATAAGGTATAAGGAGGGAAGGAAGGGATCAAGTTATGGAAAGCTTTAAATACCAAACCAAAGACTTCATATTTGATCATATATATAATATGGAATGGGCAGCTAGGTGGTGGAGTGGATAGAGTGCCAGGCTTTGAGTCAGGAAGACCCACCTTCTTGAGTTCAAATCTGGCTACAGACATAAGCTGTGTGACCTTGGATAAGTCACTTAATCATGTTTTCCTCAGTTTCCTCATCAGTAAAATGAGTTGGAGAAGGAAATGGCAAATCATTCTAGTATCTCTGCCAAGGAAATCCCAAATGGGGTCAGGAAGAGTCAGACACAACTGAGAAATGACTTAACAAAGAACATAATAATGATAGGGAGTCACTGGAACCCCAAGGGTAAGACAGTAACATAGTCAGACCCACATTTTGTTAAAGTCACCTTGACACATGAGTGGAGGATGGATTGGTGTGATGAGAGACAAGGTAGGGAGGTAGGTTAGAAGACCATGAGACAGTAGTCCATGAGAGAGATGATGGGGACTGAACTAAAGTTCAGTAGCTATATAAATTGAGAGAAGGGAGTAGATCCGAGAGATATAACAGTAGAAACAAGATTTTACAATAGACTAGATATATAAGGAGAATGACATTGAGGATTCAAAGATAATAGGTCTGTTGACTGAAAGGATTGTGGTGTCCTTGGTAGCAACATGGAATTCAGAAGTGGAGAGGACATAGGGAGGAGTGGAAGATGATGAATTCCTTTTTGTTCTTGCTGAGTTTGAGATGCCTACAAGTCATGCATTTCAAGATGTCCAAGAGGAGGTGGGAGTTCATGACTATAGTTTAGGAGATAAATATGGTTGGATATAGAGATATGAAAATCCTCTGTATGGAGATGATAATTAAACCCATGGGAACTGATGAGTCATCAAGAGAGATAATATGGAGCAAAAAGAAAAATAAGGACTGAAACAGAGCCATAGTGGAGGATACTCAGAGATAGGGGACATGAAATGGATAAAGAGTTAGTAAAGGAGATAGAAGGAATATTTGGACAAATACGAAGAGAATCAGGAGAAAAATGTGTCATGAAAACTTAGAGGGGAAAGGGTATCCAAGAGGAGAAAGTGACCCACATGCTGTCAAATATAGCAGATGAGTGGGGTAAAAAAGAGCATTGACATTGAATTTGGCAATTAAGAAATCGTTGGTAACTTTGGAAAGGGTAGTTTCTGTTGAATGCTAAAGTTAACTAGATGCAGAAGATTAAGAAGCTAGTGAAAGATAAAGGAAGTAGAGGCATCCAGAGTAGACAACTTTATTGGAGTAGGGGAGGAGAGATAAAAGATGATTATAGCTGGCAGGGATGTTGATCAGGGATGGTTGAGATATGGGGATGATTCTAGGCCTGAAGGAAGGAGAGAGTAGACAGGAGAAACCAAAGGTAACCAAGTAGGGAAAAGAATGGGTGCACGTTGCTGGACTTGTACTGGGCTAACCACTGAGATACCAAGAAAAGCAAAAAAAAAAACCCCACACACAAAAAAAGCAGAAGAAAACCACCAAAAAACCCCTACCCTAACTATCCATTTGAAATTATCCTCACTTAGGGAGCAAGTGTTTACTTACAATGAAGTGGATCACTCAAAAGCAGAATAGAAAAAGAGAATACTTACTAGCTGTATTACCCTAGTCAAGTCACTTAACTTCTGTTTACTTCAGCTTCCTCATCTGTAAAATGGGACTAATAAAAGTACCTACATCTCACAGTTGTGTGGATCAAATGAAATAATAATTATAAAGTATGTAGCACAGTGCCTGGTGCATAATAAGCACAATATAAATGTTAACTAATATATATTATTATTATTAAAAAAACTGTATTTGGATAACATAGTTTTAATGTAAGTAACCAAATGCAAAATTAAATCCTATTTTATAAATGAAAAAACTAAGGATGAGTCTTAAGGTGATAGAATTGCAATTAGAGTGCTATTTAAAAAAAATTAAATAGCATGTGACAGTTAGATGGTGCAATGGATAGAGTATTGGGCTTAGAATCAGGAGGACTCATCTTCCTGAGTTCAAATCCAGGCTCAGACATTTACTAACTGTGTGACCCTGGGCAAGTCACTTAACTTGGTTCACTTCAGTTTCATCATCTATAAAATGAGCTGGAGAAGGAAATGGCAAGCCACTCTAGGATCTTTGCCAAGGGTTAAACACCAAATGGGGTCATGGAGAGTAGAATGCAACTGAAAAGTTGAAAAAACCCCAGCAATTTTCTCTTCTATTCACCTAACTGGACTGTAAACTTCACCAGTGACCTCACTTCTCCAGGCATTTTATTTACTTTTGGCTACTCAACAAAGTGTATGTAAGCATTCCAAAGTGTCATGAACTTTAAATCCCTGTTAAACTTATGTGCTTAATTGTATTTAGAAATGTAGTTCTTTAACAATTCTTTAAGGATGTGCATTAGTTTTTTTTAAAAAGTGGATTTTTTTTTTCTGTTTTTAGATCATCTACATTTCCCAAAGTATCTTTGCTCTGTCCCCTACAGAAAGGAATCCCTTATAACAAAGAAGAAAAGTAAGTGGAAAAAAAGTTTAACAAGACTAAATATCACCAAAGAATTAGAAAATGTCCTGACAATACAGTGTTCCACACTCTTCCTCAGAGCGGGTGGGGGAAGCTGGGTATGATGTGTTGTCATGTGTCTTGTCATGTCTCAGGGCCAAGGGTGGTCATTAAACTTTCACCTTCTATTTCAATTGTCTTGTTCTTGTTTTCTTTCCATTTACATCATCTTTGGTGACATTGTTTTCCTGGTTCTGTTTACTTTAGATTGCTTCAATTCATATAAGTCTCTCCAAATTTCTTCCTATCATGCTCATTGTTTCTTTTTTCTTTTTGTATTTAATAGTATTTTTTCTAATTGTAAAGATAGTTTTTGATGTTCATTTTTATAAGATTTTGAGTTTCAAAGTTTTCCCTTTCCTTTCCTTCCCAAAGACTGCAAGCAATCTGATATAGGTTGTACGTGTACAATCATGTTAAACATATCTCCATATTAATCATATTGTGAAAGAAGAATTAGAACAAAAGTGAAAAATCACAAAAAGAAAAAACAACAAAAAAAGTAAAAATAGTATGCTTCATTCTGCATTCAGACTCCATACCTCTTTCTCTGGATGTGGATAACATTTTCTATCATGAGTCTTTTGGGATAGAGCTAAGTCTATTTTTGTTAATCATCACACAATGTTGCTGTTACTGTGTACAATGTTTCCCTGGTTCTATTCAATTCACTCACCATCAGTTCATGAAAGTTTTTCCAGGTTTTTTCTGAAATTTGTTCATCATTTCTTATAGCACAATAGTTTTCTACAACATTCATATAGCAACTTGTTCAGCCATTCCCCAAATGATGGGCATCCCCATAATTTCTAATTTTTTTGCCACCACAAAAAAATTCTTGTTTCTTACATGATATTGTATTACATGAATGTACTCAAATATTTTGAGCCATTCCTCAATCCATGAATATCATTTTGTTTAGAGTTATTTTCTACAAAGAAAAAGAATGACTATCATAAATATTTTGTTGTCTTTTGGACCTTTCTTTTTGTCACGAACTTTTTAAGGTAAACGTCTAGTTGTAGAATTTCTGTATTAAAAGGTGTGATCATTTTAATGACTTTCTTAGAACAATTTTGAATTGTGTGCCAGAAAGGTTGTACCAATTTTTAGCTCCTCCAACAGTGTATTAGTGTCTCCATCTTTACATAATTCCTCCAACTGACTATTCTCATCTTTTTTTGCCTTTGCCAACTTTATGGATATCAGGTAAAACCAGAGAGTTGTTTTTATGTACATTTCTTTAGTTATTAGTGATTTGGTTCGTTGGTTGGTAATAGTTTGCAATTTTTTTTTGAGAACTGTTCATTAAAATCTTTTTTTATTACTTTCCATTGGGGAGCGGCTTTCAGTCTTAAAATATTCCCGCTAACTTCCCACATATTTTGGATATCAGATGATTATCAGAGACATATGAGAGAAAGATTTTTTTCTCCATTTTATCTCTTCCGTTTTTATCCTGGCTGCAATAGTTTTGTTCACCTAAACACTTTTCAATTTCAGTGCACTGGTTTGTTTGGATTAGATGACACAGAAGACAACCAGTTTAGTTTATAGTAATTTCCATCAGTATGGGAGGCTACTGACAGCATGAATCCCATAGACCATCTCCAGCAATGCCTTTAGAATGAGGAATGCCTCTGAGAGAGCATTCTCTGGGAAGCAGCATTTGTAGTTCCTAGGTGAGTCTTGTCAAAGAATCCCAAAACATTTTTACTGGAAGGAACTTCAGTGATTATCTCTCTAACTCCTTCATTTTTCAGATAAGGAAACTGAGGAGTTAAAATAACTTGGCCCAGATCCCATAGTCAGAATATAACAAGTTCTACATCTTGAATGACTCTAAGTAAATTATACCAATATGTCATCAATTACAGGATTTATAAAATGCTTATTGTATGCCAGGAACCACACTAAGTGGAGATACAAAGAAAGGCAAAAACGGTCTCTATCTCCAAGAAACTCACATTAGAATGGTGGAGGCCAAATACACACTATTTAATCAATGTGGTGCAGTGGATAGAACACCAGTGCAAGAGTCAGGAGGACCTGAGTTCAAATCTCACCTCAGACACTGGACACTCACTAGCTGTGTGACCTTGGGCAAGTCACTTAACCCCAATTACCTCATCTTGGGTCATCTCCAGTCATCCTGATGAATATCTGGTCACTGGATTCAGATGGCTCTGGAGGAGAAGTGAGGCTGGTGACCTGTACAGCCCTTCCTCACTCAGAACAAAGTCAAGTGCAAGTCATATTATCATTTCTCTGATGGCTTGGTCTTCTTCGGCAACAAAGGATGAACATACACAACCCTTATTAAGCACTTGGTACGTGCCAAGCACTGTGCTAAGTGCAGAGAATACAACAAAGGTAAAAGACAGACCCTGCCCTCAAGAAACTTAAAATTTAATGCAGGGTCTGTTTGCCTAAGTCCAATTTTTGGATACTATGGATGACAAGTAATATTCATCCATCGCTAATAAAGGAGATATGAATGACCCAAGATTAACCAAAATTTATTTTCTACCAATGAACAGTGCTGCAGAAAACTGTCTTTACTTAAAGTACACCCATTTTCCCCTAAAAAACCCAATCCTTTATTGGAGGCATTTGCAAACTTTATTGGTTTTAATTCATCAGACACTTACTAAAACCTCTTGCTCACAGAAGCTATGAAGGAGACAGAGATAAGATCCAGGAGACATGATTTAGGAAAAATTGAGGAGGGGTAAGAATTTTTTCACCTGGGAGTTGTTCAGGTAATGCATCATGGAAGAAATGGCACATACAAACAAAATATATACAGGATAAATTGGAGGTAATCTCGGAGGGAAGTTACTAGAACTAATGGGACCAGGAAAGGCTTCTTGGAGAAAGTGGAATTTTATCTAGCACTTGAAGAAAACCAGGGCACTTCACTACGTAAAGGTAAGGAGGGAGGAGGGAGAGCATTCCCGGTATGGGAGGCATCCAGTGAAAATGCCTGGAGTCTGGAGATGCAGTATCTTGTGAAAAGAACAGCAAAGAGGCCAATGTCACTATATTGAATAGTACATGAAGTGGGAAAATAGTGCATTGCAAACATTGCTATGACCCTTGAAATTGGAGATCCTAAAGCATATCCCTTTTGGTCTCTCCCTAGTTATGGCTCTGGTTGTTTGATACCCTTCTTGTTACTTCTCTGCCTTCTTTCTCTTTGTATTATAGTATCTCATTTCGGATTTAAAATTTGACTTGAATCCTAATTTATCTCTTTTTCTCAGGTCTTAGAGTTTAGATTTAGAAGGGACTTTAAGGTATAAATTTTGATTTTTTGAATGAAGAAACTGCAACCAAGAAGAATCTTCAAGTTATTTGCCCAAGGTTAAAAGGAGAGGAAAGATAAGAATCCAGGTGTTGGTTCCAGGTCAGGGTACTCTTTATGTTCTATCTCATTTTCATGCTTACTACTCAAAGCAGAAATTTATTTTGAAATTCTCAATGGATGCCAGCCCAAGAGAACCAGGTGTTCTCCTGAGCTGGGCTAGATATTGGTTACAGCTGTGTTGCCAAGAGATAGATTTTTATCTCCAGAGTAATGAGTTGCCCAGTGAACATTGCCCACAACACTGGGGAAAGGGCAGTAGCCTAATTGGCTTCATTTAAACCAATTTGCCCTTTTTAAATAGTATCTTAAGGAACATACAGAAACTCTTTAGTTTTATGATAGTACATTATTTCTTAATATAGGTTACTGAATTATAATCTACTTATTCTTGGAGGTTTTCTATTATTCATACTTTTTAGTTTCCCCCTTTTTCCTCCACCTGTTGTCATCCATTTGTACATTTTACTGCTCATTCTCTTTAAAAAAGAATGGGAACATAGAGAGGATAAAAGAGCATCTCAAGTTAGCCATGATGTATTGCATTGGTGTATGGCACTTGTGGCCTGTCAAAGGATTTCTGGTGGTCCAGGAAAAACATGGAGTTGCCACTTCTCACTCTCCTGTTGGTCATGTGATATGGCAACCAATCAGTGTGTCTCTAACCTAAATGATTCTGTGGCCCAAAGAAGTTTAGACTATTTTAGTTTTGGCCCCTACCTACCTTTGGCCAAGTTGTTCAGGTCTGATGTATTTAGAACAAACATTAGATTTGATATCAGAAGACCTGGTTTCAAATCCCAACTCCGTTTCTACATGACTTTAGGCAAATCACTTCAGCTCCTTAAGCCTTAGTTTCTTCATCTGTAAAATAAGGTTGTTGGGACTAGATGACTTCAGAGCACCTTCTAGCTCTACGTGGGCTTCTTAACAGGCTCTAGTCATGGGTTTCAGTGCAGAGGGGTCAGTGGTATTACCTACTTAGGGGGAAAACATATTTTTCTTCAAAGCTAAAATTGTTTTGCATATGATTCTACTCAATATTAGATGTTTTCTTTTGCTTTTTCTCACCTAGACCCTAGACTTTGGGACTTTTCTGACTTTTCCACAATGCCCCAGGATGCTCATTATTGGGAAAACTGCACCATCCTGACAGATCTCATCAGCCTTGGTTAGTACTGCACCTCATCACTGCCTCTGCCCTTCTGATTGGAGGGTGGAGTCATGAACTCCATAACCTCCATTTAAAGAAGGGGCTCAGCACAGAACATCTCATTTCCCACCTGGCTGCACTACTTGGAGATTTCTATGACTTTTTCACAGCACCCTATAAAGAATAGCTGTGAATGAAAATAGCTTATCACTGCTTCTGGGTTTGAGTGACTTTGGAAGAGCAGTTTTGCCCATCAAGAGAGTAGTAAGGACCAAAAGGGGAGCAACCAGGAAAGATGTGGCTTTTTATGGGGCATATTGTTCTCAAAGGGACCAAAAATATCCAGGCCTATGGTTTAAAGTTGTGAGTACCCTGTGCACATGGGTTCCATAAATGTGTGCTTATTTTCTTCCACAGAGACTGAGTACGCTGGTAGGAGAATGGAACCCAGGTTTATGTCTAGATTGTAATTTTTGATTATTCCTTCTTTTGACTTCTATTGAGTATCTATGGCATTTAATTATTCCTGCTTTTGTCTTTCAATAAGTAAATGTTATGATTATTCCTCCTTTTTTGTTTTATTGTTAAGTAAATTTTTCATGTTTAAGAGTCAGTGGTATCATGGTAATTGAGTTTATGTACCGGGAAAGCACACCGATGTGCTTAGGTGCAAAAATGTTAGTCATAGGAGCATCTCCCACTATACCAGGATATATAGGTATATATAGCATCTCCCACTACACTATAGGTATAGAGGTACATATAGATAATATATATTATATAATATACATATTATATTATAGATAGATAATATATATTATCTATCTATAATATGTATAGATAGATATTATAGATAGATAATATATATTATCTATCTATATATATACCTATCTATATCTATATCTATATCTATATATCTATATCTATATATCTATATCTATATCTATATATCTATATATATATATACATATGGGCCACTCCGAACTACCACCAATGTTCTTTCCTTGTATATAAAATTGGTCTGAACTAGAATTATAGTCAGAAAATTTGGTTTTGAATTCCTAGCTCTTCTACCTGTGTGACTGTGAGAGATAACCCCTCTGAGCCTTCAGTGGTCTCATCTATAAAGTGAAAAGGTTGGACCGAATGACCTCTGAGTTTCCTTTCAAGTCTTCCTTTATGATCCCTACATCTCATACTTCTTACACAGACTCTTGGAAAATCAAGACATTTTTTCTTTTTGTTTTCAGGGTGGGAAGGTAGAGCTTTATCAAGCCTATAAAAGGAAACTGTTGAGTCAGTTCCAGGTGGACATCTGAATAAAGTTCTCTGTTATAAGCAGATCTACTGAGACTCTAGTCTAGGAATGTTAAGAAATTCTTCCGTTTCTGAGCTAATGAGCTTCCTGTATTAACCAATGTCCAACATGTTCTGATCTTTGTTTTCTGTGATAGCTAAGTCTGGGAACTTAATGAGGTAACATATTGGCACTGCCCCCTACAGTTTTACTGATATTTTTGAGGACCATACAAGAAACTAGAGCCTTTTTCTTCAATGCTACATACTAGCATATGCTGACAATTGCCTACCTCTTAGCATGTTTTCACATTCATCTGGGAAGAATGTGTGGCCATAGAAGACATACAGGTGAAATATAGTAATTGTGGGTTGCTGAGAGGGAAAAATAGAGGAGGAAAAAAAAGATTGGTTGGGTTTAGACTTGTTCTAATTATAACTATCTGTAATGAAGTGGTTGGTAATTTGATGCAGGTTAACTAAATAGTGTAATCCCTAGCCTAAATTATGCCTGAGTAATCTATTTGACACTAGCAAACTCATCACTAAATGGCCTTGAGCAGGAATTACAGTTCAAGAAACGTGATTCTATCATTATTTCTTACACAAGAAGATTATGCAGGCTGATCCCCCTTATCTCAAGCTTCTTCCACTCTCCATCTTTACTCAGCTATCAAAATGATCTTCCTAAAATGTAGGCATGTCACCCCTCCCCACTTCTATTCAATAAACTTCAGGGGTTTCTTATTACCTTCATGATCAAACACAAAAACCTTTGACTTTTAAAGTTCTTTAAAGCCTAGATCCTACCCAGCTTTCCTTATTGTACTTTACTCCCCTCCACACACACTGTGATCCAGTAACTGACTTCTTTGCTATTCATTGTACAAAACATTCCATGCCTTTCTAATGGCTGGCCCCCATTCCTAGAATGCTTTTCTTTCTCATTTTCATCTTCTAACTTCTCTGGCTTTCTTTAAGTTCTAGGTAAAATTCCTCCTTCTGCAAGAAGCTTTTCACAGTCCCCTTTAATGTCAGTGCCTTCCTTCTGTGATTATCTCCAATTTATCTTCTATATATTTTATTTGTATGTAGTTGTTTTCATGTTGTCTCCTACATTAGATTCTGAGTAACCTGATAGCAGGGTTTTTTGGATTTTTTTTTCATCTCTCATGCTTGGCACAGTACTTGGCACAGTGGGCACTTAAAAATGCTTGTTGACTAGATGGAACAAAAAAAGTCATGATGGACAAATTTCCAAAACAGTGAGGGAAAGAGAACTGGCTCTGAAATTAGAGGACCTGTGTTCAAATTCTGTCTGATGCTTCCTATACCCTCTTATAAAATAAGGGAGTGAACCATATAGGTTCTTTCCAGGTCTAAATCTCAGATGATGAGCTTAAACCTTTTTTAAAAATTTTTGTTTAAAATATATTATTTTTTATTTAAACATTTTTATTTTTATTTATATTTTAATTAAAACATTATTTTCTTTTTAAATTTTGAGTTCCAAATTCTTCCCCCCATCCTACTGAGAAGGCAAGCAAAATGATATCAATTAGTCATACATATGAAATCATGCCAAATAAATTTCTATATTAGCCACATCACACAAAAAAAGCAAAAAAATTAAGTGAGAAAATTATACTTCAATTTTCACTCAGAATTCATCAGTTGCCCCTTTGGGGGTAGATAGCATGTTTTCATTATGAGTCTTTTGAAATTGTCTTGTATCACTGTATCAGTCAGAGTAGCCAAGTCTTTCACAGTTGATCATCATTACAACATTGCTGTTCCTGTGCACTCTTTCCTTCTCACTTCACTTTGCATTAGTTCATATAAGTCTTGCCATGGTTTTTTCCCCCTCAAATCACCTCTCCTTGTCATTTCTTATAGCACATTAGTATTTCCTCACAATCATATGCCACAACTTATTCAACCATTCCCCAGCTGATAAGCATCCTCTCCATTTCAAATTTCTGGCCAATACAAAAAAGAGCTACTATAAATATTTTTGTACATATAGGTTCTTTTCCTTTTCCTTTTATCTCTTTGGGGTATAGACCTAGTAGAGGTATTAATGGAATCATAATAAAGCTGCCTCTAGCCCCAATATTCTAACTTCCTTACAGGTCCCACTGTACCTACCTACTCACTCATACCCTCCTAGACACACACACACACACACACACACACACTCAATATCCTAATTTCTTCATATACGCCTTACTGCTCATTAGAACAATAGGTGTGTTCATGAACTCATATTTCTCACAGAACAGGAGACGTGTCCATGTGATGGGATCCCAGTCACTGACTCTAGCTAGCCACTGCCCTTAGACCCATTCTCCATATTTCCCACAGAAATAGTAGCTATTTCCATGCACTCAACCTCTAGTTTCAGAAAGGACCACAACAGTCAGCCAATCAGAAAGCAGCACCACCAGGCTGTCCAAGTAGGATGTGTACCCCAAAACAATAGAAAGGACTTTCTCTAAGTAGGCACTTGCCCCACAATACATCATGAAACTGAAACAGTATTGTTAAGTCAAAGGGTAAACACAGTTAGTCCATCGGGCATAGCTCCAAATTTTTCTCCCAAATGGTTGGACCAGTTCACTATTCCACCTACAATTCAATAATGTACCTATTTTCCCTCATCCTACACAGGTACCTCAAAGTTGTTTTCATTTGCATTTCACTAATCACTGGTGATTTAGAGCCCTGTTTCACATGACTATAGGTAGCTTTGATTTCTTCTGAAAACGGCCCCTTTATATCCTTTGACCATTTATCAAATGGGGAGTGGCTCTTATTTTTATAAATTTGACTCTATTATCTCTATATTTGAGAAATGAGGCCTTTATGAGAGAAACTTACTCTAAAATGTTTTGATATTACCTCATTGTTTGTGGTACCTTTTAGCAAAATGTAGTTTCCCTGATTGTTTTAATTAGGTCTGTTTTTGCTTCTATTTTGTTGGACATCAATATCTATCCCTGCTTTTTTTTTTTTAAACTTTAGCTCTAGCACAATAGATTCTACTCCTGTCCTTTATTTTAACTCTGTGTCTTTCTGTTTCAAGTATCTTTCTTGTAAAAAACAAATAAACATATTGTTGGATTCTGGTTTTTTAGTTGTCTTTAGCTGCAAAAAATGTCTCACTTGAACCTTTTGTTGTCTCTACTGCTTTAAAATTTTATTTGAGGAGTAATTTTGAAGTTGTTTAGAGAAGAATGTTGGGAGAGTTCAGCTGGGTTGCTGCCTTATTCTGCCATCTTGGTTTTCTGCTTCTGAGTTTAAATCTTAGTGCTGCTAGTTATAATCAATGGTACCTTGGAGAAATTACTTAGCCTCTTTTAGTCTTATTTTTCTCATCTGTAAAATGTGTGTGTTGGACTAGATCAGGGCTGCTTACACTTTTTCCATTCTTAACCCCCTTTTGAGTTTCAGCAGCATTTTCATGGCCTGAGGGCATGCCCAGTGCAAAGTACACATGCTTTGTGTTCAGAACAAAGACTATCGTGAAGTTGCCTTGGGTAAGCACTGCCGGAAACACCTTGGATTCATTACATATTTAATTTTTAGTTAATTTTTGGTCATTGCAGGTTTGGAAAACTTTTACTGTTGCCAAATTGGGGTCATGAACCACAGCTTAAGAAGCATTGGACTAGATGACCTCTAAGATCCCTTTAAGCTACAAATTTATGATTAATCAATAACTAAGGTTTTTTTTACAGTACTTATTCTAATACTTATTATTTTATTAGTTTTATTAGCTTGGTACATTAGTTTGGGTACAGGGGGCCATCTCCAGTTGACCTGATTTCTATCTTATCACTGACATTGTTTGGGCCCTGATGGCTCAGAGTAAATGTAAATAGCAATTGTTTCTGTTTTGGCCAGAAATCCTGAGGGTCTCCCAGGTTAATATATATGTATGTATGCATGCATGCATGCATGTATGCATGCACGTATATGCATATATACATGTATGTATATATGTTAATATAGGTTTTGTCTAGGGCTGGGACCTATTATTGGCTAATCAATGAGAGTTAAAGTGATTTGGGTTTAAGGTGTAGTCTTTAAGAAAAAAATCTAGTTTGTAAACCCCAAGATACCTTTCTAGGTATCATCAATTAAAATTTACATTCCTTTGGGCAGAGCTTGGGAAGGGAAGAGAAGGAGCTCTGTTACCCAATTGGAACTGGTCACTTGGGTCCCCAGTGGGGCAGAGCATGCTACTCACAGGTGGTTGTTTTCCCTTTGTTCTCAAAGAGAACCGTAACATCAGGAAGGTGATGTCATTATCTGCAAGGGACATGTAGTTAAGTGATGGAGGGCTCTGCAAAGTCACCAGTCTCACTCTCTCCTCTGGAGATATCTGGGTCCAATGACAAGTTACAGATCAGGGTGACTGGAGATGGCCCCAGATGCAGTGGGAAATCAGGGCCTTTTTAAGCTAAAGTCTTTCTCAGGTCTCAGTTTGTCTAAGGCAACACCCATTCAGTGACTAAGGCTAGGTAAAAAATGAGGCAAAGAAGGACCTCTTTTACCTAGACAAACAAGAACAATTAGGGTAGATTAGTTACTATGTCCACTGATTCTAATGCATCTTGGGAGATGATTCACTGAGTTTCTGGGTCTAAAAAAATTAAACCCCTAGTGGCCAACCTTCTCTCTGATGAGTCTCTCTCTCTCTCTGAACTTAGCCAAACTGGTCCTTGGATAAAAGACCCACAGTACATTCCTGGGCTTGAATTCACAGTCTCTCCATCAAACTTACCATATGGTCAAAGTTACTACAGCTTGCACTCTCCTGGCATGATCTTGGAGAGCCCCAGAGTTACCTCACCATGATGAGGTATCGGAAAAGGACAGCAGTGAAAACTGTCAGTCCTGAGCACCCTAAATGTAAAGTTACTACGTTATACAATCTATGGGAGAAATTTCCTTTCTTTCCTAAGGGAAATTTGGATTTTCTCAACAGCAACAGGTGTTCAAAGAAGTTTAGATGATTGCTGGCCCTTCCATTTCTGAGATTTTGTGACTCAATTGTTTAACCAGGGTCTCTGAAAGCCATTTTGATCACAAAATTATCCTTTCTGGTCATACCCAACATTATCTGGGAGTTGGCAGGAAGCAAACGACTTTGGGCCAGCTTTACTGATTCATGGTTCCCATTGTGGCCTCAAATTGGAGTTGACAAACTCATATTTCTAGAAATTTGGAGAAAGCCATGTGGGTTGTGGATAATGGGGTGTGGCAGGCAGAAGAAAATTCAGAATCAATCAGTTCTGGCCTAAAGCTAGACGATGAAAACAACAGGTATTTATATCAAAACAAAGATAAAGCATGTTCTCACATATAATTTTAATTTAAGGGGTCACAAATATTTCCCAATAGTTCTAGTTAAACTGAGCTTTCTGTAATGTTATACACAGGGAAATTTGGGACTTCCACTTTTTTTAATCCCATAATTTTTTTTTTCGTCTTGGATCCTCCCATTCTAGCGTTTAGGGACACTATTTTGTGGTGCATTTGTGGAAAGACACCACCCTGAAGTTGAGGCTCTTGGCAGAAACTCATTCTCGTGGGATTGTGGTTACTACTGAGTTATTGCTCAGGAATCAAGCACTAGCTTTATCCCCAGTTGGGCTTTTGCCTGTGCTTTAAATGCTGTTAGTGGTTTCATTTTCTCTATCATTCCCAAATAAATATAATTAAGCGTCTTGAGAAGCATATGGTTTCCGGGGATGTTTGGTAAGACTCCAGCTCACATGGAAACCATGCTTAGCATATACTAAACTCAGTCTTGACACTCTCCAAATCTCCCTACTTTACTCTGTGCCCAGTAGTCTGAGTAGTATTGTAACATCTCCTGTAGAATATAAGATGCTAAAGAGCAGATTGTTTCTGTGCTCTCCTTCTCTAAATTACTTTGTATTACTTTTTATGCACTTTATATACACTTTGTGTTTACTAATTTGTACATACAGGTGCAGGGCATGGCATTTAGTAACTTTTCTATAAATGATTTTTCATTCATGCATTCATTCATTCACTCACTCATTCATTCATTCACTCACTCATTCATTCATTCATTGGGCCATGTGTAATCACCCTCAGTAGAATATATGTTATTCAAGGGCAGGGACTAATCTTGTCCTGTCTTTACTTTCTTCAGCATGTGAACATAGAGCTGGTTTCATAGTAGCCTGTTAATAAACATTTGTTGAATGCAATTGACTATTCAAACATTTTGTAGTGAGGACTTCGCAGAAACCATTTCCTTAGATGACAGTCATCCCTAGCACTCAATTACAGGACTAATATTCCCTCCTTCCCCTATAAAATTTTTTTTTTATAAATTCCTTCCATCTATAGAATGCTTTACCCATCTGAAAAATGCTTTCACATAATCTCTCTTTTTTGTGTTCATAAATAACAGAATTTTTTTAAGAAAGAAAAGTACTTTAACATCTATTATCTTATTTGCTTTTCATAACCAACCCTAACATAGATAGGACATATACTGTTGCATTAATTTTAGAGGGCAGAGGGTAAAACTGAGACACAAAGGGGTTAAACAAGAGACCCAAAGGCACATTCATGTGATTTAATGCCAGAGCTGGACCTTTAGACCCCATCTTTTGACTCCTAGTCTTCTCATAACACCACAAAACCCATGACCTTGAGACCATTTGAAGCAACTGTATTCTCTCTCTTCAAGTTCTTTCTCCCAAAGTGATTCTTGAGAAAGGCCACTGTTTCTGAGATTCCTGAGTTACTTGTGCATTCCCCAAAATCAATTGTTTTTACCTCTTCCAATCAGTGAAAAAAGGCAGCTGTTAAGCATTCAAGAACCCAGAGAGGATCTGTGAATGCCAACAAACATTTATCTTCAAAGATAGACAGAATCCTTAAAAATCCCACACTCCAAACCACATTTCCCAATAAAAATGATCCCCCACCACGAGTTCCAAAATAAGCCATAGGCCTGGATCCCAGGCCATAGTTCTTGAAGGAAAGAGTCATCCGCTTAACCAAAGGGAAAACTGGCAAGTTTCTTAGACAGCCTGTCTCTATTAGAGTGCCTTTGATAGTGTAGCCAGATTGGCCACCGTGTCCATCCACCTGGACCCCTCAAAAGAGGGGTCCTTTGCTTTAATCTTCCTACCAATCCTCTATTAACTCCACCCACCTACTTCCCAAAGGTTTCTTCATAACTCCTGGGAATATGGTGACTCAAATGATGAGATAAACATGCTAATCACTTTTCTTGGCAAAATCCAGTCTATGTCACTTTGGGTCTCTACAAACCAAAGAGTTTTCCTTCCAACCATTTGACAGCCCTATCCCCTTACAATCAGATTTCTGAAAACCCAGATGCAGGTTTAGCCCAGATTCTAATTTCAAATCTCCGGTTGGCTGCAACTCAGGATATGTTCTGTCTTCTATCTCCAGCTGGCCTGAAACCGTGACCTTTCCTCTGGAATGAAGACCACGCCACACTGATCTCCACATTCATCACACTTGGACTAAAATATATACTCCTCTCTAACCCAGGCTTGTACTGAAAAAGATCAAAGGATATGCTGCAGAATATGTTAACTTTATGCTGGGTAGAGAATTGACACCTTTCCATGGCCTTTTTCTTTCTTTCTTTCCTTCCTAAGGTACCTCTCCTCAGGTTTGTATAGCATCCTGTCCTTTGTCAGCACTCAATAATATGCAACAAGAGAGGGCCAAAAGGAAAGTCACTCAATGCTTTGACTCTACCCAAGGAGTAGAATAAGCTCCACACTTCTGGAAGTGACCTTAATATTTTTAGGTTACTAGGGTATCATTTAGTAAATTGTTACCTCATGGCGGAGCATTTCAGCTTTTAAAATAACCAGTGGTGCAGCGTTTAGTAAATTATTACCTCTCTGTACCAAATGATACCTCCGGAGCTTCAAAGAGTTAATACTACACCTAGGTGTTCTAGAAGGTAGCTTAAGCACTGAGACAATTTGGTTCAATATTGAGAGGCAGTGAGGGGTAGTGGGTATAATACTGATTTGAAGTACCTGGGTTTGAGTACTATGTCTAGTATCAATATGAGCTTGGGCAATTTCACTTAATCTCTCAGGTCCTCGGATGACAGACATACTATGCTCATCACTGGGCTCATTATCAAAGTCTTTTTGTCTTGGTAAAACCACCACTAAAGATGCTCTATTGCAAGGACCCAGAGTTATCCCCACGCCAGGATGAGGCACCAGAGTAGGAATTTAGTGGAGGCAGACATATAGACATTTCTTAACACTTAGAACTATTCAAATTTAGGATGGATTGCTTTGAAGTGGGTTCCTGTTATTGAATGGATAGAGCTCTGGACCTGGAGTCAGGAAGAACTCACTTCAAATTCAGCCACAAAACTTCTGTGACTTACTTAAGTCCCTTAATTTCTGCTTCAGTTTCCCCATCTGTACAATGGGGATAGTAGTAAACATATACAGGTGGCATCAGTGAAAATGACATAAAAGGAGACACTCATCATATTTTTTTCCCTATTTTACACTAACAACCTTTGGACCTTTTCTTCTGATTTGCAGCTGAAATCTCCTATACATGTATATTGTCTTTCCCTATTAGAATATGAGCTCCTACCTCTGAAATAAATTAACTTCATACAGGACAATAAAAAATGAACTGTTATTCTAGTCTGTTATTTAGAGTTTTGGAACTATTTTGAATATAATTTAAACTTCCAATTGGATGAAAAAAGGGCATTTGAACACAAAACTTTTAGAGAAAACAACTTATGTCTGCAATTTTTCTTTTTTTAGAATCAATTCAACAAAATTGTCAAATCCTACTGATTTCAATAATAAAAGGGCTTGCATTTATCAATACTTAGAGAAAAAGAATATGCGCTTCTAGAGAACAGATACAGTCTTGCTTTTCTATGTGCATCTCCATGTGTACCAACTAGAGGTCTTTAAGTGAAAGCAATGACTATCTTTGTCTGATTATGGTTCTAAGAGCTCAGGGTTCAAGTCAAAGTGCTCTAATTCAGGCAGCTTTTCCTAATAAATCATCTAGAAGCAGTCACTCAATGCAATGCATGGATAAAGCTCTGGACCTGGAGTCAGCAAATGATGTCAAATTCAACTTGAGTGACTTAGTTGTCTCACAACCTCTACCTGCTTTGGTTTTCTCATCTCTAAAATGAGTATAATAACAGCATTTTACTCTCAGGGTTATTGTGAGAATACAATGAGATGTTTGTAAAGCACTTTGCCTTCTTAAAACCTTCGTAAATGTTATGATGATGAGAATGAACATGATAAGGATGGGATGCTCTCTGCATGACCCAGGGATAAATAGTGAATGTCAGAGTAGCATAGTGGAAAGAGAACAGATACATATTCAGAAGGCCTGGGTATGAATCCTAGATTTTTTGTTTGCTAGCTGAAAAACTTTGATTAAATCACTTTTCCTTTGGTCATTCTAGTTTCCCGCTCTGCAAAATCAAGGGATTTAACTAAGTGATCTCTAAGTTTCCTTCCAGCTCTAAATTGTCATGATCCTATCGATGTTTTTAAAAAATATATAATTTTAAAAATATAAATTTCATTGAAGGATACTAAGGAGAAATACTGCAAGGCTTGTTGCAAACAGGATGTGTTTGAAGACTACCAGGACTGTAGTAGATTCTTCGGGATGCCCAACAGCAATAAAGAAGTCTACATTCCCACTTTTCCCTACACAGAACATCAGGAAGAAGGGAATCCCCATTCATTAACAGGCTCCACCCCCCCTACCCAGGTCTGAGGGGTGCTACCCTGACCGATAATCAGTCTGCTAGGATTTATTGTGCTAGGCACTATGCTAAACTCTGGCGAAACAAGTATAAGCAGAAAGAAAAACAGAATTTGCCTTTAAGGAGTTTACACTCTAAAGGTTGTTGATACATAAAGGTGAGCTGAAAAGTGGTAGGGAGAAGATGACAGTGGCAGGAGCGGGGTACTAAGACAAAGTCCTGTGGAAATAAGTCAAGAATAAAGCCTAGAGAGGGATGAAGACATCTTTGGTATGGGCCTTCTTAAAATGGAATTTCTGAGAGGAACTAGCCAATCAAAGAGAAAGGCCAAAGGGTCATTGGGTGCTTCCTATGTGAGAAGTAATCCCCTGTGGAGTGAGTTTCTAGGGGAAGATTTATCAGTGGCCTGGTAGACAAAGTCCCATGGAGATGAGTCAGGATTGAAGACTGGAAGAATAGAATAGGGTCCTTATATGATTGACAGTGAGGAAGGAGAAAAAAAGAATCCTCTTCCCTTAAACCCATAATTCCAAACTACTATAGTATCTAAAGTACTGACTGAATTTTCTTTCCTATTCACTTATCCCTTAAACCTCTAGAAGGCATTTGAGCAGTGAGGACACTGTATCACAATCAACATTAAGAGATGATGCATAGCACTTCAAGATTGGCACAGCATTTAATGCAGACTATTTCATTTGATCCTCACAAACCAATAAAGTAGGCATGTCAACATCATTATCTTTTTTTTTCATTTTGTCTGGGCCTTCAGAAAAGAAATTCTGAAACCATTATGGACATGCAGCCTCCCAAATGTCTCTGCAGGTGCTCTTGCCCTGCCTTCTTAGTAGCCATAAAGACCCAGGAAAGCAAATTCTTGACACCGAAATCCTTGGCACGATCAAGTAGTTCAAAATCAGAAACAGATATAAGGGTTATAAGTAAAAATGGCATTGAAGAATATGCATTAGGAAACCATGTTTCTTTTTACTACACCCTAACAACTATGAGAGTGTATACTGTCTTGCTTTTGTATTTGCATCTTCGGAGCTTAGTTCAGAACTTTATACACAGATATCATTTAATAAACACCTTCATTTTTTCACTCATTTATTCATCTTCAGGTGTGGCATGGGACAAATTATTTGTTCAACGTCACATAATCAGTGTGTATCAGGTTTGAGCCCAGGTTTTCCTGAGTCAGCCCTCTCCTTCTTCACATTGCCTCTCATACATTTACATTTTATCCATAAGGAAATCGAGTTATTAGAAAGTTGAAGTGACTTGCCCAAGGTCTCACACCTAGAAAGTGAAAGTGGGTGAATTTGAGGCAGTCCATAAAATGCTGGACTTGAAGTCAATGAGACCTGGATTCATATTCCATCCTTCACGCTTAACAAGCTTTGTGACCCTGGGAAATTCACTTAACTTTTCTGAGACTCAGGTTTCCTCATCTGTAAAATGGAGTTGCATAATAGGGCTTCTGAGCTTCCTTCCCCATATCTGTGATACCATAGCCCTCAGGCTAATGCCCTTTCTGGAATGTGCTCTCTGGGGACTGTTTGATGTGGTACCACGGTTTTTCAATTTGATATTTTGACTTTTCACCCCGTACTAGACTGTAAGACTGTAAGGTCCTTAAGGGCAAGAGCTATCCTTTGTGTGCATCTCTTCCCCCTACCACCATCTCCCAAGCATTCTAGCCAATTGAATCTTTTTGCTTATATCTTTTGAAGTAAATGTCTTTTTCCTGACAGTTATCCTATATTACCAAACTATAAGGACATCAAGAATCACTCGCAGCCCGCATGATGAAGAAGCATGCCATGCCAAGAGGAATTTTGCCTAGGAGAGGTTTGTTTTGTTTAGAAAGTCTAAACCCCGGGAGGGGTGATGTTTACAGTATAATACGCTGACGACAGGTATAGGAAAAGCTAATCAGGCAGGACTATTTGGTTTTCCCCAAATCCAAGAACAGAACTGCCCTCTGCATTGTATAATCTACGTGTCCCCTTTCACTTTGGAACTCTATCAAAGGCAGCCTTACCCTCCCTTCCTCCTGAGCTGCAGAGCCAAGCCACCCCCCCACCGCCCCGCCCCGCCTCCCCCCATCCCCAATCAGTAAACAAGACACCGGGCGAGCGGCTGTACACGTACCGTAAAGAAGGAGCTGGAGGTGAGGGGTGGGGGAGAGAACATCCCTCTGCTATATCCCTGGACACCTCCCAAACTGAAGAACATATTCTCTCCCCTCCCCATTCCACCCCAGCTCTTACTCTACATTTCCGAACTAGTGAACCTGAAAATGACCACTCCTGGGTCTAGCGACCTTTCTGCCACTTTGCGGGCCGACCCTGGACCTAGCAATCTTGCTAAGCCTTGGGTCTTGTCCAAGTCTGTTTTTTCAGGGTGGAATGAAATGCATGTGTTTGAGCCGATATCCTTGACATTTTAGCCTGTTGCTCAAAAATTTCCCAATCATCTTCAGCACTTACATTCCCAAGAGGTTTGAGTAGGTAAAAGGATGCAGCCCGGCCGGCCGTCTTTTTTTCCTGTCTTTGCTCTAAAGAATAGCTGTTTCCCTTTAAAATTCATTCGTCCTTGACAAAGTGCACCTTCCTCCCTTCTCTGTAGGGGTGAGGGGCTATGGGTGCCAAAAATCGCATACATTTTCACACTCAGTTGATGTGTTCATTGGTTTTGCTGAACTGCTTTTTTCCTTCTTTTCAAAAATATTGCAAGATATGGCAGGATGAGTAGGGGAAGATGGGGAGATATTATCGAAATGAAGTTGTTATAAAAACAACTAGTATAAAATTTTTTTTTAAAGAATTAATCTAACCCTATTACCAAGCTGCTTTTCCCCCATATGAAAAACCATCTAATCAGTGTGAGATGGGCTTATCAACAAATAAGAAACATAACTGCAGCTGTACAGTTCTACACAAAACTGTATGTGTGTACAGGGACTCCATGATGTCTCCTTCACAATCACATGCTTTCTGGGATGTTGCTGAGGGACAGACAGTATTTGCACCACAACTAACGTGTAAAAGAAAGGTGGTAAAATAAGCGCAGGTGTTTCTAGTGCCACCTATTGGTCACTAAAGAAAACTGAACCACATCCAGCCATTGTTGCCCCTTAGACTGGAGATATCCAATTAAAATTGGATCCAATTAAAATATTCCAATTAAAATGATAGGTACGTTGTTAGCATTGGAAGGGACCATTTGAGGGATAAGTCCCAGAAAGATTACACAGCTTGCTCAAGACCATACAAGTTACTGTGTAAATAGAATTCTAATTGTTTTGTGGCTCCCAGACGTCCTGAACAGAGACCGTTGCCAGTGGTTCAGCTCCGGGGCTCCATTACCAGGAATTTTAAGTTTCATTCATGCTTTCATTATAAATTTGCTGAATAACTTTGGACAAATAACAACCTCTTTGGGCTCTGGTTTTCTCACACACTAAGGATAATTAAAGCCAGTCACTAAGTGTCAAGATCCCCCTAGAAACACGTGGGAACTCCATGATTTGCATAGATTTGTAAGTTCCTGGAGGACAGAAACTGGTTGTTGTGCATGTTGTAGTTTTTCTTTTTGCTGTCTTTGTGCCCCCTAGTGCCTAGGCTAGGGGTGGGGAATCTTAGGCCTCAAGGTTACATATAGCCCTCCAGATCCTCAAGTTCAGCCCTTTGACCAAATAGGAACTTCACAGAACAAATCCACTTAATAAAAGAATTTGTTCTGTAAAACTTGGATTCAGTCAAAAGGCTGGACCCAAGGACCTAGAAGGCCACATATGGCCTCGAGGTCATAGGTTCTCCACCTGGCCCTAGGCCTTAAAGGTATTCAAAAATGCTTGTTGGCTTGGATTAGATGGTCGTAAATGCAGTTGCAAAGGTTTTTTGATATTCTATTAAAAATAACTTGCAAAGAGAAAGATCTTGTCAATAAAAGATGTCTTCTGTTGTGTGAATGTGATATTTGCAACATACTTGGAAGGCAAGATCATAAGTCTGACAATAAAGATGAAGTATATGAGGTCAACAGGGGCTTGCAATGTAAGGGCAAAGAGACAACGCAGGGATACAAAATATACTCATGTCATGGCACTCTGCCTAACTTTTCTGAGAAATGCTTTTGCAGTTTCAAAATAGTACATCCGTGCTGGCATTAGACCTAGTGCTCCCAAGAGTCACTGAGAAAATAACCTGGAGTTTGAAGGCTGAAGATTTTAAAACGTCAGTGTTTGGTGGGAGACTTGAATCTTCCCTTCCCAGATCCAACCCCCAAACTTCCCACCTCCACTCCTCCAATGAACACTTCAGGAAAAAGCAAAGATTTTTTGCGCAAGGGTGCCTGGAAATCTCATAAAAATGTCTGGGCAACCAAATTTGGCTTCCCTTCTGGAGTCTTCTTCGGATTCCCTGGGCAGAAACCTGATATAGCATTTGATAACTAATGAATCAACTTCAAAGCCCATGGAGATATCAGGGGCTACATAAAAGTGCCATAACCATCCTGCTAACATCAGCTGAAAGTTGCTGTAACACCTGGGGGCCAACTTGGATCAGGCAGCTAGATTGTCACATCCTGTCACCTCTCAGGGGATACTAATTCTTCTAAAATGACTCACTCCTTGGACAGAGAGGCATAGGCTCTTAGAGGTGAAAGGGATCTGAATTGCCCTTGGTCCAAGTCTAGTCCTGACCCCAAATCCCCTCTACAACAGGACTGACAAATAGCCACCCAAGCTTTGCTTAAAGACCACCGAGGAGAGGGAGCTCATTATTTCCCAAGGCAGCACAGTCTACTTTTATTGAGCTCTCATTGTTAAGAAGTTGCTTGTTTCTAAATTTTCCTCTTTTCAACTTCCAGCCCTTTCTTCTAGTATTGCCTTCTGGGGCCATGTAGAAGGGGGTCTAATCCCTCTTCTACAAGATAGTCCTGCAGATACTCAAAGACAGTTATCAAACCCACCTGGGATCTTTTTTTCTTCAGAATAAACTCTCCATTTCTTTCATGTATCTTCATATAGAATGAATCATAGGGCAAGAAAGGTTTTGGAGAGAGTATTGGTCTTGAGAAGAAACCTGGGTTTTAATCCCAGTTTCCCACTTGCTATTCTCATAATCCAAAGCACCTGTCATCATCTCTTACAACAGAGGTTCTTAACCTGATATATCTATGAACTTTCTTTTAAAAAGATACTGTAATAACTATTTTTCAATATATTTGATTTCCTTTGTAATCCTATGTGTTTTATTTTACACATTTAAAAAGCATTCTGAGGAGTCAACAGACTGTGCCAAAAAGGGGGTGGTATTTGTCCATGACTCAAAAATAATTTAGGTCTCCTGATCTATAGCTAGTAGATGATAGAGGCCCCATGGAGGGAAGTGAACCATGTGTACACCTCTCCATGAAGGAATTCCAGAATCATGAACTCACCACTCCCATTTCATGCCACCTACCCAGTACCCCTATGTGGATAAGATACACCAGGGTCAATGAACCTGCTTCTGGCCACAGATGATTCTAAATCTCACCCTTTCCACATCTTTGTACAGAAGAGAGTCTTTTAGTGCAAATTCCCTGATATTGAGAATGACTGGTAATGAGTTATAGGGACTGCACTCTTTCTTGCTCATCATTCTATAAGTATGCAAGAGGGGTAGCTCCCTGAAAAGACTTCCTTGGAATCATTACCAAAAAAGTCATAGTAAGGCAGGAAAGAAAAACAAAGAATTTGTGATTTCATCCCTGGGAGTTTACAAGTCCCTCTGCGAACAAAGACTCAATAGCAATAATCCTAGGAAGTTTCCTGAGACTGGTAGAAGTTAAATGATTTGCCAAGCATTAATCAGAATGTGAACCTAGCTATTTTTGAGTAGAAAGTCAGCACACTATCCACTATACCTAGCTGCCTTTACCAGGAATCAGAAGAGTATAAACATTTATTAAGTACCTATTATATGCCAGGCACCAAACTGTAATCACTTCTACAAATATAACCTCATTTGAAGCAACATGGCTATTCATAATTTTCCTGTGAGCACCAACAAATTCTTTTGTGAATCAATAAATTATCAATCAATAAACATCTTCCTCTAGTCTCCTCTGGAAGTCCCAATATCACAGAAAACTCAGTATTTCCTAAGACATCACCGATTGCTAAATTGAGCCCAAATCAGCCTCCTTGTAACTTCCACCCATTGTTACAACAACAGTTACACTATAATCTCTGACCATCCCTAGCAGTCACCTTGACTTCCTTTTTTCCTACAACACAGAACTAATCAGCATCCCCCTCTTTCTGTTTCTGGACATATAGTACCAGTCATCAGAAGGTCTGACATCTCCCTTACTAACTCACATAGAAACTTCAGCCCTTGAATGAGGAAGACTCCTTGGACTGGAAAAAGACCCACCAGGACTTCTCTCAACTCCACAACTAATGGGGAAAGATGAAACAGCTTTCTTTTGCTAGAGCTTGCTGCTAGGGGGAGTCTCTCTCATGTTCGGGGGCAGGGGGAGAGGGAGGGAAGGAAGCAGACTTTTTTATTGCAAGACATTGTCAATCAATCGACAAGCAGCATTTATTCATTAACTAAGCAGCTAGATAGTGTGGGTCTGGAGTCAGGAAGATTAAGTTCAAGTCCAGCTTCAAGATACTTACTAGCTGTAAGATCTTGGGAAAGTCACTTAACCTCTGTCAGCCTCATCAGTAAAATGGCCATAATGGCACCTATCTCCCAGGGTTAACTGTGAGTCTCGAGAGATAATAACATTTGCCCCATGCCTGGTGTATGATGAGCGCTATGTAAATATTAGCTATAATTATTAATTCACTATGAACAGAGTACTAGGTAGTAGGCTTTAGCTAATATGTGAGCTGTTTTTATAGCAGACTATTTTTTTTAATGTTGTCTTTGTATCACCTGCACCTAGCACAGTACATTACACAGATAAATAGTTGTTTGCTAGGATTGAGTCGAATTGGAAGAATCAGGAGACATGAATTTAAATCCTGGTTCCAACATTATCCAGTCATGCCCCAATTCACTTGCCACTTTCAGGCTTCAGTTAGTCTCATCTCATTAGGGTCTGGGGTCTGGGTGGGTGTGGAGGGTGGGTTGGATCTATTGGATCCCCTCCAGCTTCAAAGTTTGACAAGTACCATTACCTTTTTGGACTCAGAAATTTGACCAGTAGCTGGTCTGTGGGTGTCACTGACTCATACAATGGGTGTGATATCCATAGTCACTTAGCCCTGGCTCTAGTTTCTGTCTCTGATCCAGGACCTTTACTGGTCCCCTCATTGCTTGAGCTGAGGCAGGCCAGGAAATTCACGAAATCACCCCTGCCTGGAAACCCTTACTGGTGAGGCCTAGGATCCTGCCAGTAGCTACATGACCTTTTCCTGTCCACCGTGAATCCCTCCATATTTTTGCTGCTGCTGAAGGTCAGGGCCCTCACATCCCCTTATTCTCCTAGATTATCATTTGCCAAAAGGCTTCTCTCTAGCTACCATGACATTAAATCCTAGGCCCTCCTAAATCTTAGAGCCTAGGCTTTCAGTGCAAGAAGGGCATAAGACAAGTATGGTTTTCCCAGGTTTTCACTCATGGCTGAAATGGGTTTTCTCTTTATCCTTTTTCTCTTGTAATTCTTAGTTTCCTTCAAAATTCAGCTCCAAGAGTCACTTCCACACTGGAGATCTTTTCTAATCTTTCTCTAATCCACACCCCAAGTCCCAGTGTCTTATATTTATTTGCTATGGGCTAATTTTGTATACTTAGACACGGACATGTTGTGTTCTCTATATCGGTAAGCTTCTTCTGGGCAGGAATGGTTTTAATTATAGCTTTGAATCAACAGAACTTACAACAGTACCTGGGTCATAGCAGGTGCTTAATGCTTCTTGGTTGATGATTGATAGTAGCCAGAGTAAGGTCAGAGTAAAGGTCAGAGCACATTTGGAATTCAGTTCTAGTCCCACATTTCAGAAAGACTGTTGAGAAACTAGAGTACATCAGTAACTGTAACGTTGTCTTCAGGCTCTGCTATTCTTTCTTTGCTTTTTTCTGTACTTTGACTTCAAAGTATGAGCCATGACACTTTGGACCTGGTCCTAGACTAATTTGCAAATGAGATTGCTGAATGGATGTAAATGATCTTTGAGGAACTTCATAGAATGGGAGGGCCATAACAGAATGGGAAGACCATAATAAAATAGGAGCTCCTCCATGGCAGAAACTGTCTCACTTTTGTATTTACACCCTAACAGCTAGCACAATGCCTGGTGCAGTCAAGAGTCTTCACAAATGCTTGCAGATTGACTGAGGAGTGCTGTGCGTCTGGAGAAGGGCAAATGTCTTGATTTTAAAGATGAAGAAGAATATGGCTGCCCCAAACTATAGATCTGTAAGCTACTAGACTCTTCTTCCTAAGAAGCCTAAAAGGATCATCTATGAACTCTTAGAAAGAGTTCATCAATTCCAAAGGACTCCTGATGAAAAATGCTATCCCCCTCCAGAGAGGGAACTTATGGATTCTGGATGCAAATTGAAGCACAATTTTTTCCTTATTTACTTTTCTTGCTCTCCCCTCCTCCTATATGGTTAATGTGGAAATGTTTTGCGTGACTTCATATATATATATATATATATATATATATATGAAATGTATATATACATGTATATAATGGTTATATTTCCTGCCTTTGAAATGGCGGGGTAAAGAAAGAGAATTTGGAACTGAACATTACTGAAAATTTTAAAATAAAAAATAAATTAATGTACATAAATACATTAATATGAGTAAATGTTGGATGCTGCTAAACCCTAGAGACACAAATACAAGCAAACAAGATAGTTTCAGTCCCTCCAGGAAGGAACTTCCATTCTCATGGGGAAACAGAAGTCATGAATTAAAGGAGAATAGCAAAGAGGGATAAGGTGACTGATAAGGAAAAGAAGATTTCAAGGGAATGAGTTGAGTTGTGAGTGAAATGCAGCATGGTGCCTTGGAGAGAATAAGGCCTCCAGGAGGGAGTTTCTCCAGATCAAATTTAATAGAGATAAATGTAAACCCGGTCCTTGGATTGAAAAAGTCAACTATAGAAATACGGGAACTGAAAAGAATGGCACGCAAGAAAGCTGCTGAAATAAAAAATACTGAAGGGGAGGCTGGAGTTGGGGGGAAGGAAGTTTGGCCAACAAGTTTACAATGAATTAGTTGTGTGATACAGCAGCCAAAAAAGTGTTGATTTCTATAAAAATTATAGTGCCAAGAGCAAAGAAGGTGTTGGTGAATCTCATTTTTTTTGACCTGTTCAAGTCAAAGGATCCGTTTGACCACATCTGGAGTACTATGTTAGCTATGAATGCCGGACTTAAGAAAGAAATTTGACACAATTGAACCCATCAAGAGAAGAATGACCAAAATCATTTAAAAAGAACTAGAGAGACAATTCTATTTCCACATTGGTCAGAGGAAATATAGAATTTTAATGCTAAAGGACTCCATGCATCAAATGATGCAAGAATTAAAAAAAAAATAATTTTACTATAATTTCTATCTGTGAAAATGTACTTTAAAATGTGATTGCAAATGGATATTATAATTTTACTTTGAAATAAAATAATTTTTATTCAACTAGTTATATCTTTGCCTTATGTATAAAAATAATAAAAATGAACTTTATCAATTGATGTGTGTGATCCTGAAAAATATTCTAAAATTCTTATCCCTTAAATAGGTAAAGAGAAGGAATAGGGTGAACTTCACAGCAGCCTTCAAGTATCTGAAGGAAGGCATGTCTTGCAGAAGAAAGATTAATCTTGTTTTGCATGACCCTTGATAGTAGGACTTGGAATGGAGGGTCAAAGTTGCAGAAGGGTAGATTTTAGCTCACTATAAGGGGAAACACTTCATAGCAATTAAAGTGGTAGATCCCAAAGTAGAGTGGACCTGAGGGGATATTTCTAATTGAGGAGGTCCCTGGGCATTGAGATAAGCTCTAAGAGGAGAAGAAAACAAAACCACAGTATAGAATAACTACAATGTATATGGTCTGGACAACCAAAGGGCAAGTGGTTGAGCCTGAATTCAAACCCAGGTCCTGTACAAGAAGATGATGAATGACTTCTTGTCAGAGATATTATAGGATGGATTCCTGTTCAGGTACAGATCAGACAAAATGACATTTGAGTTCCCTTCCAAATCAGGTATTCTAGGATTGTATGATGTTTCTTGCCTCTAGCAGTCATAACCCTCTACCGCAGAGAAATAAGAAATCCCTATTTGCCAGATCAAAATAACAAAGGGGAGAAGGGGGAGACATTAACTGGGTTTCCTAGAATGTGAGAGCACATGGGTAACTCAGTGGATAGAGGGCCAGGCCTAGAGTCAGGAAGACCTGAATTTAAATTTGACCTTAGACTCTTACTAGCTGTATGGCCCTGGGCAAGTCATTTAACCCTGTTTGCCTCAGTTTTTTCATCTGTAAAATGAAGTGGAAAAAAGAAATGAAAAAAAATCATTCCAGTATCTTTACCATGGAAAACCCTGGATCTGAACAACTAGGATGAGGGTGCCCCATGGCTGAGACAGTGATGCTGACCTTTTCCCTGCCTGTATTGTTTTGTTGTGTAAGTCCATACTAAGCACCTCCTTCCAACTGGGAATGCTGGTATGAGCCCATGTCCCTGTCCCAAGACTTTGTTTTGATAGGATGACATTCCCAGTCCCTGTGGGATTTTCATCCCAAAGCATCTTTCCTAACCAAACATGGTTGTTTTTTGCATGTTATTTCCAATGACTATTTTCTAATCAGGCCAGGGTGCAGCTCTTTGGATGCTTGTGGGGGGAGGTGAGGGGAGAGGTTTGAGAGGGGGTGGGAAGGAGGAGGGGTAGATGGTGTCATTTTGAGATTAAAATATTCTTACAGGAATTCAAGGGGCTGCTTTCCTCCTGGGTTGTGGGAGCCAAGAAATGGCTTTGAATCTGTTGAATATGGATTAGCTGAATTGTTTCACTGGAATTAAAAAGTAGGCCCTGGGGGGTGGCTACTTAAGCACCTAATTGTGTAGCAAAGAGCTGCAAATGAGAGGATTTTCCATTTGATGAAAAAGAGTTTTCCTTGGATTGTTGGTTATGGATTTTAACCCAGACTCTCGACCCCCAACCTGTCTCCCTCCTCTCCCCATGTCCAAGGCAACACTTCATTTAGTTACTATTACAGGAATTTATTAGAGCAGAAAATGTCAGGTTGAAAAATTAACACTGTTTACTAATAGTGCCCCAGCCTACTCAGATGCAAATTGAAGGCCCCTTTAAGATCCCAAATTAGCCTTTGAGGGTCAAGTTTATTGCAACTCCAAAAGGCCATCCTTAGGACTCAGAGTGTTAAGCTCTGGACTGAGCCTGGGACACTGGTCCCAGCCAATAGGTGTCCATGGCCTGATCTTTGAATTGATTGACAGCACAATTCTTCCGTGCTGTCTTCTCTTCCATGGGGAGGGTGATGTGTGTTTGCTTTGTGCTTGTGCCTATGAATGTCACTGGGACAGACATCAATCAATTAACAAGTGTTTATTAAGTGCCTACTATGTGACAGTCACTAGGGAAACAAATATAGAAAAAGAAAACAAAGTTCTACTCAGAAGATTGCTGGGATAAGTTTAGAAAAAAAAGGTTTAGGCAAAGTACAGACAAATGAGTGTTTTCCTCTCAAGAGGTTCACTTTCAATGTGGCCTTCTTCGTGAGAAATGCTAGGGGGACTTCCTGTTCATTCAAGAGACTCGCCAGTCTCTTAGGTTTGGTCTTTTTTTTAAATTCAGAAGGAAATGTGACTGTTGGGGATCTAGCTTAAAAATCAAAAACCAAAAAGCAACAACTCAAAACCCAAAACTGTGAGTGATTACTTACTGGAGAGTAAAAATTGTTTGGTAACTTCACGGAATCTCAAAGCTGGAAAGGCCCCTTCCATATCACTCTAGTCCAAATTAGGAAACTGAAGCCTACAAAGGGGAGATCAACATAGCTACCAAAGGGGTGTAGCTGAGGATTTGAATTAAGAACTTTAGGATCCCAGTACAATGGGGCAAGCTGCTGTACCACTTAGTTGTGGCTGCCACTTCATTCACTCCATCTTTGACTCTCTCCAATTTCTTTGGTCAGCTCAAGAAAAGGGGGAAGGATGGTTGCTGCCAAGTCTAAAAGTGTTAAAATGCTACCTGTTAGCAGTGCCTCTCTAAGGCAGAAATTTTGTCAGGGAGGGATTGTAGGGAACCCTGACACACTCAGGGATACCAGATCCACCCAGTTCCTTCTGGAGTCCTGGCCTCAGTCTTTATCTGGGATCCTGATAGGTGACAGTTAGCCAGCATCCACACTCCTTCCCCCACAAGAGACGTGATACATGCTCAGAGAACTGGGCCATTCCCCAAAGCCCACTGCTTCTGGATTCCTGGGTTCCACCTGAGAGACCTAGTACCAAGAATGAATGTCTTTTTATCTAACCTCCTCCCCCTCACAGCCTGCATCTATATTGCCTTTTGCTTGTGACCACCAATGAATCTTTCTCACCTGTGTGGACATTTATTTTAGTTCTAACTGACTTTGGCAGAGAGAAAACCACTTCCTAATGGCCTTCCCAGGTAAGGTTTAAATGATAGTCAGACTTTAGTTGGGGGCCTGCTACTCTCCATGTAGACATTCATTAACAGTGCCAGGGCTGCCCTCCAAGAATTTACAACCTATTAGGCAAGGTAAGTCATGAAAACTACAATGCAACACACTTCTTAAAAATGATATTTCTGTTGTGACTTCAGGTTTCCGAGAACTGAAAATTTAGAACTTGAGAAGATCTTAAAGTTCTCATTTTATAAAGACCTTAGAGACCTCAGAGTCCTTAGATTCATCTTTATGTAAAAGAAGCACCTGAGACCCACTGAGGGTAAGAGAGAGGCATCCTTGTTTGCTGGCTCTTGACTCAGTCAGGAAGACCTGTGTGGGAATCTCACTTCAGACATTTTCTAGCTCTGTGACTCTGGGCAGGCAAGTCACAAGCCCCTCCTGGCCTTAGTCTCCTCATCCACAAAATGGTAATAACAGTAGCTCTTACCTCACTAAGTTGTTGGGAGGGTCCAGTGAAAGTGTGTGTGTGTGTGAGTGTTTTGCAAACCTTAAAAGTCAGCAACTTGCTCAAAGCCACACAGAGAGAATATCTAAATCTAAAGTGCTCTATAACAACCTTGCAGATCATATGAACATTGTTGCCCATTCATTTTTCAATTGTGTCTGACTCTTCATGACCCCATTTGTGGTTTTCTTGGCAAAGATACTGAGGTAGTTTGTCATTCTTTTCTCCAGCTCATTTTATAGATGAGGAAACTGAGGCAAACAGGGTTCAATGACTTGTCCAGGGACACACAGCTATTAAGTGTCTGAGGTCAAAATTGAACTAATGAAAATAAGTCTTCCTGACTCCGGGACTCTATCCACTGTACTACCTAGATGCCCCATATGGCTATTAATATTTCTGTATTACAGATGTGGAAACTAAGTCTCAGGGAATTTAAATGAGCTATTCAAGGACACCTAACAGTATCAGATACAGACTTCAGTCCAAGTCTTCTTATTCCTAAGTGGAATGTTCCTAGGGCATGATAAGTATCTAAGGAGTGGTATTATATTTTCTTTCCCCATTGCTCCAGTGGTCCAGTGACATTGGTTTCCTTGCTGTTTCTTCCCACAACACTGTATTTTCAGCCTGTGGACATTTTTATTGACTATCCCCTATGCCTGGAATACTATTTCTTTTTCATCTATATCTCCTTGCTTCTTTCAAGTCCCAGCTAAAATCTTTCCCTCATAATGTTAGTATCTTCCTTCTGTTATTTCCAGCATTGCCTTTACATTTCTTTTTTGTATATATTGTTTGCATACAAAGGGATGCATGTTTGCTTCTCTTTCCTTAGACTGTGACTTGCAAATCATGACATGGCTTTCCTGATTTCATGGTTGTCTTTGAGAACAAAGGACAAACAACAAACAACAACCTACGAATAGTAGTAGTTGCCCCACTGGGGACACAACTGACCAGTTCAATTTGGGGTTTTGAGACTCCTTCCTTCCTTCTTTCCTCCCTTCCTTCCTTCCTTCTTTTCTTCCCTCCTGTCCCTCCATACCTTCTTTCCACATAGGGAGTCATACCCTTACCTGCGGGTGCTCTGATCAAAGAAATATAAATTTTGACCACAAAAAACCAGCAAGATATCTTGGGGTTTAAGGACAAGATTTCTTTTTTATGGACCATACCTTAAACCCAAATAACTCTACCTCTCGTTGATTGGCCAACAGTAGGTCCCAGTTCAGACCTATTTGGTCATTGTTTGGATTCTGATGGCTCAGATTGAGTGTAAATAGCAATTGTTTCTGTTTTGAACAGAAACACTGAGAGTCTTTACTCAAGTTTTAGTTTATTTTTTGACTAGGTAAAAGAGACCATTTTTTGACTCATCTCTTACCTAGCCCTAATCACTAAATGGGTATTGCCTCAGACAAACTGCGACCTGGGAAAGACCTGAGTTTAAAAGGCCAAGGTCATCTGGGCCATCTCTAGTCATCCTTATCCATCTCCTCCTACCACTGGACCCAGATGACTCTGAAGGAGTGAGTGAAGCTGGTGACTTTGTACAGACTTGCCTCACTTAAATCCAATTTACTTGCAAGTCATGACATCACCTTCTTGATGTCATGGTCTTCTTCTAGAATGAAGGACAAACAACAGGATCTCCTTGAGACTGGGGACTTTGTTTTACCTTTCTGTGTACCTTCTGTTCTTAGCAAAGTGCCTAGCATAGAGTAAGTGCTTAATAAATGCTTACTGACTAGTATAAGCTAAATGTAGCTCTCTGACATCTATTGCTCTTATCTTGGGAGGCAGCTTAATACAGTGGATTGAGAGCTAGCTTTAATTCAAAAAATCAAGATTGACCTCTGACGTATACTAGCTATGTGACCCTGTCCAAGTAATTTAACCTCAAAACCCTGGAAAACTCTAGTAACAGAGGATCCACATTAGCACAAATTTCTTGTTGGGAATTCCCTGTACTGATGACATCTTAAGTGTGGTTAGGTATTTTTTTAAAATGACATCCTGCAGATCAGCCTACTGGATTGTCTTCCAACCAATCCAACCAAAGGGCAACAGGGCAACCCTTCAAACAATGCCTTGGAGAGTGGTTTTGGCTATTTCCCTCTCTCCCGCCTAAGACAAGCCCATTCCAAGATGAAGCTGAACAGGATGAGTAAGCTATCACCTCACTGTTCCCTTCCTTCCTCCTTGTTGCAAGGGGATTACAGTAGTCCCTTTTGAGTGTGGAAAGTGGAGCTAAAATGCAGATTGCCGGAGAAACACAGCTTCCACATAGTCTCCTTAATTTAAATTATGCAAGTCAAAATTTTATGAAGGACTTCTTAATTGTTTACCAACTGCCAAACAATCAGATCTCTGACAGAAAAGTCTACCCCTTCCTACCTTAAACACAGTCAGGATCAAGGTGTAAAAACCAAATACAGAGCTAGCTGTAGCTGCCTAGGATCACAATACACTAGGGATTCATTGAGGGGTATTCTTTTTGGTTATTTTATTTTTCTCAATTATGTGTAAGAACAATTTTTAACATTTAAAAGAGAATTGAATTTCAAATTCTCTCCCCCGCTCCCAGTGAAAGCAAGCAATTTGCTATAGATTATATATGGGCAGTCATGCAAAACATATCTCCACGCTAATCATGTTTTCAAATACATACCAAAAAATCCCCAAGAAAAATAAAATTAAAAAAAAGTATGCCTCGATCAGCCTTCAGACTACATCAGTTCTTTCTCTGGAAGAGGATAGCATTTTTTACCATAAGTTCTTCTGAATTGTCTTGGATCATTGTATTGCTAAGATATTCACAGTTATCATCTTACAAAATTGCTGCTACTGTGAACACTGTTCTTTTGGTTCTGCTGACTTTACTTTGCATCAGTTCATTGAAGTCTTTCCAGGTTTTTCTGAAAGCATCTTGCTTGTCATTTCTTGTAGCACAGTATCCCATCACAATCTTATATACCACAATTTATTCAATCATTCCCCAGCTGATGGGTCTCCCCTCAATTTCCAATTCTTTTTCCATCACAAAAAAAGCTGCTATGAATATTTTTGTACATATAGATCCTTTTCCTTTTCTTTGATCTTTTTGGGATATAGACCTAGTAGTTGTATTACTAGGTCAAAGGGTATGCAGTTTTATAGCCCTTTGGACATAGTTCCAAATTGCTCTCCAGAATGACTGGATCAGTTCACAACTCCACCAATAGTACATTATTGTCCTAGTTTTTCCATATCCCCTCCCACATTTGTCATTTTCCTTTTCTGTCGTGAGCCAACAAATAGGTGTGAAAATTTGCTTTTCTCTAATAAATAGTGATTTAGAGAATTTTTTTTATATTACTCTAAATACCTTTCATTACTTCTTCTAAAAACTGCCTGTTCATATGTTTTAGCCATTTATCAATTGGGGAATGACTTGTATTCTTATAAATTTGACCCAGTTCTTTATGTGTAAGAGACATTTGACCTTTATCAGAGAAACTTGCTGAAAAAGCATTTCCTTCTGGTTTCCTGCTTTCTTCTAATCATGGCTACCTTGGTTTTGTTTGTGGAAAAACTTTTTAATTTAGTGTAATTATAATTATTCATTTTATACCTGACAATCTTCTCCATTTCTTGTTTGGTCACAAATTCTTTTCTTATTCATAGATCTGATAGGTATAATATTCCATGCTCCCCTAATGTGCTTTATGTCTAAATCATGTACCCCTTTTGACCTTGTCTTGACACAGTGTAAGATGTTGGTCTACACCTAATTTCTGCCAAACTACTTTCCAGTTTTTCAAATAATTTTTGTCAAATAGTGAGTTTTGTCCCAAAAGCTTGGATCATTGTGTTTATCAAACACTCAGTTACTATGGTCATTTATTGCTGTGTCTGGTGTGCCTAATTTATTCCACCAATACACTCCTCTATTTCTTAGCCAGTACCAGATTGTTTTAATGATTACCATTTTATAATACAGTTTGAGGTCTGGTACAGCTAAACCACCTTCCTTCAAAACTTTTTTTCATTAATTCCCTTGATATTCATGACCCTTTGTTCTTCCAGATGACTTTTATTATTTTTCTAGCTTTCTAAAATAATTTTTTGGTAGTTTGATTGCTATGGCACTGAATAAATAATTTACATAGAATTGTCATTTTTATTATATTGGATTGGCCTACCATGAACAATTATTTCTTCATTTGTTCAGATTTGACTTTATGTAAAAAGTATTTTGTTCATACAGTTCCTGGATTTATCTTGGCAGGTAACCTCCCTAATACTTTCTATTATCTGTAGTTATTTTATTTTATATTATTTTTTTTATAAATTTATTTATTTAACTTTTTAACATTCATTTTCACAAGATTTTGGGTTCCAAAATTTTCTCCCCATTTGTTCCATCCCCCCTCCCCAATACACTGAACATTCTAATTACCCATATCACCAATCTGCCCTC
>CM053771.1:91747325-91764564 GCA_028658325.1 Potorous gilbertii
TTTTTTTCCCTTTTCTGGGCATTTTCCCAACCAGTTACTTGACTTCTGAGAGTCCTCTCTACCTCCGCCTAGGTCCACCCAGCTAGTGCTTGGGGTCTGAGATTCAAATGCTGCTCCCCAGCCTCAGGCCTTTTGGCAGCAGGCCTGGCTGCTATTCAATGGGAGCTTAATTTCTTGTGCTCAGGTGGAGGCAGGGCCGCCTCCCAAGCTCAGTTCCCTCAGCGGGTTTATGCAGAGACCTTTTGTAATGGAGCTGCTGCTGAGCTCCTGCCTGCTCTGGGAGCCTCTGGCCGCCTGCTGCTTCTGCCCCTGCCTCCTGAGGGGGCCTGTGTCCTGGAGACACCCCGCTCCTCTCTCAACCCATCTCTCTCACTGACCTGTGTGTCTGTGGGTGGAGGGACCTTTGTGGCTGCTGGAGATTCTGTCCCTGAAGCCTGCTCAGATCTGCCGCTCTCCTCTCAGTGCCACGTGGCCAGGGCAGGGCAAGGCTCCGCTCCATTCCGGTGTGCGATGGACCTTTGGGATCGGTTTTTCAGGGCTCTCTGGAACGGAAATCGCCTTCACTGTGTTGCTGTGCGGCTTCCACTGTTCCAGAATTTGTTGGGAGTTCTTTTTAGAGGAAATCCATGGGCTATGGGTTCAGAGCTAGCATATGTGAGTCTTTCTACTCCACCATCTTGGCTCCATCACCTATCTGTAGTTATTTTAAATAGAGTTTCTTTTTCTATCTCTTCCTACTGGACTTTACTTGTAATATGTAGAAATGTTAATGATTTTTGTGGGTTTATTTTATATTCTGCAACTTTGCTAAAGTTGTTAATCATTTCAACTAGTTTTTAGTTAATTATCTAAGATTCTCAAAGTATATCATCATGTCATCTGCAAAGAATGATAATTTTGTTTCAGTCTTGCCTATTCTAATTCCTTCAATTTCTTTGATATTAGGTGATGATGGGCATCCCTGCTTCATCCCTGAGCTTATTGGGAAGTCTTCCAGCCAATTTCCACTACAGATAACAATTGCTGCTGGTCTTAGCTAGACCCTACTTATCATTTTAAGGAAACCTACATTTATTTCTACATTGTCTAGTGTTTTTAATAGGAATGAGTGTTGTATTTTGACAAAAGTTTTTTCTGCACTTCCTGAGATAATCATATGATTTTTGGTGTTTTTGGCATAATCACTTATTCTGATGCTTTTCCTAATATTGAACCAGTTTTGCATTACTGATATAAATTCCACCTGGTCATAGTGTATAATTCTTGAGACATGTTGTTGGAAGCATTTAATTAAAAATTTGGCATCAATATTCATTAGGGAAATTGGTCCATAGTTTTCTTTTTCTAGTTTTGCTCTTCCTGGTTTAGGTGTCAACACCACATTTGTCGTGTAAAAGGAATTTACTATAATTATTTCTTTGCCTATTTTTCTGAGTACTTTATCATTAGAATTGTTTTTTAAATGTTTGGTAGAATTCACTTGTGAATCCATTTGGTCCTGGAGATTTTTTCTTAGGGAGCTAATTTTTGGCTTATTCAATTTCTTTTTCCTAGAAAGGGTTATTGAAGTATTCTATTTCCTCTTCTGATATTCTGGACAGTTTAAGTCTTTGTAAATCTTCATCCATTTCATTTTGATTGTTAGATTTACTGGAACAGAATGGGGAAAAATAGCTCCTAATAATTGCTTTAATTTCATCTTCATTGGTGATGAATTCACTGTTTTCATTTTTGATACTAGTAATTTAGTTTTCTTTTTAAATCAAATTAACTATTTGTTTATCCATTTTATTATTTTTCCCATAAGACAAGCTCCTAAATTTTTCTTTTAATTAGTTCAATGATTTTCTTACTTTCAGTTTTATTAATCTCTTCTTTGATTTTCAGGATTTCCAATTTGGTATTTAATTGGGGATTTAAAATTTATTAATTTTGTAGTTTTTTTTCTAGTTTCATTGATATGCTCTTTTTCTATTTATTGATGTAAGCATTTAGAGATACAAAATTTCCCCTAAATACTGCTTTGACTGCATTCCATAAGTTTTAGTATGTTGTCTCATTATTGTCATTACCTTTAATGAAATTATTGATTTTTATACGATTTGTTTTTTGACTGACTCATGCTTTGGGATTAGATTATTTAGTTTTCAGTTAATTTTTAATCTGTCTTCTTGGCCATTTGTTGAATGTAATTTTTATTGCATTATGCTCTGAAAAGTATACATTTAATATTTTTGCTTTTCTACATTTGGTTGTGAGGTTTTTATGCCCCAATAATCCATGGTCAATTTTTGTGAAGGTGCCATCTATCACTAAGAAAACAGTATGTTCCTTTCTATACCCACTCATTTTTCTCCACAGGTATATTATATCTACCTTTTCTAAAATTCTATGCATCTCCTTAACTACTTTCTTGTTTAATTTTTGATTAGATTTGTCTAGTTTTGAAAGGGGAAAGTTTAGGTCTCCTAATAGTATAGTTTTGTTGTCTATTTCTGCTTGTAACTCCTTTAACTTTTCTTTTAAGATTTTGGATACCATATTTTTGGTATATATGTTTGGTATTGATATGATTTGGTCTGAGGTACCTTTTGCCTTAATGTAATTTCCCTGCATATGTCTTTTAATTAGATCTATTTTTGCTTTGTCTGAGATCATAGTTGTTATCCCTGCTTTTTTTTTTTTACTTCAGCTGAAGCATAATAAATTCTGCTCCTGCCCCTTATTTTTATGCTGCTTCAAGTGTGTTTCTTGTAAACAACATATTGCTGAATTCAGGTTTTTAATCAATTTACTTCAGTTGTATGGGTGGGCTCCTCCCACTCACATTCAGAATTATGATTGCTGTGTATTTCCCTCCATCCTATTCCCCCCTCCACTCCTACCCCCATTTATCCTTGCTCTCCTTCTCTTTTAACCTGTCTCTTTTCAAAAGTCTATTTTACTTATGACCACTGCTTCCTTAATTCTCCTTCCCTTCTGTTAGCCCCCACATTCTTTTCTTATTTCCTTCCCCTCCTACCTCCCTGCAGGATGATAGATTTCTATACCAAACTGATTGTTTATGAGCCAACCCCAATGAAAGTTAGGTTCAAGTACTGCCCCCCATCTTCTCTACCAATGTAAAACTCTTTCTTACATGCCTCTTTAATGTGAGATAATTTTCCCTACCTTTCCCTTCCCTCTTTTCCCAGTGCATCCTCTTTCTCACTCAATTTTATTTTATTTTTAAATCAACCCATCCCATGTCTGTGTAGACTCTTTCCAACTGTCCTGATAATGATAAAGTTCTTAGGAGTTATAAGTATCATCTTCCTATATAGGAACATAAACAGTTTAACCTTACTGAATCCCTTATAATTTCTCTTTCATGTTTACCTTTATGTGCTTCTTTTGAGTCTTGTTTTTGGAAGTCCAATTTTCTATCTAGTTCTGGTTTTTTCATCAGGAATTCTTGGAAGTCCTCTATTTCATTACATATATTCTTTCCCCCGAAGGATTATGCTTGGTTATAATCCTTGCTCTTTTGCCTTTTGGAATATCATATTCTAAGTCCTCTGATCCTTTGACATGGAATCTGCCAAATCTTATGGGATCCTGACTATGACTTCATATTTAAATTGTTTCTTTCTGTTGACTTGTAATGTTTTCTACCTGACTTGGGAGCTATGTAATTTGGCTATAATATTCTTGGAAATTTTCATTTTGGGATCTCTTTCAGGAGATGATCGCTAAATTCTTTCAATTTCTATTTTACCCTTTGGTTCTAAGATATTAGGGCAGTTTTTCTTGATAAGTTCTTGAAATATGATGTCTAACAATTTTTTTTTTTAATTCAAGGATTTCTGGTCGACCAATAATTCTTAAATTATCTCTCCTTGATCTATTTTCCATGTCAAGTGTTTTCCCAATGAGATATTTCCCATTTTCTTCTATTTTTTCATTCTTTTGACTTTATTTTTTTGATGTCTCATGGAGTCTTTAGGTTCTACTTGCCCAATTCTAATTTTTAAGGAATTGTTGTCTTCAGTGAGTCTTTGTATCTCTTTTTAAAATTTGGTCATTCTATTTTTTAAGGAGTTCTTCTTGTCAATGGATTTTTGTGCTTCTACCATTTGACCAATTCTGTTTTTGAAGTTGTTATTTTCTTCAACATTCTTTTGAGCCTCTTTTACCAAGGTGTTGATTCAAATAACAACTTTCTTGCATCACTCTCATTTTCCTCCCAATTTTTCCTCTTCTTTTATTTGATTTTTAAAATCCTTTTAGACTTCTTTCAGGATTTTTTTTTTGAGGGAGGGAAGGCTTGTGTCTAGTTCACATTTTTCTTTGAGGCTATGCACATAGATGAATTTGTGTCTTGACCTTCTCTGTCACCATAGAAACTTTCCATAGTCATGTTCTTTTTTTATTTTCTCATTTTCCAACCTATTTCTTGACTTTTAACTTTATTTTAAAGTTAGTCCTTTGTTTCCAGGGTGGAGGAGGCACTGTGCCAAGCTTTGGGCTTTTCTTCTGTTGATGCTTTCAGAGCTAGTTCTGGGGGTCTATAAGTTTTTGGTTCTTCCAATGTGGTATCCTTAAAGAGAGATTTTTTTTACTACTCTCCTGGCCTGTGCTCTGTTCTGTGATCAACTATAAGCATTCTTTTCTGTCCTGAAACTGTGATCATGGCCCCAAATTCCCACTAGCTACAAACACTAGTGCTCCTCTTTGCCCTGGAACTGAGATCTGAAACAGTTTAGAGGCAGTACAACAGGTCTATGTTCCTTGTGGTAGCAAAAGATCCCCTGTAATCTCCTTCTGACCAATTGTCCAAACTCTGTGCAGTTTGTGTCCTGAGAAATCCTGAAGTTGCTACTGCTGATGCAATCACTTCCAAGGCTTGCTGCTGGCTTCCTGAGACTTAGCCTTTTCTGCACTTTACTCCAGGCCAGTCCATTATCCTAGGAGATAAACTTTTCCTGTCAACCTCTTTAGTTGTCTTGGGCTGGATAATTGTTTCATCCCAACCTTTTATTTGTTCTGCCATTCCAGAATTTGATTTGAGGTCTTATTTTAAAGTTGTTTGGAGGGAAATTTGTAGGATTTCAGGTAAGTTTCTGACATTACTCCACCATCTTGGCTCTACCTACCAAGGGACACTTTTAAAATATGGCTATATAAATATATATATGCTATGTGGCCCTGTAGATTGTGTATATACTTAGAGTCAGAAAGACTTGGGTTCAAATCTTGCATCTGACACCTACTAGCTGTGTCATCATAGGTGAACTGCTCATCTTCAACAACTTAATAAGCTCTTACACAGTAAACTGCTTCTACTGATGAAATCACAGGGCTACATAAAAAAAAATACCTAACTGTATACCAAGACAGTCCTATGTTCATCACCCTCAGGTATATGTATTGTGTAGTAAGTAACATGTCACTGTTCAAAGTTTCCTTCCAGTGGACAGGGATATAATTATCAAATCTTGCTTGAGCCTACAACTACCTCCTTCTGTCCAGAAACTTCCTGACTGTTGAATAAGGATGAGCCATAAGATCACAGACCACAAAGTCACAGAATTTCAGAGCTGAAGGGTAACTTGGAGGACATCTAGTTTGATCCATATCTGAAAAAAAAACCCTCTATAACTCAGCCAAAATTAGTCATCCAGTCGTTGCTCAAAGATCCCCAGGAGGGGAGCCCATGACCTCCCAAAAGCTGCCCATCTTATTTTTACATAGTTCTAATTATTAAAACTGTTTTTCTCATATCAAGCTTAAATTTCCTTTTTTTCAACGTCCATTCATTTCTCCTAGTTTTGCATTCAGGCACTAAGCAGAAGACCAATCTACCTTCCATATGAGTGCCCTTCAAATACTTTAAGATAAACACAAGATCATATACTGTTAGAGCTGGAGAGGACCTTACAGATATTATACAGTAACCCTCTCATTTTCTAGATGGGCAAACTGAAAGCCAGAGATATACAGTGAAGTAACTTGTCCTGTATCACACATGGAGCATAAAAGAACAAACAGGTTTTTCTTCACAAGGAATATTTCTTTTCAGTGTTTAAAAAAATACAAATATTTATGTGCCTAGCATTGAGGAAAACAAAAAAATCAAAAACTTTGATTCTCACCTTTAAGAAGTTTACAACTTTGTTGCTCAGAGAAGATATTCTTTCATATTTCAAAGAACAATGATTTCCTTAGTGTGGGTACTACCTCTGGTAATGCAGATTGCAATTCCCCCATGACTTTGATGATCTTCATGAGGTATTTTGACTCTTTTGTTAATTTGTACATTCCTCTTCTACCTACTAGAACTGCTCCTGGGACTACAGATAAACAACATAGTGCATCATTGGATGTGCACTGGAAGTTTCTTTAGCTTGGTATGCTCTGTCAGGGCTTGTATTTTGCCGGCAAAGCCCTTGTCATCCCATTTACCTCCACGTCACCAGGAGGCACCAGAGGAAGACTGTAGTGAAGAAGATATCCATGTGAAAAACTTATCAGCAGTACAAACATGCCAAATGCCAAAGCATCACAGATAATAAGTGCTTCTTGTAAGAGTTTCCTCATCTGTAAAATGAAGAGTTTGACTTAGTTGACCTCTGAGATTCCCTCCTACCTTTAAGTCCATGACCCCGAGTTGTTTTCCTTTGTAAGGGGACCAAAATGACATCATGATGTCAAGGTCAATGTATGGTGTATCCCACTGTGACTGATCAAACCAACAGGAGTTCCAGAAGATTCCACCATAGGAAAGGTACAAACAGTTTCGCATCTGGGAAGGAGATGTTTCTAAATGTACAATCTCAACATGACCTCTTGTATCTCAAGTTAACATTTATGCTTTAGATTTCTTTGTTCCAATTTCTTTGTTCTAGTCATCTAGGTGACCCTTGGGCAAGTTATTTTAGCACAATGGGTCTCAGATTTCTCCTTGTAAAATGAGGTAGGGTTACCTAAATGATACTGATACCAATGTGATAAACATTTATTAAATGCTAACTATGGGCAACCACTGTGCTAAGGGCTGGAGTTACAAATTAGAAAAATAAAACCAGTTCCTACCATCAAGGAGTTTACATTCTGTTTGTTATTTAGTCCAGTGGCTGCCTCTTTGAGACCATTTTCTTGGCAAAGATACTGGAGTGGTTTGCTATTTCCTTCTATATCTTATTTTACAGATGAGGAAACTGAGGCAAGCAGGGTTAAGTGAATTGTCTGAGGTCACACAGCTAGTATGGATCAGATTTGAGCTAATGAAGATGAGTCTTTCCAGGCAGTGGCCCTATCCACTTGACCACCTAGATGGTCTATGACCTGGAGAGGGAAGACAATTAGGCAAAAGAAACTGAAGGGCTTGGGATGGAGGTGGGAGACTCAATAGAGAGATGTTGGAGTTGAAACCTAGCTGAACAAGCCTCAAATGAAAGGATGGCTGGGATTTTGTGCCTTCTACCAAAGGGAGGCTAGGAGAGGAGTTTTTGCTCCGTCCTCTATTTAGTAGTTAAAAGATAACTAATTATTCGCATGTGGTCTCTCATTAGAATGTGTAAGTTTTTCGCATTGATGTTTTCTTCACTACAATCCTCCTCAGATGTCTCACGGTGATGTGGAGGTGACCCTGTGATAACAAGGGCTTTGCCCGCAAAATACAAGCCCTGCCAGATCTACCAAGCTGAAGTCCATCCAATGATGGACTGCACTGTTTCTCTGTAGGGTTATGCGGTCAGGGCGCTGTTTTTGCTTTTCTTTATAGTCTCAGCACTTAGCATTGTTTCTAGCCCTTAGTAGGCCCTATTTGACTTGACTTTAGAAGTGAGGCACAACATACATATTTCCAAAGCACTTTAGGGTGTATAGCCTGTTACCCCCATAACCCTGGGAGGTACCAAATACAAGTACGGAGGCTCCTAGAGGTTTAAGATTTGTGCCCATGATCGTGCTGCTGGTTATCAAAGCCTTTAGCAGTATTCCAAGCCAGGTCTCCTAACAGCAGATACAGGACGCTTTCCATCACACCTCAGCTTTATAGTGTAACAAAGAAAGCACTTCGTAAAGTCTAAAACGCTGTATAAAGGTGAGTTATTGTGGGTATTGTTAATAACTTGAAGGGAACAATGGGAAAGAAAGTGGAGCCCACTATTACTTCTGGAGCTCAGAGACTGGAGATGGAGAACTGGAAGCTGGGATTTAATATTTTTTTCCTTCCTCCTAGGAAACATCGCCCTCTTTGCACAGGTCAAACACCCCCTCTCCCTCCCCCAGCCTTATTTAGAAATCACGTCCCCTAGACAGGAAGGGCGGCGGGCAGAGAAGCACAGAGCGTCCCGGTCTCATTTCCTTTTGGGTCCCTATGTGGAATTTCGTTTCATATATTTAGGAAACCAGAGAGCAAGATCTTCGGCGGTGCCTGCTTCCCCAGCAGGCTTGCTTCTTTCTCTCTTTTCCCATCCCCCCAACTCCCTGACTCCCCCCTCCCCCCCACCACCTCGCAGGCTTAGGCCATCAGGATTCGGAGCTGCGGAGGCTCTGGGGAGGCCATTTAGCAGGGACTGGGAAGGGGCTCTCGATTATCCAGACAGTCAAGGAGTTGTTTTGGGGGGGTGGGGGAGCGATGAGGGAGTGAGTGGAAGGAGTCACTGCGCTAGAGTTGACAGCTGGAAGAAGAAGCGAAGAAGGAGGTGGGGAGGAGAAACCCAAGCACTTCCCACCTGGGAGAGTGGGGATCTGGGACTGGAGGGGGAGGGGCCGGTGGGGACGGAGCGACTCCGCTCCATCCCCGCCTGGTCCCTGTAGAGCCCCGCGCTCCGGGTGGGAGGAAAGCGCAGGGAGGCGGAGCGCAGGGGAGAGGGTGGGAGGGAGGGGGGGCGGGGACGGACCCTCTGCTACCAGCCCAGTCGCTCCGCCCCCTCTCCGTCTAGCTCCCCCTCCTTCCCGCAGATCCCGCCTTCCCCAGGTCGGCGGCGCCCTCCCATTGGAGCTGCCAGCCGTCCGTCAAGTCCGAGCCACCGCCTCGCGAAAACAGCGCCTGGCCGAGGGCTCGGGCTGGGAGAGCGGTGTGCGGCTTGGTCCGGGCAGGGGCGGCGCAGCGCGGTGCGGAGCAGCCCAGCCGAGCCAGACGCGGTGCGGAGCAGCCCAGAGCCAGACGCGGAGCGGAGCCCGGGAGCCCAGGAGCCCGGGAGCCCAGGAGCCCAGGAGCCCAGGAGCCCGGAGCCGGGGTGGCTGCGGCTTGCAGCCATGACCCCGGGAGTCCCCCCCTCCGCCGGGGGCTGGGGCATTTGATACCCTGCACAGCCGCTCGCAGCTGCCCCTGGAGGTAGCCGCTGCCCTCCTGCTCCTGCTGCTCTCTCCCTGTCTTTCCTGCTTCGGCTCTCTGGCTCCAGTCACCCCGGAGTGGGGGCCGCCTCCCCTCCCTCGCCTGCCGGCTCTTCTTGCAAACTGGGGGTGTCTGGGCCAGCGGCCGGAGCCGCCGCCGGAGCTGCCGCCGCCACCTTCCCCTCCCCCTGGCCCTGGCCATGGCTCGGAGGGTCCCGGGACCGAGGGTCCCGAGGGCGTCCGACTGGGTCCGCTTCAGCCTCCCGCCGCCGCCGCCGCTGCTACTGCTGCTGTTGCTGCTGCTGGGGCAGGCGCGGGCTTTCGGGGACGAAGAGGAGAGGCGCTGCGACCCCATTCGGATCTCGATGTGCCAGAACCTGGGGTACAACGTAACCAAGATGCCCAACTTGGTGGGGCATGAGCTGCAGACCGACGCCGAGCTGCAGCTGACTACCTTTACCCCGCTCATCCAGTACGGCTGCTCCAGCCAGCTACAGGTGGGCACTGATCTCCCGACTCCCTCCCCGTTCCCACTCGTGCCCCCAAACCCTCCCCCCATCTCCCCTCCAACCCCTGTGGCACAGAACAGAGGCTGGGTCTCACACGTTCCCACTTCGTATGTCTTGCCAAATCGAGCCCCTACCTCTGCAGCCTGACGGGAAGGCTAAAAGTCTGGATGAAAAGTGACTCCCCCTTTACTCCCCCTTCTCAGAGACTGAAAGCCAAATATTGTGTAAGTCATCTGGCCTGTTAAAGAACCCACTCTTGCACCCCGCCCTAACGTTTTTCTCCTCTTCTCACCCGGTCTGGCCAAGCCCCTAATCCCAGAGAAGGAGAGTGAGGGCAGGATTGGAGATTAGGGGGGTCACCGTTTGGTGGATTGGTGCAAGAGAGTGCCTGCCACCCTAGCCAGCTGCAGCTTCGATGTGAACGTAAGAAGTAGTGGACTCCTCTCTCTCTCCACCCCTTCACCCTCCCGTTTCTATTTTATATGTAAAATAGAAACTCTTTGCAGTTCATCTGAGTCAGTTAAATAAAGTGTCACCCGTTTATTTTAATTCTCTTTTCTTCAAAACTGACCACAGGAGTTGGCGTCCACCGGGTTGCTTCGAGATACAAATCCTGTTATATCCAGATAGTTTCCCACGTTGTAAGAGACTGGCGATGCCTAGATCTACCTCAGCCTCAGGAATGATTTAGTTAAAGGAGAAGAAAGCCGCTTGTGAAAAGATGGAAGTGGTGAAGTGGGCAGGTCATATGCTCAAATTTACTCAATATATTAGAAGACCATGTTAGGAGTCAGATCATCTGGTTTCGAATTTCAGCCCAGCCACTTACTAGTTAGGAGATCACTCCCCTAGATAGGAATGGCAAATTACCTACCTTCTTTGTCTCCTCATTTGTCAGACGTGTGGGGTAGACTCAGAACTGAAGATCCTGTGATCCTAATAATAGGTGTCTAGATTGAAAGCTCCAGAAATCTCTAGCTTCTGGAGTGTATCAAATACAGATAAGGTAGCAAGAAGCTGCTATGTCTTTACTGAGTTCACTTCCATAGAGCAGAAGTTCTTAACTCTTTTGTGTGCCATGGACGCCTTTGGCAGTCTGATGAAGCCTGTGGACCCATTCTCAGAATAATGCTTTTCTGTATGTAGGATTACAAAAGAAACAGAGACATACAGATGTACATTTTTCTCCCACCCAAGGTGAAATCTAGCCTTGAGCCCCATGAGTCCATGGACCCCAGGATAAGATCTGGCGATCACTTTGTTCAAAGAGAATCTTTTAATGATTGATGTGCATACTTTTTTACAGAAGTAATTTTAAAAATGAATTTAAACCAAAATTTATATTTAAAGAGATATTTGGGTTGATCCTCTTCCCTGTTGAGTTGTCTACTACAGATCAGACTTTCTGCTTCTGAGAAATTCAGAACTTTGGAGTTGGCTTAAAAGACAATTTATACGGACTTAAGAAGTGATTCTCCAGCACTTATTTTGGAAACGACACATAGCCTGACCTCAGTGGTGATTTTGCTGGAGGAAAACGCTTCCACAGGGATATGTATTTTTAATTACATGTATGCTGGGGAAGCAGCCAAGTGGTTTGAAGGACAGGACTGGCTCTCTGTTCATGTTGGAAAACAGTCACTTGTAACTGTAGCCTTCACAGACAACATCTGTAAGGAGCCATGGAGACTGTTTATCAGAGCTGGATGAGTTGAGGACAGGGACTTGACTCTTCTATTGGTGACAGCAAAGTTTTTAGGGGCTTTGAGATGGGGTTTTTTAACTACTCATTTACTAAAGAGGTCTGGTGACAGAAGTCCGCGTTTCAGTTTCAGTTCTGTACATGGATCCAAAAAAGTCTCAACTGCATAATGATTTGAGGCGTATATCAAAATGTCTATTTCATTGCAAAAGATTTAGAAAGAGAAGGATATGGGGTTTGGGAAGTGCGTAGCACAAAGGAGACCTTTTCATTTTACTTGGTGGGAAAGAATGATGTGGTAGAAAGTCAGATATTTCTTTGCAACAATGGCCAACATAATTTAGACAGAGATATATCAGTCACTAACAAGCATTAAGTGACTGGTATGTGGCAGGATAGAAAGGGTACAGTGGCAAGAGTGATGGGCTTGGAATTAGGCTAACTGGGCTTGAAGCCCAGCTCTAACCTTGGACAAGTTTGCTAACCTCTCTGAGCTCCAGTTTCTTCATTTATAAAATGGGATTAATAAATCTTACATGGCCTCCCTCGAAGGGTAGTCATGAGAACAGTGGTTTTAAAATCATAAAATGCTACAGAAAAATAGATTATCATTGACTCTTTCAAATGAGAGCCAATGGTGAGTTAGAGTGGCTTGACTTTTACTTATATGTTGTTTGTAAATGGACTGTGTAATCACATCCCCCAATTTTTTTTGTTCTACTAGAATAATAGTAACACTAATATCTTACGTTTATAAAACAGTCATGGAATACTAGACTTGGAGTTAGGAGAGATGTATTTAACTCCTGGCTCTGTCATTGATTAGCCAGGCACTTTACCTTTCCAGTCTCAGTTTCCTCATCTGTAGAAACAGAGTTGGACTAAACTGACTTCTAAGGTCCTTTTCAGCTCCCAAGTTCTATGGGTTTATGTGGATGGTTTCTATATCTATTATCTAATTTGATCTTTGCCACAAGCTTCTGAGTTAGATAGTGCAAATATTATCTTTGTTTTCTCAGAGGAGGAAACGGGGCTCACCAAAGGTAAATGATTTGCTCATGTTTGTATAAGTTAGTGAATAGCTAAGCCAGGACCCAGGGATCAGACTCTAGGTTTACTAATTCCAAGTCCAGAGTCTACTCACTAACCTGTGGTGCCTTTTTCGACTGCAAAGAAGTACATAAGCTAAACTAGGGATGACATGTTACTTTGGGAGAATGCATTGTTTTTGTACTATTTGGGGAAGTGGTATGGTTTGGGAAGGACACTGAATCTGCAATCAAATTCTGCCCCTTTTAGGGCAAGTCACCTACCTCTCTGGGACTCAAGTTCCTCCTATATATAATGTATATAATGAAGATATTGAATGTATAATGTATAATGAAGGTGTTGAACCAGGCCATTTCTAAAGTGCCTTCCAGCTCTATTATTCTACCTTAGGAAATAAAAATAAAACACAAATTTTGGGCCATTCTAAAAACAAACACATACATTGCCTGAATTTTGCTGACTGGTGTATATGTCAAGCCAAATATAATTGTTTTCTCCTCTTTCATTCCTTATCTAGTTCTTCCTTTGTTCTGTGTATGTGCCAATGTGCACAGAGAAGATCAACATCCCCATTGGCCCATGTGGAGGTATGTGCCTTTCAGTCAAGAGGAGGTGTGAACCTGTTCTGAAGGAGTTTGGGTTTGCCTGGCCGGATAGCCTCAACTGTAGCAAATTCCCCCCCCAGAACGACCATAACCATATGTGCATGGAAGGCCCAGGTGATGAAGAAGTTCCCCTACCCCATAAGACATCCATTCAGCCTGGGGAAGAATGTCATGCCATGGGCATGCATTCGGATCAATACATTTGGGTGAAAAGAAGCCTGAACTGTGTCCTGAAGTGTGGCTATGATGCTGGCTTGTACAGCAGGTCAGCCAAGGAGTTCACTGACATCTGGATGGCTATGTGGGCCAGCCTGTGCTTCATATCAACTGCTTTCACAGTGCTGACCTTCCTGATTGATTCATCCAGGTTTTCTTATCCTGAGCGTCCCATCATCTTTCTTAGTATGTGCTACAATATTTATAGCATTGCTTATATTGTGAGGCTGACCGTGGGCAGGGAAAGGATATCCTGCGATTTTGAAGAGGCAGCAGAACCAGTTCTCATCCAAGAAGGTCTTAAGAACACAGGATGTGCTATAATTTTCTTACTGATGTACTTCTTTGGGATGGCCAGCTCCATCTGGTGGGTTATTCTGACACTCACTTGGTTCTTGGCAGCAGGTCTTAAATGGGGTCATGAGGCCATTGAAATGCACAGCTCTTATTTCCACATTGCAGCCTGGGCAATCCCAGCAGTGAAAACCATTGTCATCTTGATCATGAGACTGGTAGACGCTGATGAACTGACAGGCCTGTGCTATGTTGGGAACCAGAACTTGGATGCACTCACGGGTTTTGTAGTTGCACCGCTCTTTACTTACCTGGTGATTGGAACATTATTCATTGCTGCTGGCTTGGTGGCCTTATTCAAAATCCGATCCAATCTCCAAAAAGATGGGACAAAAACTGACAAGCTAGAAAGGTTGATGGTCAAAATTGGAGTCTTCTCGGTATTATATACAGTGCCTGCTACATGTGTGATTGCTTGCTATTTCTATGAGATCTCCAACTGGACGCTCTTCCTTTATTCAGCTGATGATTCTAACATGGCTGTTGAGATGCTGAAAATCTTTATGTCTTTGTTGGTGGGGATCACTTCTGGCATGTGGATCTGGTCTGCTAAGACTCTCCACACGTGGCAGAAATGCTCTAACAGACTGGTGAACTCAGGGAAGGTAAAACGAGAGAAGAGGGGAGATGGTTGGGTAAAGCCTGGGAAAGGAAATGAAACTGTAGTGTAAACACAGCCAACCTGCAAGACCCCAAGGGGAAATGCTTGCATTTTGGTAGAAATGTGTGTGCGTGTCTCCTCTGGCTCCCCCCTCATTTTCTGCAATAACTCCATTTGAACAAGGCTCGTATGAATGAGTACGCAACACGTGTTAAAAGAAACAAAACAACAAATAACCCCCAAAACATAACCAGAACAGCATTTCTGGTGCCAGCGGTGGCATTCTCCCAAACAGAAGGGCCCAATAGAGGCTTTCAAAGCTGTGAAAAAAATCAAACTGCTGATCACTTTAGCAGGTTGCAATCCTGACGTTGTGTACAGACCCTGCAGCTTTAGTGGCAAAGTTGCTGCTCCTTGCATGGTCAGCAGTTATCAGAGCTATGTTTTGTAACTTGAAGGGAGAAAGATTAACATTTTTAAACCCTTTAAGATTTGGAATACAAACTGGGTCTTTCAAATAGTAACCCAACCAATAAACACTGGAAATGTTGAGTTCAGAGAAGTGTTACAAGGATTTTCTAGTTTGGTTTTCTCAAAGGTGTTTACAGAATAACTTAAACATTTTCCATGGTGCCCAGTTTGCTCCTCACAGCCGTGCCAATCACACCCCCAATGGTGATGTAAAAATATTTCGTTGTCTTTGTCATGAAATGGGATTGTTTGGGCAAAGCATAAAAGCACATAGAGGGTCCAGTGGATTTTTCTTGTAGGTTAAAACAAAAAACCTTAATGCAGTATCTCCTTATATTCCAGGATGTCAGTGTTCCACTCCCTCTCCACCTCACATTTTGCGTTAATGACTTAAATGCATATCTTTATGCTAATTCAAAAAAAAATTACAGCATGACCAAGGGGGTGGGGAATGGGGAATTAAGGGTGATTCACTTTCTGACAATCACTTAATTCAGAGAAAAACGAGATTTACCAAGTCTACTTACCTTACACACCCCAGAGACCCATTGCATTGAGCAATTAAGACTTAATATATTTCACTTTGTGTGATTGCATCTCTGCAGACGCCAGTCTGGAAGAACTAAAATGTTAAGTTTCTTGGCAACTTTGTGCTTGCACAGATTAACTGTATAATTTGTGTGTGTCAATTACAATTAAAAGCACATTCTCCGACCATGACATAGTCCCCTGCCTGACTTTAAGCTATGGTCAGCTTGCATTCTCAGAATGATAGCACATTTTTTTAAAAAAATGAAAGAATGTTATCAGGGAGTCTGGTCTTCTCTGTTCAACAATGGAGACATTTTCCTTTCTGTAAAGGGATCTAAGGCAAGCAAATCCAACTCCTTGGTGCGCAATTGTTTCCTAGTAATTGGCGATGGCTCTTGCTAGCTCCCTCAGACGCAGCATGGCCTGCAGTATTTATATGGTGCTTAATGAATCTCCTGACTTCCAACAAGGACCTTGTTTGGTTAGCAGGGGACATAGTGTAAACCATATAAACCTGGCGAGTGCTGAGAACTCACAGGTCTTAATTGCCCCATTGTTGACCAGTCCCATGCTTTGGACTATTTGAAAACTTGCTTCACATTGAAGGAGAAAGCTTCAGCAGCTTGTGGAAAATAGCAGTTCTTTTGAAAATGTAGCTGTCCCAAGCATTAACGTGCTTAAGACCTTCTTTATGCTTCTACTCTGCAGCAAATGCAATGTTTGCCATTGCTGGGCATACTTCTGTTCCTTTCCATCCAATTCATAACCAGCCTTAGATTCATTCAGCCTCTGCTTAGCAATGGCGTATCATAGATTCATTCATCTTTTTTTTTTTTTGAACAAACTGTTCTTTAAGTAGAAAAGCCCTGGCCCCTCTGGTTTGCATAGCAATGTATCCAGAGTCTCGGAATTCCAAATAAGTGGCCAGATTTTGGTGATAAGCTACTCCTTTTATTTCTTGCTTCTGTCAAGTATTGAACACTGTGACTGTGGCATGATTAGTCAGAACTCTAGGAGTATGAGAAAAGATCCTTGGGAAGGCTGGCGTGAATCCGCTTAGCTTAAATCAGAGACTGTATTACATGTAGAAGGTCAACCTTGAACTCCCTTTTCTGCACACAGACAGTTCCCATAAATGTCCAGGGCCACCAAATGCTTGCACAGGGGCAGAATCTGCCCTTACTCACGCTCTACTATGGTGCCTAGGGAGTTGTGCATCAAATCTGATCCAGGGAAAGGAGGGAGAATGACTTAACTAAGGCTTAATATGGATGCCTGGCTGTTAACAGTTCTGGATTTTATAACTCTTTTTGTCCTAACATTTCAAGGATCTTGTGACTTGGGCAGTCTAATCCAGTAGGAGAGAATACTTGAGGGAGAAAGTCAGGAGACCAGCTTTCACGTGATGGAGTGTTGGTCATTTGCTAGGTGCTGACATGCCACACTGCTCATCAAGTGTCTTGCCTTCTAAGGTAAAAATACCCACAATCAGTAGCAGTCACCTCTGCTCACTTAGCTGATAGGTTGCTGTGCCAAGTTGCTCTCCTACTGTCTTTCAAATGAATGTTGTATGTAAGCCTGAGAGCAGGCATTTGTAACCTGTTTTATGGCACAAACCCATCCGTTTGGCAGCTGTTTGGAGAAGCCCATGGACCCCTTCTCGAATAATGATTTTAAATGCAAAATGTAAAAGAAACAAGATTGTCAAGGAAACAAATTATATTGCAATATATTGCATGTTACAACAAATTATTTTGCAATATATTGCATGTTACACCAAATTATATTGCAATATATTGCATGTTACACCAAATTATATTGCAATATATTGCATGTTACACCAAATTATATTGCAATATATTGCATGTTACAACAA
>CM053771.1:91765064-91855631 GCA_028658325.1 Potorous gilbertii
TTATATTGCAATATATTGCATGTTACAACAAATTATATTGCAATATATTGCATGTTACAACAAATTATTTCGCAATATATTGCATGTTACAACAAATTATATTGCAATATATTGCATGTTACAACAAATTATTTTGCAGTTAAAAATACTTTCCTTAGGGATACAGACTCTAGGTTAAGAAACTCCACTGTAGGCAGAGGGATTTGGTAGAGTGATGTTTGCATCTGTGTTTTCCACAGTGTGTAAGTTGCCTTTTTGCTGTAGCCAGAGTCTCAGCCAATTTATATCTGCTTTGAAACACCTCTGTTCAATTTGGCATTTGAGCCCAAAGAATGCCTACCATGTATAGAACTCTGTTGATGTAAAGGTGTACACATTCATGTTTAGCCTACTTCCAGGGGTTTTCACCACAGGATGGCTTAATGCAGGCCTTATTTGGGTCTGTTGAACTGCTTTGTCCATTTTGCAAAGGGTAGTGGAGCTGCCTGGAAAGCCTGTTCATGTTCTCCATAGACTTTGAGTCCACAAGTGAGGCCTTCCACTCTTCACACTCACTTTTACCTCCCTGAGTGATTTTTTTTTTTAAGATCACTCACTAATGTAGGAGCATAGACATGGCAGAGGGAAAAGCAGCAGCAACTCTGCAGGGAAACCTTGCGGACCATTATGCAAACAGCTTTCCTTCAAAAAGCTGGGATCCATCTCTGCTGGTTTCAGGAAGGCCAGGTATCCTTTACCCTCCTTTTCAATTAAATTAAGCATCTACAAGGGAGATAGAAAGTTTGGATAAGGCTTGGCCCCTGGCCTCTGCTGGGGGGAAAAGACAAATCCAGATGGCTTTAATATACAGTATTACATGGTAAATGCATCATACAATTGCAAACAAAGTGCTTTGTGCGCACAGGTCTGAGGGGGAAGGTAATTCCATTGGCAGGCAATTCCATTTCTTTTCCTCTGTCCTGGGATTCACTGTGGCTTATCTTGGTTAATGTTGGGGCAGTATCTTGCCTGGCAAAAAGCCAAGGCTGCTTTTCTTCCTTTGGAACTTGGGAGAAGTTGTCATCTGTCACTTCTGGGAAGATTCTTTGGCAGCTGGAGAATTTAGCTATAAAAACCAAAGCCTTTCCATCCACTTTCAGATGGGAATCTACTAAACCATTAAATCAGGCTATTCTGTAATCTTTGCTGAACTTCTTTCTTCCCTACCTCCACCCCTCCCCCTCCTTAGACCAGGATGAATTTCAGGGCAGAATAGAATGAATTACTATGGAGTCTGTTTGGGCAAGCAAGGTGGTCTGACTGAACTTGATTCACATCCTTTCCCTCTAATGCTGACCCATTTTCTGTCCTCTTGAACTGCTGCTGGATTAGCAACTTGCTCAGGTGTCCTGGAACTGGACAAAGTGAGGAGAAAGCTTCATTTCCATGAGCTGCCTATTTTCTGACATTTTCTCATTGATTCTCCCATACACGGGAGATCTAAATTTTTATTTGGAAGGGAACCTTAAAAGCCACTGAGTTCAACCCTTTCATTTTACAGCTATGGGAACTGAGGCACATAGAGGTCAAGTTACTTGCCTAAAATCAGGTAGAAGTGTCTAAGGCAAGATTTTAACTTACTGTTCAAGTCCTCCACTCCTGCCCCTTTTTCCCTTCTCTAGGCCTCAGTTCCTACATTTGTGAAATGGGGGAGATGGACTAGATTAGAAGTGTCAAACTTGCACCCCACTTTAATATGTGTTTTTCTAAGTTGACATTCAGGCCACAGGGATCTTGATGTAGGTTTTAGTGAGCCCTGTTTCTACTTCATTTTGAGAAGATCCCTGACAACTTTTCCAGTTCTGTGTCTGTGAGCCTATAATCTCTCTCATAGCAGCCACTGCTAAAGTATGAAAAGATTTTACCACTATGGTGCAGCCTTTGGCTGCTTAGAAAAATGACAACTGCAGTACTTCTATAGGGTAAAGGAGCCGTGAAGTCTAGGGCTGGAGGACTGAGGGGTAAACCAAGAAGAATCTAACACAAACCTCTGTACATTACATGCATGCTGCGTGAAACTGTAGAGAGAGTGCTGAAGTTGGAGTCAGGAAAACCTGAGGTCTTATCCTGCTTTGGGCACTAGTTGTCTAATTTCAGTCAAGTCTCTTAATCTGTCAGAGCCTTGGTGTTCTCATCTGCAAAATGGAAATAATTATAATACCTCTAATACCTTCTTGCGAGTTCAAAGGATATGAAATGCCTGTAAAGTGCTTTACAAACTTTAGTCATATATAAATCTCAGTTATTATTTTTATTCTGTGCTATAGCAGGCATGTTAGAAAGGGCTTTTGATTTGAATACTCATACTTTATTGTTCCTTGGCAAATTCCTTTTCTTTTCTTTCTTGTGTTTGGGCCCAGACCCCTAATTTGGATTTGTATCTTGCCTGGAAAATGGCTTATGATATCCCCTCCTTAGACCCAAGATAGGGATTCTTTACAGCTACCAAGAGAACTCTTTGCTTGATCAGGGAATGAATATACTGCCCATTTTTTCAAAGCAGTGGCATTTATTTGATTTCACTAGAATATTTTCTCAGCCAATCTGGTTAGTTCTACTTCCTGCCAGCCACTTGGGTAACATAATTTACACAGCATGAAGTAGACCCTTGAGAGTGGTGTTGTAACAAAGGTCCAGCTGTAATGCTTTCTTTTGCTAAGGCTAACTGGCCCTGATGGCAGTGACTTGGGCCCCATTTAAACTTCTCTTTCTTTTCTTTTTCCTTTTTAAATTGTTAGAGTCTGCCGTATTGATTCAAGGTAGGCCCCAAGTAGAGAGGCTTGGCTTGAATTTGTTCATCTCCATTATGCCTGAATTTCTCCTAGGTCTTCCACAGTGTTCAAAATCACCAACATCATTTAATGTGGCATTTAGGTAGACTAGTGCTTTTGGTTTTTTTCATTGCTGGGTCCATCTGTCCTCTCTCTACTTTGAAGAGGAGAGTTTCTGGTCAATAAAAGGCTGACATCCATTTTTGCTTTCAGGTGGTCTTTGTTTCAGAAATGTTTTCATCCCAGCTCTGTTGTTGGCATTCTACTGCTTAATTTGTAAAGTCTATGGAGGCTGAGGTCATGTCTTCCTCAGCACCTGTCACTGGAGTCCTGTAAATGGAAGGTGCTTTCTCATTTCATATTTGTTGAGTGAAACAATGATTGACTCAGTTATTGCGCCTAAGCATAGGTCAGTCACTTAAACCACTCTGTGCCAGAGTCTCTACCTGTAGGTATTGCCTGGCTCCCACCTACCTCGCAGGGATATTGTGAGTGAGGTTCCAGGAGTGTCAACACTGAAGGCCCTTGAACTCCTGTGAAGGAAGGTGTTGTGAATATTGACTGCATTTAGAAACTACTCCTACTGTAAATGGCATTGCAGCCAATAGCCAGGCAGCCAGCTCTTGTATTCCCTCTTCCCACCCATCTGGAGGTCAACCTGTGAAGGTTCTGAGATGTTGGACATAGAGGTACCAGGATGATAGTCTATTAAACATGTCCTAAATGAATTTCTGAACTTCAAAGACAGTGGACACTGATGTTTTTTAGATGTACAAAAGCATATCTGCATTAATGTATGTACTGTAAATTTCTAATTTATCACTGTACAAAAGAAACTTTGCTATTTAATTTTTGTATTAAAGGAAAATAAAGTTTTGTTTATTAACCCTTGTGTGAATAAGGAATACCTTTTTTCTTTTAACATTTTTATCGCTATCTTGTCACCCACATTTCCCAATATTTATTTACCCTGCCTCTCCATCCCCATTCCAGAGGCTCTCATTACAAAAAAGAAAAAATGTCAACTTAATGAAATATAAACAAGTCTCACATATGTAGTGTTTCACACACATTTCTCCCGCCTTTGCAAAGAAGGGAGAAAGAAAATGAATTCTCAGACCTCTTATTTGGGATCAAGCTTGGTTATTATGTCACAGTATCCAATTTTGCTTTGTTATTTTAGTCATTGTATCTGCTTTCTGGCTCTGCTTTACTTCACTTCGTTATTTTTTATTTTTGAATTTGGGTATTTTTTTCCTAATTACATGCAAAAACCATTTTTAACCTTCATTTGTTTTGTTTTTACAATTTTGAGTTCACATTCTTTTCCACCTTCCCTCTCCTCCTCTATAATTGAGAAGGCAAGCAATTTGATAAAGGGTTATACGCATGCATTCACACAAAACAATTCCATGTTGGTCATGTTGTGAAGGAATATGCAGACAAACCCGAGGAAAAATAAAGTATAAAAAAAATGTCAATCTTCATGACCATCTTTGCACCTTCCATGTCCCAGGATCTTACAAAAAGAACAGTTTGTCCCTTCATTTTCCATATAACTTGAAATTTTCTTTTGCATTAATTTTCTTTGAGCTGTGTAAGTTCTGTTGTATGTATGTATGTTTGCTTTCCCAAGGGCTAGGAAATCATAGCAATAATACTATTTTAAAAGCGGCATTAATACATAAACTGGCCACTATTGGATAGAAATCTTTTTTTGATACTCAAAGAGATAAAGTGAGAAAAGGGAAAAGTTAGTTCATTTCTCCTTAGTGGAGGGGAGGATTGAGCTACAGTGGAAACCTGGCTATAGATCCAGATCATGTAGAAGGAGACATAACCCAAACATAAACAAATCCCAATTGTTCTGGCTATCCAAAATTCCCAGATATCAGCTCTGGCATTTCCTTTGTCTCCAGTGTTGCCTGCAATCTGAGCATTGCTCAAAGCCACCCTGAATGGCTTGTAGAGCAGCTGCTAGGCTGTCCTTACTCAACTTATTCATCTGATCTTATTCAACTTTAAAGGAGACCGTTAGGTGGTGCAGGGGATAGAGTGCTGGACCGGGAGTTTGGAAGACCTGACTTGAAATTCAGCTTCAGATACTTACTAGCAGTGGGATTTTGGGCGAATCACCTAACCTTATTTCTGTTTCCTTACCTGTAAGATGAGCTGGGGAAGGAAATGGAAAAACCACTTCAGTATGTTTGTGATGAAAATCCCAAAAGAGATCACGAAGAGTCAGGCGTGAATAAAAACAACGAAACGATAACACAACTTCTAGATTCTTCCCATTAAGTGATATAACACCTTGATTTATTGCTTTCTTTTGTAATGCCCATGAACTGATTGCAAAGGTAGAGAAGCTAACAGTCTAATTAATTAAAAAATAATAACTTACTGAGATCTGGGAAGATACCCAGTTTCTTTGGTAGGCACCCGAATGAGTCTTCATATCTTAGAGATAGAAGTAGCCCCAGAGTTCTTGTGGTCCAACTCCTTGTCTGATAGATGATTGCTTACCCCGGTCTCTGTTTGAAGATCTTCTGTGATGCGAAACTCATTCCCTCCCTAGACAGACAATCTGCAGTTAAACAGCTCTGATTCTTAGGAAGTTAATCTTTATATTAAACCAAAACCAGTTTCCCTGTAGCTTCCACTGATTTGGTCCCATTTTTGCCTGTTGAAGCTGCAGTGAGTACATTTAATTCCTCTTTCTTGTGACAACTCTTCATATGTTTAAAGGTAAGTTATCATGAGTGAAAAATTCTGGAATAATCTTAAAAGGCTGGTGTTTGCTGCTGATACTGTTGTTTCTGGGCATTCAAAGGTGTAAGTCCCTAGGTGTATGACTAGTCCAAGATTTTGGATGTATCTGCCTCAATGCCCGGGCTGAGAATGGGTGGGAGGAGGGAAGAGGTGATGGAGTTGGGTGTGACAGACAGAGTGGACAAGAGCCAATCAAAGCGGGAGGTGTTTTGCTGTGGCTATTCTCCACTAGTAGAAGTAGGGAGGGAGTTTTCTACTTATCCTCAGACGTTGAGATGGCTTATATGTCTAAGTGAATAGTGCTGGTTGAGGAGTCCAGAACACGTTGAGTTAAAATCTGACCTTCAATTCTTGTTTGCTGTTTGACCCTGGGAAAGTCACCACTTTCTCAGTTTCTTCAACTGAAAAATAGGGATAATAACATGGGAATAGTAATTACCTCCCAGGGTTGTGAGGGTCAAATGAAATAATGTTTGTAAAGCACTTAGTCTGGCAGGTGCTTAATAAATGCTTATTCCCTCCCTTTCTTTTCTCCTTTCCTTTTTCATTCTACTTCTGTGTTCTGGGGAAAAGAAGGGTGTGTGTGATTCTCACATCTGGGCCAGCCTAGCCAGCCTAGAGTTCTCCTTTCTGTGATCATTGTTAGGAAGCATGGAGCAGTGGAAAGAAGGCTGACTTTGGCATTAGATGATGTGGGTTGAAATCTGGGGTCTGCTGCTTACGACCTTCATGACCTTAGACAAGTCATTTAAAACACTCCAGTTTTCTCATCTGAAAAATGGGAGTTGAATGAGACTATCTTCCAATTCTGTCATCCTATCATAATGAGAATGCATTCTAAACTCCCCAGACTGGCACAGATCTCCTCAGTGAATGGGAAAAGGAGTATAATGATGAATTTTCAAACTTCCTTTCTGTCTGCTGCCTGGTTTTCCTTTAGGCCCATTGCCCGAGTTTCTGTAAGCACGCCTTGATTTCCTTTAGGGCCTGAGAATGTACTTACTTCCCCCCTCCCCTTCCCCCTCTCTGTTTTATTAGTGCTTTACAAAACTCCAGGCATGTCAGGATAATTACTGCATCACCATACCTCACAGATGGGGAAACAGAAACAGTGACTGATGGATTTGGCCACTGCATAGGAAGTGGATGACAGGGTCAGGCCAAGTGTTTTTTTAATTGCCAGTATTCTCTGGAAAAGTGGTGTCACAGCACTATCTCTAGAGACTCAAACTTAAGTTTCAAAAAGGGTTACAGGGTGCCATTATTGAGATGTATGACCTTGGACAAGTCGCTTAGCTTTTCAGGTCCCACAGTTTTCTTCTCTGTGCCATGATGGGACTGAAACTGATGATGATGGAAGTTTTATGATTTGATGCTTCTCTGACCGGTTTCTAATGTGCTTTGCAGACTGCTTGTCTTAATTGCTACTTTTATCTCTTCCTCCTCCTCCTTCCAATAAATATTGAGAGATCCCAGAATATTGGACAAGGAATGGGGAATTTAAAAAGAATATAGGGTCATGAATACTGGTCTACTGGACAAAGTTCCCTTTACTTAGAGTCAGCAGAAATCGACATTCCAATCCTGGATCTTGTAGAATTCATTCATAATACTTACTCATTAATAATGATGCTAGGAATAGCTGTGTGACCTTGGGTTTGCTTATTGACTCATTCATTCATTCATTGTATCATTTTGGGTGTTTACACTGGTCTCGCTGGAGTATTTTAAAATAATTTATTGTGAACCTAATATTAATCAACAAACCCTCCAATATACAAAGAATATCAGTCAGTTAATCATCAAGCATTTATTAATCACTTACCAGGAGCTAGGTAGGGCAGCAAGATGTGGCAGTAGATAAGAGTACTGGCCCTGGAGTCAGGAAGACTCATCTTCCGGAGTTTAAATCTGGCCTCAGACACTTACTAGCTGTGTGACCCTGGACAAGTCGCTTGACCTTGTTTGCCTCAGTTTCCTTATCTATAGCATGAACTGGAGAAGGAAAAGATAAACCATTCCTGTGTCTTTGCCAAGAAAACCCCAGACAGGGTCACAAAGAGTTTGACATGACTGAAAAAATGATTAAATAATAACAAAATGTTCCAGATGCTGCTCTAAGTGTTGGGAATACCCAGACAAGGAGAAAGAAAGATAATCTCTACCTTGAAGGAGTTTGCATTGGCAGGTAACTAGCATTCATTAAGTGCTTACTATGTGCAAAGCACAAAGTCTAAAATTAAATACTTTGTGTCCTCAGAGAGACAACATACACAAATATAGGTATATACAAAATATATAGGAGATAATTTGGGGAGTAAGGAACTAGCAGCTGGGGAATGAGGAAAGTTTTCATGTAGAATGTAGCCTTTTAATTGAGCCTTGAGGGAAAGTAGGGATTCCAAGAGGTGAAGGGGAGGAGCAAATGTCTTCCAGGAATAGGATTCAAGCAGTACCAAGACAAGTAGATGGGAGATAAGAGTTCTGGTTGAGGAAAAGGAAGAAGGCCAGTTTGGATAGATTAAAACATTTGCAGAATAAAGTCTAAAGAACCTACAAAAGCAGATTAGGGCCAGGTTGTGAAGGACTTTAGATATCAAACTAAGGAGTTTATATTAGGTCCTAGAAGCAATTGGGAGCCCCTGGAATTTATAGAGTAGGGGAATTACATGGTCTAATCAGTTTTAGGAAAATCACTTTGGCCATTGTGTGGGGTGTTGATTAGAATGGAAAGAGATTTGATGCAAATCGACCAGTTAGTTGACTTGTGATGGCCCAGGTGAAAGGCACTGAAAGCCTGAGTTGGATTGGTGGTTGGGTGAGTAGAAAGGACAGGTGTATTCCAGAGATATTGTGGAGATAAAAATGACTAGATCTGGCAATTGACTAGCTATTGCTAAGTGAATGAGGAGCTGAGAATGACATGAAAGAATGAAAAGAGGAAGAAACCAAAAAGATGAACAAATGTAACATGTGTGGGGTAACAGTAGCATCTCATACCTCTCACAAACAACATATGAACTTCTACTGACTCTCTGGGTTGGCTGGCTCTCTCTAACTTTCCCTAACAGAGGCAGATCAAGGTTCCCTGAGAAGGACCATTACCATACACATTCCAACTCTCTTAGGATCCTTGATGTAACCTTGTAATGGGGAAGATACGCCCCTTCCTCTTCACTTTAGCTCTTTAGCCTCCACTGGTGTACTTCCATTTGTACCAAATCGACCACTCACCATAGTGACATTGGAGGCAACTAGATAAAATAGTGGACAAAGAGCTGACTTGAATGACGAGTTCAAATCCTAACTCATATATGGGAAGTGTGACCCTGGGCAAGTCACAACCCCTCAATGTCAGTTTCTTTATTTGTAAAATGAGAACAGTAATAGTACCTACCTCATCACAGGATAGTTACGAGGATCAAATATTATGTATATACATATATGCATGTGTGTACATGTATATGTATACACACATATACATATACGCATGTCCATATATGTGTATGTGTTACTTTGAAGTCTTTAAAGTGCTTAATAAATGCCAGTTATCATGATGATAACAACATATTTAGACCTTAAATGTAACCATTTGCTTAACAATAAAATAAATACAGGAATAATAAATACATCATAATACACACATAAACCTGGGTCACAGGCTCTCACCAATGCAAACTGAATTTTTCAGGGAGAATGAGCGCACATTTTCAGAAACTTGGCAGACAAACACATGAGTGAGGGAGACCCATGTGCCTCAACACTTTATGACTTTGAATTTCAGGCTTTGGAATTATTACTTCATTCAGGAGCAGCTAAACTACAGCAAACCTTCTTCTTTCTGCTAACTGCTGCACTTCTGATCATCACCCAGCTTTTTGGCTGAGCAAATCTTGTTTTCTTCTACTTTCAAATGAATGAAGCATTTAGAAGCTCTCTACACTTACACTTACTTAAATTTTTTTTCAATTTACTATTTATTTTAAATATTCTTTTAAACTTTTGATCTTCAGATTCTTTCCTCTCCCACCATTGCTCCAATCATTGAGAAAGCAAACAGTATATCAGTTATACATGTGAAATCATGCAAAACATATTTCCATTTTAGTCATATTGAAACAAAGTGAGAAAATTATACTTCAGCTTGCACTCGGAGCTCAACCGCTGTTCATCCACTCTGGAGGTAGATAGCATTTTTTTCATTTCATCATCTTTTGGAATTATTTTATAGATCATTGTATTATCTTTCATGGTTGATTATCATTATAGCGTTGCTGTTACTGTAAATAATGCTCTCCTGGTCCTTCTCACTTTACTTTGCATCAGTTCATATAGGTCCTGCCATGGTTTTTGTGAAACCATTTCCCACAATACAACAGTGATCCAGTGCAATCATGTGCTATGACTTGTTCAACAGTTCTCCAATAGATAAGCATTGACTCAATTTCCAATTCGTTGCTACCACAGAAAGAGCTGCTATAAATATTTTTGTACCTATAGACCTTTCCCCCTTTTTTTTGATCTGTTTGGGGGCATAGGCTTAATAGTGGTTTTGCTGGATCAAAAGGGTATGCACAGCTTTAAACCCCTTTGGACACAATTTCAGATTATTCTTCACAATGGTTGGATCAGTTCATTACTCCACCAAGAGTACATTAATATTTATATTTCCCCCTCTCCCCTCCAGCATTTATCATTTCTGATAGGTATGAGGTGGTTGCTCAGAGTTGTTTTAATTTGCATTTCCCTAATCACTGGTAATTTAGAGAATTTTTTTCATGACTATAGATAACTTTGATTTCTTCTTCTGAAAACTGCTTCTTTGTATCCTTTGACCATTTATTAATTGAAGAATGGCTCTTATTTTTTAAAAACAAATTTGACTCAATTCCTTATATATTTGAGAAATGAGGATTTTATCAGAGAAACGTAACATTTTGATAGTAATTCATTGTCTATGGTACTGTTTAGCAAAATGTAGTTTTCCTGATTTTTCTCTTTTAATTAAGCTTATTTTTCTCTTTACTTTGCCTGAGATCATAATTTCTACCTCTACCTTTTTTTCACTTCAGCTGACACGCAATAGATTCTGTTCCAGCTTTTATTTGAACCCTGTGTGTATGTCTGTTTCAAGCGTGTCTCTTGAGCACAACATAGTGTGGAATTTTGGTTTCTAACTCATTCTTCTATCCACTTCTATTTTATGGGTTAGTACCTTTGATTCCCACCAATAGTCATGACTACTAATTGTACTGCCTTCCATCCTATTTTCTTCTGTTTGTCCTTCTCTCTTTCTTTTTATCCTTTTCCTCCTCAAAAATCTGTTTTGCTTCTGACCACTGCCTCCCTTAACCTGCTCTTCCTTTTATCATCTTGCCCCTATCTCTTATATTTGTTCCTGCTATCTTTCTATTGGGTAAAATAGATGTCTATCCCCAGTGGAGTTTATTTGCATATATTCTTCCCTTTCTGAACCCGTTTCAATGAGAGTGGGGTTCAAGCACTGACCACCTGCCCCCTTCATTATAAAATCTCTTCCTTGTGTGCCTCTTTTATGTGAGGAAATTCCCTCCATTCGACCTCTCCCTTTCCTTTTCTCCCAGTGCATTCTTCTTTCTCATCTCTGCATATTTTTTTTGAGATTATCCCAACACAGTTGACTCATACTTATGCCCTTTGTCTATCCTTAATAAGGAGAAAATTCTTAGAAGTTGCATGTAGATGATCTTCCCACATTGGAATAAAGACAGTTTAACCTTTATTGAATCCTTTATGGTTATTCTTTCATGTTTACCTTTTTATGTTTCTCTCAAGTCTTCTGTTTGAATGTTAAATTTTCTATTCAGTTCTGGTCTTTCCATTAGGAATGCTTGGAAGTTCTCTTGTTAAATATTTTTTTTTCCCCTTGAAGGATTATACTTGGTTTTCCTGGGTAGATTGTTCTTGGTTGTATCTTAGCTTCTTTGCCTTCTAAGCCCTCCATTTCTCTAATGTGAAAGCTGCTAAATCTTATCTTATCTTAACTGTAGCTCCATGATATTTAAATTATTTCTTTTTGGCTGCTTGCAATATTTTGTTCTTGATCTGCAAGCTATGTAATTTAGCTCTAATATTCCTGAGAATTTTCATTTTGGGATATCATTTAGAAGACAATCTTAGAAAGAAAGATTCTTTCCATTTCTATTTTGTTCTCTAGTTTCCTTGATAATTCTTTGAAATATGATATTGAGGCTCTTTTTTTTTTGTCATGGCCTTTAAGTAACTCAGTAACTCTTAAGTTCTCTCTCCTTAACATCTTTTCAGGTCAGTTGTTTATCTGATGAGATAGTTCTCATTTCATTTTTCATTCTTTAGATTCTTCTTTTTTCATTCTTTAGATTTTTATTGTTTCTTGAAATCTTGGGGAGTCATTAGTTTTTAATTATCTAGTTCTAATTTTTAAGAAATTATTTACTTCAGTGAGCATTTGTACCTCTTTTTCCATTTGACTTATTCTGCTTTTAAAGGAGTTTTTCCTTCAGTGAATTTTTGTGCCTTTTCTTTTATTAGATCAATTCTATTTTTCAAGGGTATTCATTTCTTTAGTAATTTTTGTGCCACTTTCATTAAACTGTTAATTCATTTTTCATAACTTTCTCTCGCATCACTCTCATTTCTTTCCCCAGTTTTTCCTTACTACCTTCATTTTTTTCTGTAGCTCTTCCCTGAATTTTTGCTGGCCTTTTGTCCAGTTGGTATTTTTCTTAGAGACTTTGCTTGTAGCTGTTTTCATATTGTTGTCTTCTTTTAAGTTTATTTTTGGTTTTCCCTGCCATTATGGTAGCTTTTTATGGACAAGTTCTTTTGTTGTTTTTCTCACTCAGTCTATTTATTCACTTTGAATTTTATGTTAAAGTTGGGCTTTGTTCATCTTTGCTAACCTTCAGCCTTTTTTCTGCTGATGTTTTCAAAGGTTGTTCTGGGGATCTGTAAGGTTTTGGTGTTTCCAAAGTGGTGTTCTGCAAGAAGTATTGTCACTGCTCTCCTGGTTTGTGCCCTGGTATCCCAGAAGGGCTCCTGCTCTCCCGCAGCCACAAGTGCTAATGTTCCCCTTGGTCCTGGAACTGTAGGGTGCCTCCTTCCTTGTCACTGATTACAAGCTCTCCTCTCTGTCCTGGAACTGCAAACCAGAACTGCTTATAAGTAATAGAGGTGCCAATCAGTTCCAGTTGCACCCAGTGCTAGTAAAGGGTCCCCTGTAATCTCTTTCTTACCAAATGTCTGATCCCCTTACCATCTCTGGATTGAAAGCTCCTACAGCTAATGCTGCTGTACTTAGTTAGACTCACTCTCAAGAGGGTGCCTAGAAAGTATTATTCTCTTAATTAATACAAAGCTCATCAGACTGACTTTTTCTGAGCAATGCAGACAAACTCAACCAGCAAATGCTGCATCATCTAATAAGCTTTTAGCAAATAGACCTTTCCACCAATTTCTGCAAAATCTATTTTACCTCTCAGACCAGAAGTATCAGCAGGAAACAACATGTATTTCAGAGAGGCTTCAGCTCTTTCAAACTGTAGATGATACTGAAAAGTAGTAACTGATACTGAAGCTCTTGCCCAATGAGGTTTAGATGATATCTAACCAACTACAAATCAACTAGCTGAATCCTTTTGTCAGCTGACTACTCTGTCACTTCACTTTTTCACATAGCTCCAGCAGAAGTGGCCATTTACCCTTTGCTTATTTCTTCAAACTGCAGTGGCCAGGTTCTTTCATCTTCACTCTATTTTCAGCTGCTTAAAGCAAACTTCACAGTCACCTTTCACTTATGAGATAAAAGCTCACCAACTCTCCCCTATGAAATCAACCCATCCTTGTTTAATCATCCTATAATAATAGGATTTTCCATTTTGTGAGTTTCACCCTCCTAAATCTTTTAACAGTCACATGCAAATCACATGCAAATGATGTCCTGAAGCTCCAAATACTCTGTAGTCTTCAAAGAGACCCAATCTGATAGTCCTGTGCCTTGGACAACTGCATTTCTTAAACTTGATTTTTATCTGTTTTTGATAAATAGAAGTGTTTCCTGCTCATTTAAATTAACAAACTGTTCATATAAGAGAAGCATTATCCAACATCTTCTGTGAGGTGATTTGTGCCCATGTTTTTACTCCATAGCTCATTTTCTATCCCTTTTGTCATCAAAATGCTCATACCCTCTTGGAAGATTGTTTTTTTATACAGAGATTTTTTTTTTTAGCAGTTTTTATTAGACTAAATAAAATTCTTTTTGTACTTCTTTCAGGCACTAAACTGTTCACTTATGAAAGGGACAACAACTTAAATGTTTTACTAGTTGATAAAGTTGTTTTTTCTTTATTCAAAAGTAATATTTTTTTGCTTCTTTTAGTATCAAACTGCTTTATATGAAAACATGAAAGGGGCAATACCTTCCTTATGAAACTACACTTCTGTAAGGTACAGGTAGTTTTAAAAACATGCATATTAATCAAATGTCATAGTAACAAAATTGCCTGGCTTGTTTTTATCTTCTCATGATCTTCTTTCATTTCATTTTACAAATAAAGAAACTTCATGATTCCAGAGAAACTAGACAAGAGGCAGTGTTGAGTGAAAGAACACGGAATCCACCACTTCTAGGTACTAGGAGTACAGGGAAGACAAAGGACTCAGTCTCTGTTCTCCAGTACCTTGTAGTCTAATAGAGGGACAGTAAGATATAGGCACAAGTGACTATTATACAAGCTAGAATATGATGAGAGAGAGGTGTTTCAGGATTTGAATTCTGATGACTGAAATTTTCTGCGTGACCATGGACATGCCCCTGAAACTCAATTTTCTCCCTTGTAAAATGGGGGCAAGAATGTTTGCACAACCTACTCTGCATTGTGGTTATAAAAAAAGTGCTTTTGAAGCCTTGAAGTACTATACCAACAAGATTTGTTCTTGTCCCAGGTCCTAAAGCTTGTGAGAAATAGAGAGACTCAGGACTTGGACTCTTTCTACTGGGTTGACTCTCTTGGTTCCCTATTCAGTATGCATTGCATTCACACTTTTTGTTACCTTACAAACAGTCCATTTAATACAACATATGTTCACAAGTCAATTTAACCTTTCTGCAGTGATTCAGAAGCACTTTTGGGACCTTTCAATGTCCCTGGATCATCCTTATGAATCTTAGACACGACTTGGATTGTAGATGCAAAAGGTGCAAGGAGATCAGGATGAATCTATATTGATCCTAGGACATGAAGTGGAAATTGCTTTTTATCTCTCTCTCTCTCTCTCTCTCTCTCTCTCTCTCTCTCTCTCTTTCTCTATGTATCTCCAGGGTGAGAGTATGTATTTATTATGTACATAGTACCTGCTCACTAAATATTTGTTGATTGATTGATTCTTATTAAGGAAAAAGAAAATTCCAGTCACTTGTGCATTTAGTAGCTGTGTGATCTTGGACTTCTCCTTCAAATAAACTCTCTTATCTTCAACTTCCTCATCTGTTAAAAAAAAAGAATGAAAAAGAAAAAAAGGGGAAGGGGGAAATGATATAATACCAGGCCTACCTGAAATAATGTATGTGAAAGAATTTTGTAATTCAATTTAATAAGCATTTATTAAGCACCCACTTCATATAAAAGTCATAGCATGTTATAAATAACAATGTTAATAATTCAAATCATTTCTGCAATAACATACAATTTTCTATAGCAAAGCACACCTTCACCATCAGAGAAGTAACTGAAAGCTTCAGGAAAAAGAAAATCTCAGGGTCTATATTTTGTTGAAAAACATTTGATTCCATAGAGTAAAATGCAGCCTTTAAAGCAAGGATTCTTAATTTTGGAATCCAGGAACTTAATAAAAAAATTTTAATAAATGTATCTCAATATAATAGATTTTCTTTGTAATTTTATGTATTTTAATCTATTTAAAAGTATTATTCTGAGAAAGAATTCAGAAGCTTTACCACATTGCCATAGAGGCCCACAACACAAAAAAATGTTAGGAACCCATTCTGGAGGTTCTTTTTCATCAAGATGAATCCTTGCTAAATCCTTCTTAAAATTGCACCTATAAAGATCCCTATATTCAACCATACTGCCAATGTAAATATTCAGTGAGGCCTAAAACAGGGATTAACAGGTCCCCCCATGGCATTCACCAGTATCACTATTATAAGTTATGAAGACCATAAAAACAGTACATTTTGGTGTTTAGATTCTGGATCAATGAAAGTTTGATGTCTTTTGGAGAAGATAAAAATTCACTCATTCCTTGGGGTATTTCCAAGTTCCTACAATTCAAATTTTCACCTCCTAATATGCCACCTCTTTGGGGGACAAAGAGTTTTTTGCTTGTCCAGAGGGATACCTGATAGGTATCTGAGTGTTGTATAAATCACAACTTAGTTTGCATGGAGTACAGCCTTAGATTGCTCCACTGAGCAAGCAATGACCCCTAGAGCTATTGGGTTTATCCTGGCCTGTGACTCAATCTTCCAGTCTGTAGGTCAGAATGGTACCATTTGTCAGTGCCCATAGGTGACAGGGTCTTGGGGAATGAGATTAGTTTTTAGTTGTTTATCTAGCACTAAGAAAGCACAACAGTTCTTGCCAGACTCAGAATTTCCAATCAAGACATACCTCCAAGAATAGCTGATTCAAATTCCATGGTTAAGAGTCTTATTTTAGTTCAAGCTTAATCCTTGTTTCATCTTCTCACCAGCTTTTATTTCTTGACACAGTTTACTTGTTAGCTACCGTAATCAGGATAAGGCCCTAACTGGATGACTAAGTGGACATAAGTCTTTTCTCCTTAGCCTAGTCTTTTGCCTTTGAAATCTGGAGTTCTACACGAGAGTCTGAATAAGTGGGAGTACCGTTTCCAATTTTCTTTTTCCTTTAAAAAAAAAAACAACAGGCCTTCCACTTGGATTTACATCAGTATTTGGCTAATTTCCTGAGTGCTTCACCCATTTCCTGGACTTATTCTGCAGCAGGAAAAACATCCTCTTTCAAAAATAAATGCAAATAGTTGCAAAGTTTCTTTCTGTAAGAGTAAAGCAGTTGAGATGAAATTCTCTTCAAGACACTTCGGACAATCCTCACCTCTTTTCTCCTGCTTACCTTCCCATATCTCCCCCTCCCAATATTTTTAATTGTGTTTCAGCCCTAAACGCAAAAGTTGTAGAATTTTAACAATGGAAGGGACCTTAGAAATCATCGTCTTGACCTGAAAGATGAATCCTCTCTATGACATCCCTATTCTCTGCTTCAACACTTCCAGTTACGGTGAACTCACTACCTTCTGTTGCAACCCATTGTTCTGTTGGATAACTTAGATTGTTGGGAAATTTTTCCTTTTGCTGAACTGAAATCTCCCTCTTCTTCTAGCCCTTGCTTCCAGTTCTGTCTCTGGAGCCACATAAGCTAAGAGTAATTCTTCTGTCACACTTTAACTGATTTAGCAGATGAGAGACACGCTCTAAGTCCTAGAAATATGGTTCTGAACATTTTCTCTTTTTTTCCTTGCTGAGTAACCCACAGTGGAGTTACTTTCCTGAGGCACAACTCTGTGCACAAGAGTCAGCTGCTGTTAAACAAGGATTCCCTGACACCTAGTGGTCCTCCAATGTGGAACATTTTCTAGACAGTATTCCTGGGCACATACAGAAAAAGCGAATTAATGACTGTAATTTGTTTCTGTTTTAACTGAAAACAAATGGACCCCTTTCAAGAGTTCCTGAATGCTGGGAATGCTTACAAATCCTAAGTATCCGTGCACAAAATGCTAGACTTGCATCTTGCTCAGCAAAACCTTTCTTTCTTGATTATGATTAATGTTTCTCCAGAGCCCAACCCATCTCCTAGGGATAATCTATTTACATTTTAAGGGAGAATAAAAAATGTGAGGCCTTGCAGAGAGGGTACATAAATATATCAAGCTATGCTGTCTTTTTTTTTTTTTAAACCCTTAAGGAATAACTTTCTTACACTGGTGGGAAATGGTCAAAAACTTGTTGGATGACCTGAGTTTAAGTCTAACTTTGCCATCTTGGAAAAATTGCTTCATCCTTTTTGAGCCTGTTTCTATCTTGAAAAAGCTGTCATTGAAATGACAGTCTCCTTTAGAAAAATGGAATAAAATATGCCAGTTTCAAAAGCCTATCTATCTAAGCAAATCCTTGCAGCACAGGGTACCTGTAGTCCTGTTAAAACCCCATTACATATAGTTTTGAAATACGATTAAACAAATATCAATCTCTTAGAACACGCAGGTTACTCTGCTATCTGCTGGGAATTAAAAAATTTAAAGTTCCTAGCTTCAAGAAATTTATATTTTAGTATGTGAAAATAAGACAAGCACACAAATAAATATTAGGAAAGGGGTATTTTTGGCCAAGACACTGGTGAAAGTGGAACTGGAGAGGCTTGCACTGCCATAAGACCTTTTGTGGGATTGTTGTGGTCTAGGAAACTGTGCAATAAACTTGGGATGACTGATTTTGCCCTGAGGAGGATTGACCTAGCCTTGGTCAGGAAAGATTTGGATGTGATATGACCCCACGGACCTTCACTGTTGACTGATTTTCACCACATAGACAGTGGCTTTTTACCTACTTTTACTTTTCTGGAGGCAGCTAGGTGGGGCAGTGGAGAGATAGAGTAATGCACCAGGAGTCAGGAAGACTCATCTTCCCAAGTTCAAATCTGGCCTCAGACTTGCTGTGGGATCCTGAGCAAGTCATCAGTTTCTTCATCTGTAAAATGAGCTGGAGAAGGAAATGGCAAATCACTCCAGTATTTTGGCCAAGAAAACCCTAAATTGGGTCATAGTCAGTCAGATACACCTGAAAAACAATCGAACAAAAAGAGTTCTAATAAAAAGGAGCAATAAGTATTTTAAGAAATAAAAGATCACTTTCACTGTTCTCACTCTTAATTTTCAGGTCTTAGAATCCCTGGCTTTCCTCAAGACTGAGCTCAAGAACTATGTTCTTCAGGAGGTCTATTCCAGGACCTGTTACTGCCTTTCCCTCTAAGTTACTTTCCCTTTAAGTTATTTTCTATCCACTTTTCTATAGACTCATGTGTATAACATGTTGTCTCACCCATTAGAACCTAAATGTCTTGTAGCAAGGATTGCTTTTGGTTTTTCTTTGCAACCCCAATGTTTGCACATAGTAAACTCTTAATGAATACTTGGTTTATTGATTACTTTCAGTTGGGAGGATCCAGAAGTTCTTAATGGAGAAAGTAGTATACACCTGAGTTGTAGCTGGTAGGAAGAAAAGACTTTCAGTAGGTAGCCATGAGGACTGTGTATTTCAGATAGGAAAGGAGGTCCAGGACTTTGGGAAGTCAGAGAAGGCAGAATGAAATTAGGGAACACGTTTGAGAGACTGGAAGCCCAGTTAAGAAGTAGTCCAAGTGAGATGGGGGAGGGGAGAATGTAATGGCAAATACAGGTAAGGAGAGAGAGGACAGATTAGGGAGGGACTTGGACGCTAGGCAACAGTTTTGTTTTGCAAGAAAAATAATAATGCGGGGTCAAAAGGTTCTTGGGCATTATGTTAAAAAAATTGTTTTTTCAATGACAAAAATTGATTTTCTTTTTTCTCTCACCATTGGGGCAAAAAATAAAGAAAAACAAAACTCTTGCCAACCCTCCCTACATTTCAGACAGATTTAATTCCTTAGTGTTATAGTAGTAATCACAATTACATAGGGTTTTACATCACCTGAGGGTTCAGGGTTGGTTCAGTAACATTCACTTTGACCTCTCTCTACTCATGACCCCAGTTAAGGGATGCAGGCTTTCAGAGGTGATGGTTAGCAATTGTTAGACACAGTGCTCAAGAAATAATCTCTCCCCAAGAGTTTTTCCATCCAGACCACAGAATTCTAGATCTGGAATGGGAGGCTATCTAGTCTACCTCTCTCATTTTACAGATTGGGAAGGGGAGGCTTAGGGAAGACAGGTGATTTTTCCCAAGGTCACACAGATGATAAATATCAGAAGTGGGATGGAAATTTGGGTTCTCTTAATCAAGAGCCAGTAATCTTTCTTCTCTTTCATATGAACTTCCACTGGGTGTGAATGCTGAGGCAAGATCATCTGGGCCTCTGAACTGTTACTGTGCTTTCAAAGTTAGTTTAAAACTAGTTCACTTTAAGAAGTATGTCTTAAATATCAAGAAATATGCTTGAAGTTCCTGCTGTCTACAAGGCACTCTGTTTGATGTTTCATACCCAAAAAGAAAAATTATATATTCAGTGCAACATGCACAGTATAATTCAATGTAGAATGTATAGTATCAAAGGAGAGGTGAATTCAGACAAAGAGTTCTCAGAAAATCCAAGGAGGGAAAGATCATTTTTGTCTGGTAGGATTAAAGAAGACATCATGGAAGAGGTAACATCTGTACTAAATCTTGAAAGAAGAGAGATTTTTGCAAGAAGGACTATAGAAGGACATTGTCTTCTTCTAGGGGGAAGAATGGCTGGCTATATTTTTCCTTGTGCTGAGTTTTGATAGATTTTGCCTCTTAGGAGGAAGTATAGTGGGCAGGTTGGACTGTGGTTACAGATAGAGCTTTGGGTTTGGAGTCAGGAAGACCTGGTTTCAAATCCAGCGTTAGACACTTAGCCATGTGAATCTGGGCAAACCATGTCACCTCTGTTTGCCTCAGTTTCTTCAACTACAAATGAGGACGATAATAGCATTTATCTCCCAGGATGGTCATGAGCATCCAATAGCAAAATATTTATGAAACATTTGGCACAATGTCTGGCACATTCCTTCCATGGTCTGGTGGGAAGAGTCAGATGATACGAACTCAAACCCTGAGTCTTCTACTTTTTGGTTTGGTGACCTTGGGTGAGTACTCCGGGCCTCAGTGGCTACATGTATATGAGGTATGATTATATGATGTTAAAGCAATTTTTAAAGGAGCAATTAATTGAAGAGAAAACAAACCAGTCCCTCAAATCCAATTGTTTGATTGAATTGACAGATCCAGCTTCCTAATCTGAGAAATGGGAATAATAGTATTTGCCAGTCTACTTCATAGGATTAATGTAAGGATCAGATGAGATGTAAAGTACTCCAGAATTACAAGAGACTTTCTAAATATGAGTGACTTTATATATCATCTGGAAAGTATTTGCATCTTTGGTTCATGTATAGAGAATAAAAATAAAATGAGAGAGGAGAAGGGGATCATGGATTTGAAATTCAATCATGGCCCATCCAAGTGAGCTTTAGAATAGTGATTAATCAGATTTCCTTTCCTGAGCAGACAATGGAGGGACAACACAGTGGTTCCCCACCCCCACTCTCATTCCCTTTCTCCTCTCCCTCCCCAAATCCTTTCCTTCATGTAGTTATCTTCTGTGATGCTGATATCCTGGCCATGATTGATTACCCACTGCTATCAGGGGACCCAGGAGTGACCTTCTGTGTATATTTGTAAGGAACCAAACTGGAAAAAAAAACTTGAAGGCAAATTCTGGTTGGCCTGAGATAAGGCAGACATGAAGCCTTTTCCCATTAGCTTGGCAAAACAACTCCAACAATAAAAGGGCTGTAAGAAAATATTCGGCTTCCAGTGATTTAGAAGGATTTCTCTCCTTTTAGGAGTAGGGAATAGATGACATTTTCCCTTATTTGAGGTAAACAAATGCTTTGTGAGAGACAGCAAGATGAGGAGTATTGAGACATAGAAAGAAAGGGGGAAAAGAGGAAAAAAAAAAAAGAAAAAAGAGAAGGAGAAAAAGGACAAGATACCAGGAGACAAAGGGGAAATAAATATATGTCTAAATAAACATATAGCCAGGTGAAGGACAAATATTTAACTAATGATTCCAAAAGGACAAATTAAATCATCACAGATGAGATATCAAATATTTTGACCTTACTAATTCTAATTTTGTCTACTGATTTTTTGAAAAATTATAGACTCCTAATTGGCCTTCCTGTTTCAGTTCACTCCCTCTTTCCAATCCATTCTCTATATACCTGCTGAATTGATATTCCTAAAGTAAAGGTCTAACCACGTCATTCTTCTGCTCAAGAAGTTCTGATGGCTCCCTCTTTCCTCTGTGATAAAATGCAAAGTACTATGGATGGAGTTGTGAACTGATCAAACCTTTTTTTGGAGAGCAATTTGGAACTATACCCAAAGGACTACAAAACCTACCCTTTCACCCAGCAATACCACTACTAGGTCTTTATCCCAAAGAGATAAAAAAAACAAAAAGGAAAAGGACTTATATGTACAAAAATATTTATAGTAGCTCTTTTAGAAGTGGCAAAGAATTGGACATTGAGAGGATGCCCATCAACTGAGGAATGACTGAATAAGCGGTGGTCTATGATTATAATGGAACATTATTGTACTGTAAGAAATGACAGGATACTTTCAGAAAAACCTGGACTTAGCTGTATTAATACAAAGTGAAATGAGCAGAACCAGAATACTGTACACAGTAATAGTAATATTGTACAATGGGTAACTGCGAATGACTTAGGTTAGCTAATGATCCCAGATAATTCTGAAGGACTTTTGATGAAAATGCTCTCTACCTCCAGAGAAAGAACTGCTGGAGTCTGAATGGAGATTAAAGCATAATTTTAAAAAACTTTCTTTTTTTTTTGCCATTGTTTTCTTTCCCAAAATGACTAATATGGAAATATGTTCTGCATGACTGCACATGTATAACCTATATTAACTTGCTTGCCTTCTCAATGAAGGGACTGGGAGGGAGAGAATTTGAAACTCAAAATTTATATAAAAATGTTAAAAATGTTTTTACATGTAATTGAAGAAAAATAAAATATTAAATGAAACACCAAGAAAGAGTCACTGTAAAAAGAATTAGGCAAGAAATCTGGTTTTTAAGCTCTCGATTTTCTACTTTCTTGCTGCATGACAGTAGGCAAGTCCCTTTACCTCTGTGAGACTCCAATTTCTTATCTATTAAAAGGGGATATTATAAAGCCACCTACCTCAGGGGGTTGTTGAAAGGACCAAATGGGATGAGGTGTGTGAACATACTTTGAAAAGTAAACAGTACAGACAGCAGTCAATAGTAGTATGAATCACAGGAAGTAGATTATCTTGAATGAAAACACTTTCCTGGCATATCCTATACACTAGATAGAGGCTACTTAGAGGGAACAGATTTTTAAAGACCTCCTATCTCATACAGAATTGTAGAATTTTAGACTTAGAAAGAACTAGGTGGATATCACATCCCATTCCTGAGAAGAATTCTCCTTGTCATGTATCTGTTGGGCTATTCTACAACCTTTGCATGAGGGCCTCTTGTGAGGGGGAATCACTACCCAAGTCAGCCTTTTGGACAGAATTTTTTCTGGATACCAAAACTAAATTTGTTTCTTTGAAACATCTACCTATTGCACCCCTGGAGCCAAGAACAATAAATCTAATTCCTATTCCCAGTGAGAGCCCTTCAAGTTCTGAAAGACAATGATCACATTCCCCTAAAGTTCTCGTTAGGTTAAATATCACAGGTCCTTCAGGTTAATTTCATATGGCGCCTTCTCAAGGACTTTGGCCATACTTTGTGCTCTTCTCTGTATACTTGCAATCTTGTCAATGTTCTTTCTAAGTCACAACTGAACACAGTGCTCCAGTCTGAATAGGACAGAGACCAAGGAGACTATTATCTCTTTAGTTTTTGAAGTTCTGCCTTTCTGAATGCTGTCCATGATTGCATTAGCTTTTCTTGCGTTTTGTTATTTTATTCAGCTAAATTCCATTCCTTTCAATAGCTGTATTAAGTGCCTGAAAAATAAGACCCTCGCACCCAAGGAACTTACAGTGGAGTAGGAGAGAGAAAAAGGGCCAAGAATAAGTTTAAAGAAAGCAGAATGTGATAGAAGTACAACATGTGCAGCAAAGGTAGCAAAAGAAATATCTAGAGAAATCACAAAAGGCTTCATGGAAGAGATGACATCTCAATTGGACCTTGAAGGGTAGAAGGGATTTCTTACTATCAAATGGAGAGAGTAAGAAATATACTTCAGGCATAAGGGATACAACAAAGGTAGAGAAAAAAGGTAGAGAAAAAAAATAGAGAAAAAAAAGGTAGAAAGAATTGTGGAAATGGGCAACAACTCATCTTGACTGGGAATGAAGGTTATGTCAAGGAGAACCAGTATTTTGTAAGACTGAAAAAGTAGGTGGCAATCAGATAATAGAAGACTTTGAATGAATGACCAGATAAGGTGTTTAGACTGTATATGATAGGATGGGGCAACCTTATAGAAAGATTTAAATGCCAGTATAAGTTATTCAGATTATATGTATCAGAGGGTCTTAAGCTTGGGTTCAGGGATTTATTGATAGGTTTCTGGGGGTCCATGAACTTGACTGGGAAAAACTTAGGTTTATTTTCACTAACCTCTCATGGAAAGTTAGCATTAATTATTTAAAATCATGATACTGAGAAGGGGTCTATAGACTTCACCAGACTGCCAAAGTGGTCACATACCCATATTCACACCCACACCCACCCACCCACACCAACACCCACACACACACACCCACACCCACACACACAGACACACACACACACACACACACACAGAGCTAAGAAACTCTTTTGTATTTCATCAGTAAGGAATTTTTGAAGGCTTTTGAACAGAAGTATGGTATAATTAAAGGTATACATTCACTATCCCTATTGTCTCCATGTTATAAATAAATATTCTAATAAAAATTCCAAAAAATAATGATGTCATGTAGAGCTTTACTACTTGGGGTTACTAGTTTAGGAATAAATATTTTCATGTAAAATGGTCACTCTTCTTTTCAGTTAATGGTACAATTCCATTCCACTCTAGTCTTCCCATGCTCTTGTATCTTCTTATTCTCATCAAGGAATGATAGAATGTTGGAGTCAGAAAAGGCAGACAAGGTGAAATGACCTGCCCAGGGTCACATTGCTAGGAAGTATCTAAGGCCAGGTTTGAATTCAGGAAGAATTCAAGGCTCAGCACTTTGTGCACTATGGCTGCACTTAGCTGCCTTCCTGTAGTGTATAGGGCTGGTTATCTCTGCTCTAGCTGGCTATGAAGTTTCATTCCCTCTGGCTGCTTTTCACAGTAGCTCTATTTTATCCTTTGTTGGCACATCTTGCTTTGTCAGTATTCCTCCTCTTCCCTCCTTTCTAATCTGTTATGGATGAAAAAATATAACCAAGGTGGTTAAAACCATGTACCAAATAAACACATGGGTTCTGGGGGAGGGCATGAATGACTTCTTTCCAAAGAGGGAAGTGCATGTACTCTATAAACCTTATGACTCGTATTTTAGCTGCTCAAAGGCTTCATTTTTTGTTTTGTTTTTTTCTTACTGACAGATTTTTGGTAGTATTAGATAGCTGATAGAATCCTCAGAGAGCTGAGGCTGCTGTATAAAGTCTCCTAATAAATGAGTTACTCCTGTGTCCACATCAGCAAAGCAATGGTACCTAGAAATGGACATCATGATGGTATTCATTAAAATGAGCTTCTATGTGTTGTCATTCAGTAATGGGCTGATAGCAGCAGGGGCCTTTTCTGCTGTGTTCTCTTTTTTAGGAGTACCATGAGATTCATAAGATGTTGCAATTGGTGTTGGAGAGAGAGAGAGAGGTGTAAGTGTGGAATTGGGGACCAAGGAAGGAGAAGAGGTTGGAGTTTAAGATACATTTGCTACTGGCAAATGGGGTTAAGTGACTTGCCTGGGGTCACACAGGCAGTAAGGATCTGAGGTTGAATTTAAACTTAAGAAAATGAGTCTTCCTCTAAATCTAGCACTCTATCCACTTCATCACCTAGCTTAGGCCTGTATAGATGGGGCCATCTCCAGTTGTCCTGGTCTATATCTTGCCATTGGACCCAGATGTCTTCAGAGGAGAAAGTGAGGCTGGTGACTGCATGGTCCTGCCTCACTTAAATCCAATCCACTTGAAAGTCATGGCATAGCCTTCCCGATGTCCCTGTCCTCTTCAAGAATGAAGGACAAACAAAAAAACATATAGATGAACTAAGAAGGGATCAATATCAACCTGGATACACAAGGGGCGACCAAGATATCAACAATTAACCCTTTGTGGCTCAACAGTTTTCACAATGACTTGGATAAAGATAAAGGTAGCCTGGTCATCAAATTTTCTGGTGATACAGAGTTGAGAGAGATAACCAGTAGACTGGATGACATAATCCAAAAGCATTTTAGCATACTAAAACAATGGGCTAAATATAATAAGATGAAAATGAAGAGAGATCACTGTAAAGTTCTGCATTTGGGTTCAAAAACTCAATTTAACAATGTAACAAGTGTAAGGTGGGGGTATATAGTTAGGCAATAGTTATATATAAACATCTTGAGACTTTAGTGAATTGCAACCTTAAAAAAGTCATCAATGTGATAGAGCAGACAAAATGGGCAGTGATGTTTTAAGAGCACAGTGTTCAGAATTAGGTCTTCTTCCTCGATTAGACGTCATGTAGAGTATTAAACTTGGTTTTCAGCACCGTATTTTAGAAAGGACAATCGCAGGCCATAATGTGTCCAAATGAGGGCAGTCACAAACCTCCACAGTTCATAGTATATGAGGAGCAGTTAAAGGAACTGGGGGTGGTTAGCCTGAAAGAAGAAAGATTCAGTTGGGATATGATGATAACTATCTATAAGTACTTGAAGAGCTTTCCTGTGAAATATACTAGTTCTTTTTGACTCCAGAGAGCAGGGCTACCAACAATGGGCAGATATTAGAAAGAAGTAGAGCATGCCAGATATAAGGAAAAACTTCAGAGTTTTCACAAAGGAGAATGGGCTATCTCAGAGACCTTCAGGTTTTCCAGCAGGAACCAAGTAGTTATTTAGCCTAAATCTTGTAGTACTCCTGGTTCAGGTACACTATGACCTACATGGCTACTGAGAGTAGGCCCTTAATGGTAGTAAATGGACAGTGAAGTGGCGTAATAGAAAGAGTATCAGACTTGGCATCAGAAAGGCCCAAGTTAAAAACTGGACTCTGATACCAGCTAAGTGTTCCAGGGCCGTTGTGAAGAGCAAAGACAATATGTGTGTTCGTCCTTCGTTGCCGAAGAAGACCATGCCATCAGAGAAATGATAACATGACTTGCACTTGACTTTGTTTTGAGTGAGGGAGGGCTGTGAAGGTCACCAGCCTCACTCCTCCTCCAGAGCCATCTGAATTCAGTGACCAGATATTCATCAAGATGACTGGAGATGACCCAGGATGAGGCAATTGGGGTTAAATGACTTGTCCAAGGTTACATAGTGAGTGTCACGTGTCTGAGGTGAGATTCGAACTCAAGTCCTCCTGACTCCTGCACTGGTGCTCTGTCCACTGCACCACCTAGCTGCCCCAAAGATAATAAAGAATAACAATAGATAATATGTAATATAGAATAGTATATAATAATATAGAAAATAAATGTAAAGTACTTTGCAAACTTTAAAACATTATACTAATGCTAGTTATTATTATGTATACTGTAAGGTCTTCAAAATGCTTTATATATTTTATTTGTTCCTCACAACTTTGTTAGATTGGTGCTATATCAGCCCCATTTTACAGATGAATAAATTGAGACTGAGAGACGTTAAATAACTTGCTCAGAGTCACATTTTCTGAGGTAGGACCTGAAATCTGTCAAGTCTTAATAACTACAAATCCAACACTCCATCCCCTGGACCATCTAGCCACCCTTCCCACTATGAGTTTCTATGAATTTAAGCTGCTGTGCAGGAGCCAGTTATTTTCAAATCACTGATTAGAGTTGACTGAATTCAATTACACTGGTTTGCATTTAAATGTTGATTCAGGTTATCATCTCCAACTCACAGGAAACAAGACTGAAAAAGACAGAGACTTTGCCCAAGTTTGCATGACTGATGTTAGGTCACCAAGCCCTCCCTGTACACTCTGCTCAAAGTAACTCAGGCTCAGTGCTTGGAGGACATAGTGTGGAACAGTCTTGATCTCTGCCTCAGGAACTCAAAGTCTACTTCCTCTTTTTGTCAAATCATTAAAAAATCTGATTATGCAAAGCATATATTCTGGTCTCCAGCCAGACAATTTAATGCATTTTTCTTTGCTGCAAGCTGAATTTCTACCATAAAACTCACCTTCAAAGCATGATCAGAAGCAGATCCCCCTTTTCTTTCCCCCAAGGTCAAGTATTTTTACAAACTTCTACAGTTACAGAATCCATTTCCTGCTAAACTGAGACAAACCAACCACAGGATCCTGATTTAATTAACACACTTAACCCACTTCACAAACACACAGGAGTAGAGTCCTGGAGGGATAAGACCCAGGGCAAATCACCAATCCTGAACTCTTACCCTCTACTCTCTCCTCCACCCAAAAACCACCCCAAATAGTTGGAGCCAGGTAAAATGAGGTTATAAAAATACCTCACATTTATCTAGTACTTTGAGGTTTACAAAGCACTTTCCTCATAACAGCCTTTCAGAAGAAGGTAGGGGTTTCTTTGTTTTCATCCCTCCTCTCATCTCTTTGGCATATTTCACCAGTAGAGGGAATTCCCAGTGAGGAAACTCCTTCCATCTATGAAGATCAGCAACTCTTCTACAACTTACGTTCTTAGATATTAAGTGACTTTTCTATGGTTATATATTATTCTGCGTTATTCTAACTTGAACTCAGATCTTTTTGATTCCAAATCCCTCTCTCATTCCACTGTACCACACTATTTCTCAGTATGATGATGGTCATTCCTATTTTACAGATGAGGAAACCAAGACTCCATAAGTCCAATGCCTTGCTCAGGAACACGGAGCTAGTTAGTGTTGGGCACAGGATCAGAACTTGTTTCCTGACTGTACATTGGAGCTATGACCCTAGGAATGCAATTTGGCTGCTGAGCAAAGATAGATTTGAAGGCAGAGTGTCTGGGTTCAAATCCTAGCCCTGTTACTTACTGCCTATCTACCTGACCTTGGGCAAGTCATTTAAGTTCTTTGAGTCTCAGTTTCTTCCCCTGTAGAATGAAGGGCTTGGATTAGTTGACCTCAAAGGTGCCTAAATCTATAATCCTAGTAGTATAATTTTACTTTCTATATTATACCATACTATTTTTCTAGGTAAACCAAACTCAGAGGAAAAAAGGTCATTAAAGGGTTAAATCAGGGTCAAAAAGCAGTTAGAGGACTGAGTGAAAGAAGTAGGGACAGTTTCATTTTGTTGCTTAGGTAATCTTACTGGCAGATTTTATTTATGTGTATGTACATATGTATACATATATAATATTAATACATATGTAAATGCACAATATAGTAATGGTATTAAATGCTATCATATTATAATTACTATAACACATTATATTCATATAATATCTATTGTAAAATAATATACCAATGACATTATATTCTTATATAATTATATATAATGTTACTATAATTATATTAATATTATATAATATATAACACTATATATTATGTTGCATGATATAGTACATATCACATGGCATATATGTGTATACATATACAGATAGATTCAGTCACACTTCCACTTCAAGCCAGGAATTTATGCACACACACACACACACACACACACACACACACGCATACACACACACACACACATTTGCAGATCCTAGGTTAAGAATTCCTGATCTAGTCCTACCTTCTCATCTTATATAGATGAAGAAACTGAGATCCAGGGAGTTGAAGGGACTATCCAAGATTACAGCACTGTCTTTGAGGGCCAGGTCAAATGCCAATCCTTCCCTGATTTTCCTAACCAGATTTCAGCTACTTCTTCTGAACCTGGATATTTCTTTGTTGGGATCTCACCACACCATCTGCCTTGTACTATCTCTATTTATGTAAGTAATGTGTGCCCTTCTGTAAGCTCCTAGAGGGTTATTGGGATATGTTCATTTTTGTATACTCCTTTCATCTCTCCCATTATCTATCCCAAACCTAAAGTTTTGTACATGATAGTTCCATAAAAAATATTTGTAGAAATGTTTGAATACAAATAGTTTGAATTAACCAGATACCTTCCAGGAACTGAGAGAAGGTTTTGAGGGGCAGGGGGATGGAACAGGTTCAATTTTCTGAGGACAGATCCAACACAATGAGGGACCTTGATGCTTGTTTTGGGGTGTCAATTTACTCATCTCTAGAATAAGGAATTGGACTGGAGGATTTTGAAAGCCCTTTCCAACTCTAAAATTTTATAAGGTTTCTTCCAGATCTAACATTCTATATCCTAAATTCCCTTCTACCTTTAACATTCTATATTCTCTATCTTAGAACTCTTGTTTTACCACTATGTTTTAATATTCTATTTTCCAAGGTCCCTTCCATCAGTATCATTCTATGATTCATTTTCTGTGTGTGTGTGTGTGTGTGTGTGTGTGTGTGTGTGTGTGTGTGCATGCGCGCGCGCGCCTCTCTTGTCTCTTTCTTTCTTGGAATAAAGTGAAGGAGAGGAGTTGACCCTCCCTCCAAAAAAAACCCCAACCCAATCCTCCCGAAACCCCCCAAGAACTTTGCCTATTTCTCAATTTTGCATGGGCTGGCTTTTCTTGGTGATAGATATAGGAGCTCATGAAAGAAACTGGAATATAACAATACAAACCAGCTTTGAAGCCAGAATTTTCTCCTTCCCCCACCTCACCGAAAAGAAAGTTTTAAAAGTTTAGCCTATTGCCCTCTCCCCTATCTTGAGGAAAGGAATTTTGCCCGTGGGAGCTGTCTCAGGTGCCGACTGCTCAGCCCTGCATCTCTCTCTGACCTCTCCTGGGCCTCCCCTTCACATTCCTGCATGTAAATCAGAATTGGTCAATGTTTCACTCCGTTCTCGCCTCCCCCTCCTGTATCTTCAGAGGCTTGTGAACCATTAACTACCATTAGTGCCCTTTCCTCCCTCCCTACCCTCAGTGGCTTCTCCCTGAACTCAGCCCAGCACATCGTCATTGAGCATCGATGATCTGCCAGATCTGGCAGGCCCCCATAGACTCCCTGCTAGGATCTAGAAAGCTGCCCTAACACATTTTAACATGGCTGATGATTTTTAAAGGCATTTTATTCAAAATTCCCTCCTGCCCATATACCAAGAAAACCACCTAAGGCCCTGTATCTCCGGTAAGCAGAGCTTTCCATTCACTATGTTTCCTATCACTCCCTAATGGTATAGTGATAGTAAACCTCAACAAATCAAGAATATGTCTGTCATCAGTTGATGTTAACCTATGTGGGGCAGTGAGCATGGCAGATAGTGTGCTGGCCCTGGAGTCTGGAAGACCTGCGTTGAGTCTACCTCTGACACTTATTAGCTGGGTGAGTCTGGATAAATGGTTTTGCCTCTCTGACCTTCAGTTTCCTGATCTGTAAAAGTAAAGTACCAATACCTATCTGTGTCTCTCATGGGTCTGTTGTGAGGCTCAAGGGAAATAATATACATAAAACCCTTCAAATTGTAAAATGTTATATAAATGTTAGTCAATATCATTAGTTAAATTAGATTAATCCCAAGATGAGGAATCAACTGAGTCAGTTTCCAATCCTAGTTTTAATACTGGATATATCATAGAAGGTCATCTAGTCTTTATGAATTTCAGTTTCTTCATTTTTAAAATATAGATCATAATCCCTGCATCACCCAACTGCCAGAGTTCTTGTGGGCAAAGTGCTTTGTAAGCCATAAATTGTAATATATGGGTGGCTTGGCTAAGAGCTGAGAAAGGTGACAAGGAGCTTTTAATAAAATAGGTCATCGAATTACAGAATTATAAAGCTAAAAATGTCACAAGAAGTCATAGAATTCAATGTAAGAATTCCTTCTATAATATCTCCAACAAAGTGTTATCAAACTTTTGATTGAATACCTCCAGTGATAGGGAGGGCAGCTAGGTGGCACAGTGGATAGAGTATCAGTCCCGGAGTCAGGAAGACCTGAGTTCAAATCCAGACTCAGACACTTACTAGATTTGTGACCCTGGGCAAATTACTTAGCCCTGTTTGCCTCACTCTCTTCGGGTCTGTAAAATAAGCTGGAGAAGAAAATGGCGAACTACTCCAGCATCTTTGCCAGGAAAAGCACAAATAGAGTCATAGAGTCAGACATGAATGAAATGACTGATAGTGACATGGAAGTGATTGTCTGAGATTGTAATCAGTTACATTTTCAGATAAAAGTTCTTTCTTATATTGAAATAAAATCTGGCTCCCTATAACTTTCACCCATGGCTTCTAGTTCTGTCCTCTGGGACCAGGCAGCAGCAACTTCCTCCTTCTTTCACAGGGCTGCTGTTCAGTTAGTTGAAAATAACTTAACATATCCTTCTGAAGACACATGCAAAAGACAGACTCAAGGGTCCATGACTGTAACAGAGGAAAACTATGACAGTGACTAGGACCTCCTTTTATAGTTGAGAAGACTGGCCTCAAAGAGTGAAAGTAATTTACAATTAGCCAGGGGTAGAGACTAGACAAGAACTCAAGTCTCCTAATGCCTAATCAAGAGTTTATTAGAGAATGCTGTGCCCCTGCCTCACTGTTTTTGGTTGGACAAGAGGGAAAAGAATAAGGATTGTGTTAGAGATCCTTCTTACCTGCTAAAAATTCTCTTGTTCAGATATGGATATTATAATGGTAGTGTTCAGGCTGAGTGATCTGGAGATGACCTGAGAGAGGGGAGAGATGTGTTCCCTGGGTAAAAATATTTTCACTCATTTCAAAACATTCTCAAAGATTCCTGACTAACGTGACCCAATGTTTAGTTAAAAAACAACTTTCCGTCCCAGGTGACTGATTTTTCTTCTGCCTGGAGACCAGTTGGAAAGGACCAGATGACAAAGTCTCTTTTTCCCCCCTGCTGTTCTTTGTTGTTACAGGTCATTTAAATGTGCCCCTGAATTAAAATTATCCGGAAGTCTCAAATCCTCCTTAAATTGGATTTGCATTATTTCTTTGGAATGAAAATGGGCAGTCTCAAAGCCTTTACCAGGAAAGAAAAGGGATCTGGTAAGTCACAAACAGGTCTACTTCCCTTATCAGCATCCATGACCCCGATAGTTAATGGTACCACTTCCCCATTGTTGAAGACTCGCATTGATAATAGCTAAAACAACAGCTAGCGTTTATACAGCACTTTAATGTTTGCAAAGCATTTTACACATTATCTTGTCTTACCCCTTAAAATTACCCTGTGAAATGGGAGCTATTATCATGATTTTCATTTTATGGATGAGGAAACTGAGGTAGAGTGGTTCAGTGACTTGACCAGGGTCAGTCCAAGGCAAGATTTGATTTTAGGTCTTTCTGACTCGAATCCATAAGAGATTAAAACAAAAGAGACCTCAATTTAGGCCCAGGAAACCTTTGTTCAAATCCCAGTTTATTCCATGTATGATCTTTAGAAAGCCACTTAGCCCCTTCAAGTCCCAGTTTCTTCCTCTGTAAACTGGGATTCTTGCATTCCGTACCTTACATGGTTATTGAGAGGAAGATGCTCTATAAACCTTGAGCTTTGCTGTCATTTTGTACTATCACCTCTGTGGGTTAGTCATTTCTGTTTCCTGTTCCTTTCCTCCTACAATGAGGGAGTTGAACGGGTTAAGGTCTCTTGCAGCTTTAAACCTTCTGATCCTATGTCTGAACCTTGCCACCAACAGGATTTCCAGAAAGAATACAAACTCTCCTAACAGGATGGATAAGAAGGTCAGTGTACCTCAACATTAAACACCAAAATAAAGTGTTCTGAGCAGAATTATTAGTAAGATTTCCTTTAATACATCCATAATTGACAGTCAATGAGGAGTGAATGTGTGCATGCATGTGTATGTGTGTGTGTGTTTGTATATGTATCTGTATAAGGAGGTAGCTGTATTTCTGAGTCTGAAAACCTCAGTGAAAGGGGAAGGTCATACATTTATAGGAAATTTCATCTGAATTCAAAATGATATTGATTATTGGCTGCCAGAACAACACAACTTCCATTGAAGTCATCCTCATAAGCTTCGCTTCAGTGTGGATGTGACTGAGGGCTCAGTGTAGACAATGCAATTGGATCGGAAGTTCTGGCAAGTCTTATCAAGCTAGACAGGGCTTGAATAATAATCAAGGATGAAGTGCTTTAAGGCTTATTCGTGTTAATAGCTAGCATTTAAACAGTGTCTTAAGGTTTGCAAAGCACTAGTCATGCATTTGATCTTTACAAAAGTCCTGTAAGGGTGCTGTTATCCCTATTTTTTGCAGAATAGAAGCTGGGAAGGTAAGTGACTTACCCAGGTTGCAGAGCAATTTAAGTGGTTTGAATTCACATCTTCCTAATTCCAAGTCTAGCTGCTCTATTTATCTGCTGAACCCCTTTCCTGCATAGTTTTAGTTACAGAGAACTCTCCCTAAGGACCCTGTGAGATTGGGAATACATGTATCATATACCAACTTTAGTTGTTGTTCAGTCATGTCCAACACTTTGGGACCCCATTTGGGGTTTTCTTGGCAAAGACACTGGAGTGGTTTGCCATTTCCTTCTCCATCTCATTTGATAGATGAGTAAACTAAGGCAAACAAGGTTAAATAACTTGCCCAGGATCACAAAACTAGTAAGTACCTGAGGTCAGATTTGAACTCAGGAAAATCAATCTTCCTGACTACAGACCTGGCACTCAATCTACTTCACCACCTAGCTGTCCCATGCCCATTTTATATATGAACATAAGAGGTTTTGGAGAGCAGAAATAACTTGTCCCTGGACACCCAGTAAAGATTAGAAATAGATATGAACTTTCTCTTGCATTTGATTTTTTCCCTACTTTAATGCACTACTTCTGGAATAAAGGCAAGGTTGGAACAAAGTAAGTGTTCCCTCTTTCTCTACTGATTTTTTCAATCTAAGATGACTGATCTATTGATTGACATGCTCCTTTGGTTGTTAGTGCTCTCTCTCTCTCTCTCAGAAATGTCTTACTTTGTATTTCCCTTGCCTATTTTTGCACTTACTTATCTGTGCATCTTTTATACTGTTCCCCTCCTGCCCCTCCAGTATAAGATAGAGAAAGTTTTATTTTTTGTATCCTCTTGCCTTCAGCACAGTAAATGCTCACTAAATTCCTGTTGAAAGGATTGAATGAATAAATGTGCTGAAGGAGCTGACATTCAGAAGATTGATATAAATGATTTCTTACTCCATTCCAGAGATGATAAGACTGACAGAGGAATCTACTCTAAGATGGATTGATCTTATGAGTTACAGTCTAAGATTAAATTTTTTAAAAGTACCAATTAGCTTCTCTATAACTTTAGTGAAACTATCTCTTCCTCTTTTTTTCTTGATGCTATCCATTCTGGTGTGGGTTATATTTATAAAATAACAGAGCTGGAAGGGATTGTGGACCAGAGCAGAGGAAGCAGTATATTAGAGCTAGAAAGGGCCTAAGACCATAGATAGTAGACTCTTATACGATATCAAAGAAAATAGGGTTTCAAGCTGTAAGAATCCATATGGGTCACAAAGGGAGAAGGAGGCATAGATTCAAAGCTAGAAGAGAAATTAGAGGCAATCTGGTCCAACCCCCTCATTTTGCAGATGTGGAAACTGAGGCACGGAGATGGGAAGTGAATTACCCAAATTCACACAAGAAGTAAATGGCAAAGCCAAGATTTGAATTCAGGTCCTTTCACTCCAAATCCAGCATCCTTCTCATTCTTTATGTCTTGAAACAATTTAGGATTACAAACCATTTAAAAATGGTTCATCTATGCTAAAGGAAATAGTGGTAAAATGATCCAAAATAACACAGAAAATCCAACAATGATTTGGAATTTGCTTCATGATATGCTTCCATTCTTACTGTGATAATAAGGCATTTGATGCTGTCGGATGGTATTCTCAGAACTTCGAACCATATACACCTAGGTATACCTTGCTTTGCATGACTTACTATAAATGGCTCATCATAAATATTTAATGCATAATGGGAGTTTGCTCTTTGAAGGAATTCTGTAATGGATCTGTTTGTAAAAACAAAAAATACCAACTAATTTATTTGCTCAATAAATCCAGCTTTTCGGAAATGCACACAAAGAAACCAGCCTGCAAAACTTCAACTTGGAAGAATTTAGGGTAACTTCCCAACTTCCCCATCTCATTCCCCTGCTAACTTCTCCCAGTTGGGAACTGATACTATCAGTCATGCATAGTTAGGAGCAAGCTCCTAATTCAGGCTATCTTTGACCTGCGTATTAGTTTGCCTTAAACCTTCTCTAAATGAGGGTGGCAAGGACATTGAGGTTTAAAACATTTTTCAAGTTGACTGTTTTAAGTAAGAATTAGAAGGCTGAAGAGTTTTAAAACAGCTGTAAATAGTCAATGTCACCATACTTCCTTGTGTGTTTTTTGTGAGCCTGTCTCTGGGATTAGGAAGTGACTGGAGGGTTTGAGGAAGTGACTGGAGTGATGTGAGGGTTTGCTTAGGGGTTCATCTCTGCTCCCTCCTTCCCACCTGGGAATGGGCCTTTACCACAAAAGAAATCCTGAGTTTTGATAGGCCAGATTTGACCTTGTCTTGCCAGGTTCCAGGCTTCTACCCTCACTTTCGGTATATCTGTTTTCAGCCATGCCACTATGCTAAATAATTCACCCATCCTTCTTCCCCTCTCCCTCAGTTTTCAAATGCCCTTTTATGGATTATGTGCCCCCATGAGAAAGTGAGCTTCTTGAGAGCAGAGATTGCCTTGCTAGTTTGTGCAGTTATCCCTTCCCTCCCTCAGGGGTTAGCGGCATGGTGTCCCTGTAATCTGGAAAATTCATGGAAAAGTTTTTTGACCCTTCCTTCATACTGGAGAGGAAGTCTGAATTATTATAATATTAAAAGATTAAATATGTTGATATTATACAGTGCTATACATAATATTTTATGCATCTCTGAGTTTCCAACCTTTTTTTATGTCATCTGCTGGCCTTTGCATATTGTCTGTGGCTTCTGCAAAACTCCCCCCAAATTCCCATTCTTACGCTGACCTTTGATATATAGAAACCATGATGGGGAAAGTCACAATGATGAAAGAATAACTATTTTTATCCTCAGCACTAAGTACCATGCCTGGTAAATAATAAATACTTAATAAATCCCTTATCTATCTATCATTCTATCTAGCTATCATTCTCTCTAGCTATCATTCTATCAAGTTATCATTCTACCATCTATCTATCTATCTATGCATCCTATATTCCCTAGCAAGTTTGTGTGTTCATCTTTTGTTTTCAAAGAAGACCATGACATCATAGAAATGATGACATGACTTGTCCTTGACTTGATTTTGCGTGGGGGAGGGTTGTGAAAGATCACCACCCTTGCTTGTCAAAATATCTGGGAAAAGAAGTTCGCAGAATGTCTTGATACACTCATCGTGGACCACTAAGCATTTTCATATACAAATTAGATCTGGAGTTTGGGGGCATCTGAGAGAATTATTTTTATAAATGTTCTGTACCATATATATGTTCATTTTTACAATATTTTCTCTTTCAGTCATTTTTTTAAAAAATGAGGAACATTTGTGGTTGGGAAAAGAACTTCGACTTGATAAATGTGAAATACGTAAGACACATTAAAGAACATTATAATACCACTTTCCACAGATAGGTGATACTTGACTGAATTTTGAAGACCCGATTCTTGTCAAATCTTAGCAAAGCAACAAAAGAATTGAATTGTATTGAATTTCTCCAGTGGAAGGTCAGACTTTACGTACAGGTTACTGTTACTTTGATCTTAGCAAATAGGTTTCCATTGATGATCTCACCTGTTTTCTAAATTTCCTTATTTCTATCAATGGAACTCACATTCTTCTAGTTACCCAAGTTCAGGACCTCAGAATCTTTCTCTCCTCCTCATCCTTCTTCATCCTATGTGTCCAGTTGAGTCTTCCTCAATATCTCTGGTATCTGTCCCTTCTCTTTACTCCCATAGCTTTATTCAGGTCCTTATAACTTCTCTCCTGTCCTATTGCAATAGCTGTATCAATGGTCTCCCTGCCTCTAACCTCTCTACTCTCTTTAATTTATCCTCTATACAGCTTCTAAAGTAATATTCTTCAAGCAATCTGACTATGACACTTTTCTGTTTAATAAATTCTAGTTGCTCCCTATCACCTTAAAGGTCAAATACAGTAGGGATTCTGATCTTGTGAATTTGTTTTTTAAAAAAATTAGTAGCTATAACTCAATATAATTGGTTTATTTCTCAGTTGTGCACATTTTGTTTTATGCATTCCAAAACATCAAAAAGGGTCCATGACACATACACATTTAAACTCTTGAAATACAAACTCCTCTATTTAGCATACGAAACCCTTCACAACTTGGCTCCAGGCAGTCTTTCCAGGATTATTATATGTTGCTCCCATTCCTACACTATGTAGTTCAGCTACACTGTGTTCCACCACACCTACACTGCATAGTTCATCATACACAACATCCCATCTCTTTACCTTTGTGCAGGTTGTGTTCCATGTCTGGAAATTTTCTCCCTTCTCACCTCTGCCCCTTAGAATCTTTAGCTTTTTGCAGAGCTAAGTTTAAAAACCATCTCCTATGTGAACCCTTTTCTAATTTCCTTGGTTATTAGTGGGGAGATCTCTTGAATTGCCTTGTGGCTCCATAGATAGAGCACAAGGCCTGGAATCAGGAAAACCTGAGTTCAGATCTGGCCTCAGACACTAGTGCATGACCTTGGGCAACTTATTGACTTCTATTTGCCTCACTGTCCTCATCTGCAAAATGAGTTTAATAATAGCCTCTACTTTGCAGGGCTGTTGTGAGAATCAAATGAAATAATCATTTTAAAGCATAGGATATTTGTCTGGCAACAGGAAAAACTATATAAATGTTAACTATTATATACATACACACACATATATACAGCTGAACACATTGTATGTTATGTTACATATATTGCATATATATGTGGTATATATTTTATCTCCTCCATATGATCCTCGAGGGTAGGAATTGTTTTATTTTTTGACTTTGTATCTCCTGTGCCCAACACGACCCAGTGCATATAGTAAGTAATTTGTAAATGTTCATGAACTGATTGGTTCTTCTGGTTCCCTGATTTGGTCTTCTGTCCAGGCTAGGCTGAGAAATGACTTTTGAGCAATCAATGGAATCAGACTGAGGACACTGTTGTGTAGATCCGATGAAAACGGATGTTGCAGGTAATGGATACTTTTGGGAGGAAGAAATCATCCCTTCAAGACAATCTGGGACCTTCTCTTCTATGGTTTTTTTGAAGTGCTAATTCATACAGCCACAAGATGTCACTATTGTTCCTCAATAATAAAATGAATGGTCTTCCTCCATTATTGCTTGGAAGGGATTGTAATCCAAATTTTTAACTTTACAGAGATGGAAACTGAGTCTCAGAGAGAGGATCACGATTACATAGATATTAAGGAAGAGAGTTGATTTTTAATCTTGTGCATGTTCCTGTAAACCTCATGGCTTATAAAAAAAGCTTAGCTAAGGTCCCTTCCAGCGGTTACCCTAAGATTCTATCCTTATTCACAGTGATCCACAGTGATCTGTCTCTCTGCCAGTCTCTCTCTTCTTCCCTCTCCCTCCCTCCCATTCTCCCTTCCTTTTTATCTCTTCCTTCCCTCTCTTCCTCTCCTTCTTCCGCACTTTCTCTTACTCTTTGCTGTCTCTGTCTATGTCCTTCTCTGTCTTTGTCTGCCTCTTTCAATATCCTCAGTGGCACTTATGGACAGTACTTTTTTTCATTCTTTTCCCATATTGCTCTTTGTTCTTATTTACTGTAAAAATAACTCGATCATATACTTATAGTAGGTCCCCAAAATGACATCTGTAATGAAACTGGCAGAGAAAGAGTCTAGGGTGCCTGGTCTCTAGCTCTTCCGTTGTTGTTTTTCTCAAGGATAAGTCATCTTAAACTCTCTGGTTTCAGTTTGCTCATCTGGGAAATGAAGAGATTGAACTACATGTGGACTGGGAGGGACTTTAGCAATCATTTAATCAACTCCCCTTATTTTGCAATTGAGGAAACTAGACCTGTGTGAGAATATGATTTCCCTCAGGGTCAGGTAGAGCAGGTGATATGTTCCCTAAGTTCTCCTCCTGTTTCAACATTCTTTGATTCTGTCTGTGGTTTATTCTTAATGCTCATTACTCTTCAATTAGATGAGAAGTGCTGTTATTTGTCCTTCCTTTTTGAAGAAGCCCAGTGACATCACAGGGTTACATCTTGACTTGTGTGCGTGAATTGGATTTAAGTGAGGCAGAGTTACACAAAGTCATCAGCTCCATTCTCTCCTCCAGAATCATCAAAGTCTAGTGGCAAGACAAAGGTCAAGACAATTGGCAGTGGCCTAGGATGCAGTGGATAACCCTGGCATCTTTGATGTTGACCAAGTCTTATGCACACCACCTTCAGCCACCTTCGTGGCTGTTGGAACAAATTGTTCTCATCCACCCATTTAGTTGGGGGAAGTCTTCATAGGGTTGGGGTAGACAACCCAATAACTCACCGAAGGGTTGGAGATCTGGTGGTTACCCTCAACCTGTGTTAGTCCATGTGATGAGATGGAGTCACAGGGAAGAGCTGAGTGACAGGTAGTCATTAAAGTTGGATGAACAGCTGTGAAAAGTGTTCAACCAGCCCTCACACCAGAAATGCTACTCATCCTGAACACACCAATGATGAGAAATGTGTGATCAATGACAAGCAAATATCCAAACCTGCATTCTAATTTGTATGTGATAACTAGTTTATGTTCTTTATAAGTCACTTGGTCAAGAGGCATTTATTGAACTCAGTATAAATAGTTTGAATAACTAACATGACTCTTCTTGATTTTACTTAAAAATTACTAAAGAGTCATTGTAGTATGATAGGTAGAGTTCTGAGATTGGAGTCAAATAGATATGATTTCAAATCTCACCTTTGACTCTAGCTGTATCACCCTGGGCAAATTATTTAACTCTCTGGGCCTTAGGCAGCCTGCTCTACTGGCTACATCCTTGGAGCATTTGCACATTTAACAATGGGTTGGCTCCCAGGGGCGATGTGGGAAAACAATTTCTCAGCAAAGAACTTGACAAAGGAGACCAAACAAAACTGGGACGGTTAGTCTAGAAGAGACCATTTGTTGGGGGACAAGTGTGATACAGAGAAAGAAATATACTGTCTTCGAATATTTCATATGGAAATGTTGGAACTGGGTTTTCTTCTGACTCCCAAGTCTGACACTGTTTCCATTGCATCACAAGAGGCAGCGTGGCACAGGATAAAGTCAGCCTTGAGACCTGGAAGATTTGGGTTCAAATTCTGCATCTGACACAAATTAACTTCATGACCTTTGCAAGTCACTCAGAGCTTTAAGCAATTCTCTGAGATTGAAAGTTTTGGAGAAAAAGTACATGCCTGAATTAATGGAGGGAGTTTCCTTTATAGGAGTTCCCTATGTCAATAGCACTGCAAATACTCTTGCTCTCTTTGTCTACAAAGGGCTGAACTAAGAACAATGAGAGGAAGTTACATGGTAGTAGACTTTAATTTAATATGAAGAAAACACTTCCTAAAATTAAAGCCTCCTCAAAATAGATGTTATCTGAAGAATGTGTGTTTCCCATCATGGGAAGCCTTCAAGTGAAAGTTGGATGATTCCTTATAGGTATTACAAGGAAATTCCTTAATGAACACAGGTTCCATTAGGTGATCTCTACAACTTCTTTCAGCAATTAGATTTTCTGATATTATGTCTCACTGTTAGCTAAACTTAAGCTGGCTTTCTCATCATGAGCTTGCCCCAATTCTCTGAGGAACAGAGAAATCTCAAGGAAGAGATTTCTATCTTTACTCTGCTAGATATTTCTGGTGCTCTGGTAGGGTGAATGTAGAAACCTTTGTGCAATGACATGGAGGCAGAAGATGTAGTATTGTGTATGAGGAATCTATTAGACCAGTTGAAGTGGAACACAGAGTGTGTAAAAGAGAGTAATACGAAACGATCGGAAAAAAATAAGAATGAAAAATAGACAGGAGCCAGATTGGGGAAGGCTTTTGGTGTCAAATTGGTATTGTCATCTTTGATCTTAGATGTGTGAAGGGAATTATGATTTCCAAATGAATCAATACGATATATGTAATGGATATGCTAATAATTCAGATTTCTCAAGGATAGCCTCTTCTAGCTTAGGAGTTAGAATTAACAATACCGCTTGAAATGATCAATCAAATCTTTGACAATGTTCCTACAACCATTGCATTCTTGGACCAGTGTATCTTAAGTGAAATGAATCAAAGATTGTAGAACCTGTTTCCATCACAGAGCTCTGGTCCTATGATCCACCAAGTAATGCCCCCCAAAGATTTGAGGACTCCACACAGGACTCCAGAATTGTATTGTCTTCCACTTGTGGGTTTGTCATGGGAAACCACTCTGGTCCTGGGAAACAATTGTTTGTAATCCACTTTACCCGCTCCCTTCCCATTATGATTTATGCATGCATATATATATGTATATATGTATATATATATAGTCCCAGTTCCAAATGCTACAATATACTAGTATTATGTATGTAATTCAACTTCAGCAAAGTGGAATTCTGATCAGGAGAATTCCTGATTTGCAAACCTGTTCCTCATAATGAAACTAATTAATTATAAACAACTGATTACCAGTACTTTGTCTCTGACTTGCTGTTTTGTCATTCGCCAGTTAGAGACTGGCTCAGTAAAGTCCTGTTTGCAGATACAATAGGGGGCCACTGAGGATTTTTGAGTAGGATGGGGGGAGCATATGTGACATGGATAGATTAATGCTTTAGAAAAATCAATTTGTTAGCTGAGTGGATAATAGAAAGACCAATTAGGAAACTATTGCAATAGTTCACATGAGAGGTCACGAAGGCCTCAAACAGCTTGACTGAGAGGGGATAAAGGAGACAGATGACAGCAAATATATTGTAGCAGGATTTTGAAAAAAATAAATTTTTTTATTGAGCAAAAATTGATCTTCTTTTCCTCTTCCACTTTTCCCACTGGAGGGGCATTGGGGTGGGGAGGGGTGGGGAAGAAAAACCAAACCCTTGTAACAAATATGCATGACCAAGCAAAACAAATTTCTCCATTGGCCATATGTCCATAAATGTATGTGGTGTCTCATCAGCACCCTGAGACTAGCACTCTTTGGTCAGGAGATGAGTAGTATCTTCCTTTTTGTCCTTCTGGAATCACAGTTGGTCATTGTGTTGATTAGAGTTCCTATATCTTTCAAAGTTGTTTCAACCAGTGAGGGTTAAGCTTAGAAGTCAGGGTGGTATGATGGAATGAATCAATAAAGCATTTATTAAGCACTTACTCTATGCAAAGCATGGTAGTAATTGCTGAGACTATAAATAGAAAAGCAAGACAGTCTCTGCTCTCAAGAAGCTCATACCCTAGTGATGGAGATGTCATATATGGAAGGTGGTCCTTAGGGTACAACAGTAAAACAGATGGTTATATCTCTTCTTCAATATCATTTTTACTGATAAAATGATGTGTTTCTAAACAATTTGCCAATGGTAAGATCTTTGGTGGCAAGAACTTTCTTTTCTGGTTGTCCGGTAACTGCGAATGTAGCACCTACAGGAGCAGTGGCCAGGCTCTATCTCCTTTCCCGGGAGGATGGCAGAGGATGCTGGGCTGCAAGCACTGCTATCTCTAAGACTCTTGGGCTCAGTATCTTGGAATGGCTCTATCACAATCTGAAGGGATGTATTGATTATGCACTTTCGCTTATTGTTAATATAATTTTGCTTCTTAATGAGAAGATCTTCCTCACCCATGGGCTGGTTCTCCAGGGTTGTGATGCCCTCTGGCTCTGAAAAATGTAGAAGTACTCTGAGGTGAAGTTTTACTTTGGAGCTTTTTGATTGGAAGACCTCTGGTTATCTCCTCATAATGTGAGCTATACAAATATGGAATGGGCCACTTTCAAGAGGTAATGGGGCCAAATTCCTGGAGATCTTTAAGCTGGAGAGGGAGGGACAGGATCACTTTTCAGGTATGATGATTTATGTGTATTATCAACTATATAATAATCATATAGTCTCTTGCAGGGTATGGGATTGAATCCATTGAACGCAATCAGGTATAGATTGAACTATATTGGTGATGTCAAACTCAAATAGAAATAGTGACCACTAAACTATATATAAGGATACTTATTGTAGGTACATTAATATTACCTACGTTCCATTGTATTTTTTAAAATATTTCCCAATACCATTTTAATCTGGTTCCAGCTACACTGGGAGTGTTGTGGCTGCAATGGGCCAGTGGGCTATATATTTGATACCTCTGGGCTCGGTAACCTTTGGAGTTCCTTCTAACTCTTGAGATTCTGTCCTCCTGAGATGGCATTATTACTATTTTGCAGATGAGGAAATTGAGGTACATAGGTCCAAGGTCCCACATGGGGCAGCGACAGAGCCCAGTTTTGAATCCAAGCCTCCTGACGTGCACACCCTTCTGTCTCTCTGATAAGGGTATTCAATAGAGAAGGCTGGGTTCCAGTGTATTCTAGGCAATGTATGCAAAAATAATATTCCACCTCCTCTTTCCTTTCTCCATGTAACCATCTTTATGTTACAAAGCATTAAATTCCTTTCTTGTTACACACACTTCCTGCAAGGATTAGGCACACCCTGGCTGTCAAAAATGACATAATTAAAGAAAGAAAAGGCCCCTTTTAAAATCTCTATATGCACTCCCAAGACTTTGCTAGATTGCTTCCAAATGCTTGATTCTCTTGCCCCTGCCCCAAGATGCTTCTTACTAGGAATTTTTCATTCCTTCTTTTTGATTTCTTATTTTTTAGAAATCATAGCTTTATAGCTCCTGAGACTTGGGATCATAGAGTCATAGATTTAGAGCTGGAAGGAATTTTAAAGGTCATAGAAGCCCCTTCCTCACACCATATTCCAGTGGAAGTAACAGGTTTAGGGAATTTAAAATGACTTGCCTAAAGTCATGTAACTAATAAATGTTTGAGTTGGTATTATAACTCAGGTCTCCAGATTTGCACTTCGGTTTTCTGTTGTATATATGACAAAGACCCTGCTCTCAAAGAGCTCACCACTGAATGACACCAATCCCACCCTTTCTGGCAGGTTCATCCCTGATAAATTCCTGATTTTCTTTATTTTTCTTTTAAAAATGGATACCTTTTCTTTTTTATATCACATTTTTTGTTGAATACCTCTCTCCCGTAATCCCTCCTCAGAAAATCTTCCCTTGTAATAAAAGTATGGCAAAACTAACCAACACATTAATTAGGTCTGACCCTACAGAGAGTAATATTCTTCCAGTTTTTAAAGATCTCCGAGAAAGGTAATTCTATAGCTTCACTTAGGAACTAGTTCTAAACTTAAACAATTCTCTATGTTATCATATCTAATCTAGGTCTTTCATGCTTCAGGCAAAGCCCAGTTCTTCTAATTCTCATCTAGGAAGAACTGGAAACCAATAAGTTCTCTGGGTAAACTCTTCACACCCAATAGAATCATGAAATGGTAAAAACTGGAAGGTATACAGAGAAGAAAATACCACTCTAAAAAGAAGTGCCTCTAAAAAAACAAAACATTGATAAATGTTCAATATATAAATTAATTTTAAAAATAATATGTAGAAAAGCTGGACTGTCCAGATTCTAGAAAAATATTATCAAGTATGCTAAAGTAAAGAAGGAACTGAAACTTGCACAGTAAAAAAAAATAAAAAGAAGCTGGATTTTTCATTGTTTATAGTTAATACTGAATGTGCAAAATTCCCCTGTCTCTGAGGATATATGGGCCCAAGACAAGAAGGATGACCTAATACAGACTGATTAAAGATAATCAATAGAACTCAAGTGACAGAATCTTCCTGGAGAAAAGGTGCATAAGTCAAATTATGGTCCTCAAGAGTAAACAACACATTTTTCCAGTAACTGATAATTCATCGTCCAACCAAATGCAATGCAGAAATAAGAAGTAATTTTTAAAAATTATATTTCTTTTTTAATTGGCAAAAATCAATCTTTTTTTTTTCCCTTACTCAGAATCAGTTCATATGAGTCTTCCCAGGTTTCTCTGAAACCATTTCATTCATCTTTTTTTTTAGAACAATATTATTATATAAATTTATATAACATAGTTTTTTTTTAGCATTCCCTAATTTATTGGCAATCCTTCAGATTCCCAGTCTTTGCCATCTAAAAAAGAGCTACAATTTTTTTTGTATACCCTTAGAATTAGTTTTACTTAGGATTAGTCCTTCCCTTGATCTACTTTCTAATATCCCTTTCTCTCTTCTCCCTTTTCCCTGTTACTGAGAGAGAGATATAGTTTTGTACCAAACTGTTTGTGTAAATGTATCCTACCTTTCTTTTGACCTATTCAGATGGAAGTGAGGTTCAAATGTCAGCCACTATCCTCATGCTCTTATTTGTAGAGATATCTACTTACTCATCCTGGTTATGTGAAATAATTTTCCCTAAATTTCTCCCCCTCCCTGATATATTCCTCTTCCCCTCTCTTTGCATTCTCATCTTAGGATAATTATAGCACCACAGGCCTTCTGTAGATACTGATGATGGTAGGGGTTAGTGAGGACATGTATTATTCTTCATATTAGCAGAACCTTGTTTATCCTTCTATCATTTGTTCATGTTTACTTTTTTATTTTTGTCTTTACTCCTGTGTTTGAACTTCAAAGTTTCTGTATACCTCTGTACTTTTCATCAGGAACACTTAGAAATCTAGTATTTTATTAATACTCCCTTTTTTTTTCCTGCCCCCTATAGAGCATACTCAGTTTTCTGATTAAGTTATTCTTTGCTGTAAGCCTATATCTTTTGTCTTCTGGAAAACAATATTCTAACCTCTTCATTCCTTGATAGAGGTAGCTATTAAAACCTATGTGACTGTGATTGAAGCTCAGTGCTTCAATTCTTTCTTTCTATCTGGTTGTAGTATTTTTCCTCTGATTTGCAAGCTCTGGTTTTTGACTATAATGTTCTTAGAACTTTTCATTTGGGGGCTTCTTTCAGAAGGTGACCTGTAGATTCTTTCTCTTTCTACCTCTGGTTTAAGATTTCTGGGCAGTTTTTTTTTAAGATTTCTTGAAATATGTTGTTACCTAGGCTCTTATTTTGGCCATGGTTTTGAGTCTGAGGATTCCTAAAAATTTTCCCTTTTTTACATCTGTTTTACATACAAGTCAGTTACTTTTACTATGAATTACCTTACATTTTCTTCAATATTTTTGTTTCTTAACTTTAAATATATATGTATATATACTTATATATTACATATTTTATATATACTATATAATTTTATATGTATTTACATATAACACAATATATATATTATGTATATTTTATATATACACTTTAAATATTTATATATGTATCTATATATGTATCTATATGTGTGTGTATACATACATACATATATACATATATAAATTTTTCTCATGGAGTCATTGATTCCTATCTGGTCCATTCTGATTATCTGGGAATTTGTTGTTTTTGAAAGATTTTCTACCTCTTATGCCAAACTTTTAATTCTATTTCCATTTCTTCCTTTGATAGGTATAATTTCTTTTCTACTTTCCCCGCCTGTAACTTGCACTGTAATTTCATCAATAAAAACTTTTTAAAAATTCTTTTTAAGTCTTCTTTAATCTCTTCCAGGAATTCTAGTTGGATTTGTGCTAATGTTGTGTTTTCCTTTGAGGCTTTACCTGTAGATGTTTTGTAGTCATTCTCTTCTTTTGGGTTTGTGTTTTAGCATCCCTGCTATCATGATAGTTTTCTTGTGATAGATTCTTTTTTTTTTGCTTGCTCATTCTTCCAGCCTACTTTATGACTTCATATTTGATATTAAGGTTAGGGCTAGGCTCTATGCCCTTCTGGAGGGAGGTAACGTCTGGGCTACTCTGGTTGCTGCTTTCTTGGAATATTAAGTAGTGTGTTATTCCAGGATTTCAAGGACAATTCAGGGTGAGAACCTGTAAGCTTTCAGTGTTCCCAAAGTAGTTTGATCTAGTGCAGAATTTGCTTGCTGTCCCTCTGATCTGGGGTCTGCAGTTTCCTCACCTGGGTTTGGGTCTGAGCAACTGCAGAGTGTTGCTGGACTCCAGCCCTTCTCAATCAACTAGGAAGCTCTATTGGTTTTGGAGAACGGCAAGCTCTCTTTTCTGATATTCCTGGTCTGGTTATTTCTCTACAGGCTTAAGATTGGCCTAGGAGCTGAAATAGAGATCTTACTTTGCTTCTGGGATCTGAGTCATACTACTGCTGCTGGCATCTGAACATACTCCTTTCTGAGTACACTGTCCAAGGCCTGAAGTTGCTCTTTGACCTAAATTTCTACTCTTGGGCACAAGTCCCTTCCTCAGTATGCTCTAGATCTGTCATCTGGAACTGGATAGTGAGTAATAAATCTGCCAGTAGTGCCCTATTATGGGTCTTGGATCTTCTCTTGCCCTCTTGCCTAGCCTCTCACTGCTCACTGGAGTGCTCTCTGTGTGGCATGCTCCTGGCCAGAGAACATGTGCGATGAAGTAACATGTATGTCCAGGGAACATACATATCCAGGATAACTTACTTTTCTAGGGTACCAGCTTCAACAGAACACTCTTCTGCTTTTGCTTGCTTTCCTGCAGAGCCACTGATGTAATCTGCTGATCTGATGATGTCATCAAGTGGCAGGAAGTCAGTAGCACAGTGGCTAGAGTTCTGGACCCATCCTTAAGACAATTTGAATTCAAATTCAGCTTCAGATACTCACAAGCTATGTGATCCTGGGCAAGTCACTTTACCTTTGTTTGCCTCAGTTTCCTAATTTGTAAAATGTTCCTAATAATAGCATCCATCTTCAATGGTTGTTGTGAACAGATAACATAATATATGTAAAATATTTCATAAATCTTAGAATGTTATATGAACATTGTTGTTGTTCATCATTCCTACTCCTTCACAATGATTGCTGGGATCCTTTGGGGATCTGTTTTCTCCACTGCACTGCCATATGTTGGAATTACTGCCAAGACATTTTTTCCCAGTGTTTTTGCAGTTGTACCATGGTCTTTTTTCTAATGGGGAGGAGTCTTAAGTGTTTCAGCTTTTAGACAGGGATCTAAGTCTCAAAGAAGATAATGGATACAGAGCATTTTGCAAACCTCAAAGTGCCATATATTTTAATTGTTGTCATTTAGTCATTTCAGTCCTTTCTGACTCTTTGTGACCCCATTTGGGGTATTCTTGGCAAAGGTATTGGAGTGGTTTGCCATTTCCTTCTCCAGCTCATTTTACATATGAGAAAACTCTGGCAAAGAGGGTTAAGTGACTTACCCAGGGTCACACAGCTAGTGTCTGAGACCAGATTTGAACTCAGGAAGCTGAGTCTTCCTGACTCCAGACACACCTCTCTTTCCACTGAGCCACCTAGCTGCCCCTAATGTGCCACATAAAGGTCAATTATTAGTCTGTCACTAGGTCTCTCATATGGTAATGATTTCTTTCCCTGAGCCTTGCACTGCACGCCTACTGAGCTCAGATAATGCTTATAGACTAACACAGGTATCATGCTGTCCCTAATCCCATTGATATGGGATACTCTTCCTATTGGTGGAGATGAATGCTCCACACCTGTATGGGGAGAGGGGTAGACTTGATCAGAATGTAGAGAGGAGAGGTTTGGTTTCTGCAGCTCTCTTGAAGTCTCCAATTTCTTTAAGCTCTTAGTCTCTTTAGGCTCTTTGGGTTGTGTGGACACTTGGGCTCTTCTGGCTTCCAGCTTAGAGAGAGAAGATGCCAACTCCACTTCAGAATGCTGAAGGAAAAGACTTGGGAAGAAGCTAATATGGGAGGAGCTGGCATTCTCCATCATATCTCTATCCCCAGCTTGCTGTACTAGAGACTTTGGGTAACTTCCCCTTGGTTGAGATCTAGAAGTCCAGATCTAGATCTTTCAACCCCTATGGTTGAACTGAGTTACCTTGTTCCCAATGAGAGAACTCCTTCACTCTGTAACATCTGGAACATGCATACTTTCTTGATTTCTGTGTTTGTTTTTTGCTAGATAAATGGGTTTCTTCACTACCTGAAATGTGTATTTGCTGTGGAACTGGTATTTTATAGAGAGGGAATCAAGCCTCTGATAAAAAGCTTGGGTTCCTACTTCTCCCACTAATGAAACAGCAGTCTGAATTACCTTGAATCTAAAAACCACATCCCCTTGACCAATAATATTTAAGAACTCAGATAGGTGTAATTGGAGTCCTGGTACCCTCTCTCTGAGGAACAGAGGGGGCAAGCTTCTACTCTCAACCTCCTATTTTCCTCTTCTGGTAGGAAATTAAATCTCCCTTGGAGAAAGCTGGGAGGAGAAGCTAAAGATGTCTATTCGGCCTTCTCTGGAGCAACACAAGGACATCCCCATGCTACAGGTCAGGGATAGTCTTTGATAGACTGGTAAATGTGTAATAACTGGGCTCTACAGAATTGTAAGTTAAATATATACTATTTGTACTCTTTAAGTATTGATAATCAACAAAACAATAAAGCAGAGTCTGATTTGTAGATTGCTGGTATCTGAGGTATAATTGCTTACAATGAAAATTTAACAGTCATTACAAATTACAGCTGACCCCAGCATACCCTAAGGGATATTTAGCCATAATATATATGGACATATATATGGATATCCATATATATATCCATTTATGATGTATATGATACATAATTATATATAGATATATGGATAAATATAGTTTATGGGTACAAATTCATAAATATAATTTATAGATATAATTTATTCACAATTATAAATATCCAGGAAATATTTTAACATTTTTTGATTCAGACCCAGTCAGTCACTCAGAGAACAACTGACATTTATATAGTACATTGAGGGTTAATGTGGCCTGATAGACAGAGGCCAGGCTTTGGAGTCAGAAAGATTTAGGTTAAAGCCTGATCTCTGACATACACTAGGTGTATGACCATGGGAAAATTATTTATGTTCTCAGTCAACATGTTGTCGAACTAAGAGACATTTCATACCTATGATTTTATCAATATAGAAGCCTCTAAGTTAAAAACTCTATCCAACAATGACCAGTATAGATATGTAACTTATGTGGTAGGCAAAAGACGAAATGACTGAGGAAACAAAGGTTCGATCTTCTGAAGATATTGATTTATCAAGCAGTGCATGCCAGTTGCTTAACAAACCTGAACCAGGTGCCTTTCTCAGCTTAGGGCTGGATCCTGAATACAGGGAGAGACAGACTTTTATACGTTAAAAAAAAATTAATCAAATAAGGCTAATTAATTAAAAGGAAACAATGCAGCATTAGGTAATCTTATTTCTAATTGGAGGAAAGATTAGGGACTTCCCAAGTTGGGAGGGAGAAAGAGAGAGAAAACAGGTACAATTCCCTGGATTCAGAAAAAAAGGTCCCACTCCCCCCAGTGTGTGAACAATCAAAGGAACATGGAAACAATAACTGATTGATGAGCATGGGACCTGTTTTCCGATAAAACATATGGGTTGCTTGAGATGTACAATAAGAAAACTCCTTAAGTCGGTCTTTGACTCTGATCAGGTTTCTGGTCAGCATAAACAATGCCCTTGGTTAAGGCTCTCTAAGCAGCAGGTAGGGGTGGTCCAGGTTCTCAGCCTGGCAGGGATAGTTTCAAACAATGCAATAAGATTTTCTTTAAATTCCCACAATTGAATCAAGTTTTCTCATAGACTAGAAAGAGGACTGAGCTAATTGCAGAACTGAGCCACAAGATGGAGTCAGTGTGGTTCACTCAATTCCTACAATTAACCATTTGCTGTCCTAATCCCCTCAATTACCTCACACGTAGGAGGAAGGCAGGGAGGGAGGGATGGAGAGAGAGAAACAGAGAGAGACAGAGAGGGAGAGAGACAAAGAGAGAAAGAGACACAGAGAGAGACAAAGAGAAACAGAGAAAAAGAGACAGAGACCGAAAGAGACATAGAGATACAGAAGAAAGAGAGAATATGCATATAATTACATATGTATCTATCCATATAAAATAAAAATGACACTATATATTATCTAATATTATTTATTATTTTATTTATACTTATGTAGTATTATTATGTAAATGGAAACATGGTATGATGGAAAAGATCAAAGAGAGAGACTCCAGGTTCAAATTCTACTTATATAACTTGAAAGTTTTATAACTTTATTTTAGTTAACCTCTTTAGTCTCAGTTTCCATTTCTATAAAATGGGAGAGCTGAACTCGATAGCATTTGAGGTCATTTCAACTCTACATCTATGAAATGAAGGCTACACCATATAAAAAGATAGACAAACATGATAATTTGAAAAAGAAAAAGAGATTGAACTTGGTAGAAGCTTTCAGGAGAGGTGACTTGAGTGGAAGCTTAAAGGAAGCTAAAGCTTTGAGAGGTGAGGAAGGATTGCATTTCAGGTATGGGAACCAGCCTGTGCAAAGGTATGGAGAAAGGAGATGGAATCCCAAGTTTTGGGGAAAAAAAGTAGGCCAATGTGTCTAAAAAAGTAGAGTTTACAAAATGGAGTAATGTGAAATAAGTCTGGTTGTTGGTTGTAAGAACTGAGTAAGATAAATGAGGAAGTACTTTAAAAACTGTAAAGTGAAACACATTTTGCTTGGTGCTAATGATACAAAGAAAAAAGAGAAGTCCCTACTTTTGAGGAACTTACATTTTACACAAGGAAGACTGGCCAATGAGTACCTGGAGCAGTGCTGTCAAATTCAAATAGAAATGGAGCCTCTAACCAGTACTTAAGCATCTTTACAGGCCATCTATTGACAGTTTTAAAATGTAATATCAATCTATTTTTACTGCATTTTTATTTATTTTGTTAAATATTTCCCAATTACATTTTAATCTGGTCCAGAATGTTTGATCCTTCTGCCTTAGAGCTTTCACAAAGTGCTTTGCCTGGTATGAACCCAAATGGAGGCTTAGTGAGTCTGTTTCTGGGCATATAGAAGGGAGGATCATTTCCCACCCCAATTCAAAGAAATATTCTTTGACTCCTTTTTCCTCTAGTGATTACATAAGTGATAGTAAATTAAGTATGGTAGTTCAGATAACCTACATCACAAAATCTACTAAAGTTGGTGAGACTTGCTTAAGATACTTCTTTTATGACTCAGAATTGTTCTTGGGCCTTGATGTACCCTGTCCCATTTTATAATTCCAGATTATATAATATTATATATATTATATTAATATAATTTTATAATCCCATATTATATAATTATATATTATATATAATAGATTAGTATAATTTTATAGTACCAGATTATATAATTATATATATTATAGTAACATAATTTGTAATTCCAGATTATATAATTTTTATATATTATATATGATATATTAATATAATTGTATAATCCCTGATTATACAATTATATATATAATAGATTAGTGTAATTCTATAGTACCAGATAATATAATTTTATATATAATATTAATATAATTTTATAATCCCAGATTATATAATTTTATATGCATAATGTATTAATATGATTTTTATATATTATATATAATATATTAATATAATTTTATAATCCCAGATTATATTTGTCCATCTCTAATGGGTGCCATCCTCACTTTTTATTATTCTCTTCCCCACTAAACCCTATTTAGATTCTCCTGGAATGACTGGTGAAGTGTTAATGTCCACCCTTGATTGAGCTACAATATATAATCCCTTATGGGCTATTTCCTTAATGCTGTAAGTGCATCAGTGTAAGATTGTGAGTTGTTTTTAGTTATGTTTCTTGAAACTATATACAAAGCCCCCATTTAGAGTCATCTCCTCAGAGCACTCAGCCCTGAAGTTGTGTCTGGCAGTCACCCAGTTGGGGAATTATCTGATCATGGATGGGCTGCTATGTATTCCAGATTTCAGAAATCCCAGGAGCCTCGAGGGTATTGTCACCTGATGCTTCATTGTTTTCTTCCTTTTCATTCTTTGCCTAATTACACCTTGATTTGACCTATTAGTCAAGAATATGGGAGTATCTTTCTTGGTTTAAGCTCAGACACCAGAGTAGACATGGTTAACCTGATAAAGGCAGAATTGTGACCCATTTTCTAATTTTCCATCTTGGTCACATTTGGATTCTTTTGCAAAAATCAACTTTATTCAAGAATTGAAGCCAGTCAATCACAGTAAGATAGACTCTAATCTAGACTTGGCATATAGAGGACCTTTCTGTTTCTGAGTCTGTCACTATCATTGGTTCAAAGTGCATAAAGAGCTTGGTTACTTCTGTATCATAATTTCAAATTGTTTTCCAGGGTAGTGGAACCAAATAATTGCTCCAACAGAGTGTTAGTGTTCCAGTCAGTCTTTCTGCAGTCCATTCATCACTGCCTATATCTGTCTTTTATCCTCTTTATCAATTGATTTGATGTGAGGGGAAACCACAGCACTGTTTTAGTTTGTATTTCTCATATTATAGATGCATATTTTCTCATATTATTCATGTATATTTCTCATATGATAAGGGAAATTTTTTCATATAGTTGTTGATCATTTTAATTTCTTCTGGAAATGTTTTGTTCACAGGCCTTGCCACGTTTTCTATTATGGCTGTGTCTTCTTGATTACTATCTTTCAATAAAAATATTACGTGGGGATGCCCCCTGCTAGAATTAGGAGAGTGGGTGCATAACTTTGTGAACCCTAAGGACCTACTTTTTCTTTCATGCTTTCCCACAGTAATGACTGAATGAACTAAGAAGAACTCCATTTTAAACAGACAGATGGTTCCAGTGCAAGTGTAAATATGATCCCAAGCCTGTGATTTAATCAATGACCGTCTATTTCTGGACATCAACTGAAGTTTTGTTTGTCTCCATTAAATATCAGGCATAGTATCAACATATTTCATGATCTTGATTTGGATAGCATTATGTATGATTTCTCCCCCTTGTAAAAGAGGTTTCTTTGGAGAATCAGGGGAAAACTGCTGAGAACTTCAGTGAAATGCTTTCCCAAAGTTAGGCTATTTTTCAAGCTTTGTTTTATTTTTTGTACCAGATGCCAGACATGAGGGAAGGAGAGCTATCAAAGCTGGGCTAAGGGAGATGATTTCCTACATGACTCTGAGTCCAGTTGTACACAATACTGGACCATCTCCAAACAATAAATTCCACAATGTCAGGACATGGGACGGATTATCCAGAGCAGAGATTCTTGGTATGTTTTATGTCATGGACCACCTTGACAGTCTGGTGAAGACTATGGATCCCTTCTCAGAATATTGTTTTCAATAGATAAAGTTATAAAAGAAACCAATTTTATCAAAATACAGTTATCGAAATTATGTTTTTTTAAAAAGCTAAATTCACACACACTAGTTTCAGAGCCCTTGGTTCAGGCAAGAGGTGACTGCTGCTGTTTTCTCATCTGGAAAGAATATGGAAGACACTGACTATCTGAGTAATCTTGAGTGAGGTATAACATCAGCCCTACATCTGAGACTCTGACTTGTACAGTGCTAAAACACAGAAAAACAGAATTTCAGTTTGAGGTGACCTCAGATGCCATCAAGTCTAACCCATATCTGTACAGTCCCTCTACAAAGCACCTGACAAACCTGTGGTCAACTCTCCTATGTTATGCTTATAGAAAAGATACCAAAATGTACTGTAGTCAAGGAGATTATGAGGAAACTAGGTGGTGCAGTGGAGAGAGCACTTGACCTGGGGTCACAAAGACCTGAGTTCAAATCTGATGTCAGACATTTATTAGCTGTATTACCCTAGGCAAGTCACTTGACTTCTTTCTGCCTTTGTTTCTTCAATTATAAAATGAGGATATTAATAGTATTTCTACCACTTCCCTCCCCAGGGTTATTGTGAAGATCAAATGAGGATATTTTTAAAGCATTTAACACAGTGCCAGACACATAGTAGGTGCTTAACCAATGGTTGTTCCTTTCCCCTTCTGAGGTAGACTGTTCCACTTTTGGATAGCTGATTATTATGAAATATTTTCTTATATAGAACTTTATATGACTCCACAGCATTCACACCATGTGGGGGTGGAGAAGAGCAAATCTACTTTCTTTTCCATGTTAGCTCTTTAAATATTTCAAGACAGTTACTGTGAACCTCCCCAGTTCTATACTACTCTAGGCTAAACATTCTTAATGGTTTCAGCTGATGTTCTCCTATGGCACAGTCTCCTATTATTCTGGTTACTTTTAACTGGAGATGAGCTAGTTTGTCAATGTCCTTCCCAAACTGGGGAATACTATGTTAGCATTTGCCATGACTTTTTTATATATGTACAATCATATTAAACATATTTCCGCATTAATTATGTTTTGAAAGAATCAGAACAAAAAGGAACAACCACTAGACAGAAAAAAAGCACAAAGTAAAAGTGAAAAAAGTATATTTTCATCCATATTAAGACTCCAGAGTTCTTTTTCTGTGTTTGTTTAGGATTTTTGTCATGAGTTCTTTTCTACATGACTTTTTTTTTTTTTAAGATAATCAACAGTAACTCAGCTGTCACATCCTTAAATCCTTGCAGGACACCGGAGGGAACACTAATTAACTTGAATCTGTCATCCATTAATATTGTCTGCTATTCCCAAGCATTGATCTTATACTTTTATAACATTAGTCTTACACTTTACCCCTGTGGCCTCCATTGCTTAATGACCTGGTATGTTACATTTCATTCTTTTTCTAGAATTCTCTGATGTTCTCAAGGGGATTGCAGAAAGTATCTGGCTTCTACTATTGGCTTGAGTTCTCACTGGCTGTGTTCCCCCAATTTTAGGGATCCAAGCATTCCAGGTTCAGTTATTTGCTTAACAGATAACTTTTGCACAGAAAAATTTACTTCAAAATTTACTTACAACAAGAACTTTTCCCTTTGCCTGCTGGGGAGGGACAGTCTCCTCTCCATACACAATAGGGAGAGGGATAAAGTTCGCTGTTTTACTAGTTTTAAGTACATATTATTAGTCCTACAAGTTTCCAATTACCTCTCCCCCTCCCATTTGTGTCCTGGCACTCTGTCTTCTTATTGCCTCCCTACTGGTCTGGCAGGAATGTCTGGCCTGGAATCCTAGCTCCCACAATTTCAGATCCATCTACTTCACTCCTTGCCCTTAGAACTAAAAAGGACAGATGAAAGAGACCAACAACCCAAACTCATTTCTCTGGGCTGCAAAGGCTAAAAGGAAGGGAAATGGTCATCCATTTTAGTGTGTGGTGCCCATACTATGGGTGAATGAGACCTTCACGCTTGAATCTCCTTGGAAAGAATGAGAGTGAGAATGAGAATGCGGGTGTTACTATGTAGGTAGATCAGGTAGATTTAGGGATGCATCCAATTCTGGCTATGCATCCAGGACAGTGGGAAAGGACTACTCCTTGTCCACTTGGTAGGGGAACACAGAATGGTTTCTTCCAGAAGTAGGTCTTTGATATCTTCCACTTGGATGCCTCCATCTTAGGCTATATGCATATATATCAAAGCCCCATCATATTTTCATTCATCTTTCTCTTGCCTCAGCCACAGTTTTAAAAATGCTACTTTGTTGTTCTTACCAAATTATTCTGGGTTTTAAGACTGCCAGCAGGGTTATGTTACTTTTATTAATCCATAGTTACTTGCGCTTGTTTTCATCTTCTGGATGTACATGTCTTTTGATTTTGTTTGTTTGATTTGTTTGATTTGTTTCATCAAAGTTTAATGTTGACCATTACTACAACCAACTAAACTTGTTCAGTAACAATTAAATTTAAATCAGTAACTCTCAACAGGAGAGACATTGTGGCATAGGGGACAGAGAGCTAACCTTGGAACCAAGAAGACCTTAGTTGAAGCCTTACCTTTCCCGTTTAACTGTACGATTTTGGTCAAATCATTTAACTTATTGGTGCCTCAGCAACTCTCAGACTTTAAGTTGGAGAATGCTGGTCTGCATTGGTAGAAGGGATTTCCTTGCTCTCTACCAATGAAATCACAGCTCTAGCATAGGTTCTCAAAGGGGGAGGTACTGCTTCCCTGGAACGTTGAAGCAGTGGTAGCCTCAGTGCAATTGGGGGGCATTGAATAAAAGTAAGGGGGTGGTAGAAGCATGAGGAAAGATGAGAAGATAAGAAAAGTTTGAAAAAATCGTTCATACTTGTTCATTTGTTGTGTAATTATTTTCCAAATAAACACATGAAATGCAAATTATAACCCATCAGTGGTCTAGTCTGCCGAAAGGTTTTTACAAGCAAGTGTTGGCAGGTGAGCATGTCGAACATTGTTAAGAAGTCCAGCATACATTGGTAGGAATATATGCCTGTAATGACTTGCTTGCAATGTGATACTATATGGTTACATGATGCAGTATTGTGTCATCAAAATTTCAGTGCAGGAAAACCTCCACAAACTTACAATTAATTATTAAATTTAAGATTAGTCATTTAAAAATTATATATTTTTGAAACAACGCAAATTAAAAAAAAGTTAATTTCCAGGGACAAATAAATTTGGGAACTTGTGATCTAGACCATTAAAAAAAAAGTCAGCATGTGAATTAGCTTAACAACATTTTTTAGTAATTTCCTCCTAGTCCCATTAGACTTCTTTATTTTTCTATTCATTCTCATTCACTTTTCCTCATAAATAGTCATAACTAGTGTTGTGCACACCTTTAGAAAATTTGAATTGGATGGTGAGTTCCCTGTGTGGCCACATCATTGTCCTGAGACAGCTCACCCTTTTCTTCCTTGTCACAATCAAGTCAAGTCAACAAGCATGATTTATATTGAGTACTTACTATGTGCCAGGCACTACTCGAAGGACTGGGCATACAAAAGAAATCAAAAATAGAACTTGCCTTCAAGGAGTTCACAATCTAGTGATTGTGAATGAATCATTTGTGTTTGTGACATCAGCAAAAAATTATCTCCCCAAAGTCCCATTTCCTGCTTCTAAATGTCATTCAGATAATGAAGAATCAACTCTAATAAGACTCATGAGATAATGGAAGGAGAAAGATTTTGAAGAATTGCTTGGATATTTAATAGCAGTTGAAATGCAGGGGGGAGGGGGCTTCTTTACTGTTGAGAAACCACAAAGAAGGGCAGGCAATCAGAAAGATCAGACTCTACCTCTGTAATTCTCTTCCCCCCACCCCCAGGTTGTGAACGTTTTATAATGATGCATTATGGTTACATTTGGATTGTTTCTTTGATGCCAGTTAACCCAAGTCTGTCAATACTATTAATATCCTCTTTGTCAGCATGAAAGAAAGTTGCAGTCTCTTTTGGTTAAATGTTGATTTATAGACAGAGTGATCTCTTTTCCCCCATAAATATTGACTACTGTAAAACTGTGATTTGGCATAAATAGGTGCCAGGTTCTCTTCTCCCTCTCCCCTCCCCATTCTTGGAGTATTAATAACAATGCTCAAATATTAATAAGTCTATGTCTTGAACTTATGCTTCCTTTTTATAGCTGTGCACTAAATTATCCCCAAAGTCTGCAATTAAAATTTTTAGGTCAGCTAACGGGGCCAAATAGTCTATTTGACTGAATTAATTGGCAGAACAGTCTCAGTATTTTCCTGTCTTCTTTTACCAGAGCCTAAATTTGCTCTCCTTCCCACTTTATTCACTTGAGGAAGTCCCAGGATAGCATCATGATATCATGAAGCAAAAAGGTATGTTTTCTATCAGCTCTCTTCCATTGGATAAGTAGCTACTATTTTCTCTTAATAAAATATTGGGTTGTTTTTTTTTTTACAAGCTTCTGTGTTCTCTCATACATTTCTGCCCATCTCATAGGCATGATGGAATCTGAGTAGTGACAAGATTGTTTTCTATTCTGTTTCTCTCCCTTTATCTGCATGTAAGCATTTCTGTCCATTTGTCTGTAGATAATTATATCTTCTAATAATGCTCTGTTTCATCCAGTTCTTTTTTATTTTGGAGCGGGGGAGGTGAGGCAATCAGGACTGAGTGACTTGACCAAGGTCACACAACTAGTAAGTATCAGTTTGAACTCAAGTCCTCCTGATTCCAGGGTCAGTGCTCTATTCACTGTACCACCTAGCTGCCCCTCATCTAGTTCTTTTTGAAGTTCCCTTGAGGAATCTTACTTGAATAACTCACAAGCACAAACCTTTCCCACAGAATATATTATAAGGCATCTTTCCTTCTGTAGAAGCAGGTATATTATGATGTTTTCTGGTTTTGTTTCAAGGCAACATCTATACTGTGTTGGTAACTGTAGTTTTCTTATTTTTTTCATGAACTGAAATCTAAATTTATCCTTATGAAAATTCTTTATTTTAGTATAATTTTTACTAATAATGTTTTTAAATGCTTGGAAAGGTTAAAAGTGTCACAATAGGATTGTTGCCGCGGTTTGTCCTTCCTTCTTGAAGAGGACGATGACATCAGGAAGGTGATGCCATGACTTGCAAGTGAATTTTAAGTGAGGGAGGGCTGTGCAAAGCCACCAGCCTCACAGTTTCCTCCAGAGCCATCTGGGTCCAATGGCAAGATATAGATCAGCACAACTGAAGATGGTTCCCACTGCAATAGCACAATGCATAATGGATTAGTAAACCTGAGATCCAGGTGGTTGGACTCTGCCTTTAACTAGTTAGATGACTTTGGGCAGGTTAATCCTTTCTGAGCCTCTGGTTTCTCATCTATAAAATGAGAGATCGGATAAAGAAATGTACCTTTCTCCTCTGGTCAGAGAAGTAGGGGATAGTAAGGGAGAAAATTGAATGAATTATCACTCGATGCATTTTTGTTGATGTCTTCATAGATAGTATGGGTTTTTGCTGTATTACTTTTAAAAAAGACTATTTACAAGGGAGGATTCGATTTGAAGGGCAAGAGAAAAAGAACTATTTTCTCAGTGTTCCTCTCATTAGCCAGTTTAGTAATCCGATCAAAATAGAGTTTTGGTTACTGAAATATTGATAGAACCAAAGATCAGAGCAGGCTGGATTGGCTAGCCATGACAGATGCTGTGGCAAGTGTGTAAACCATGGGGAGAAACAGAAAGATAGAAGATAACCCAAAGATAACATGAACAGAGCCCTGCTTCTTCCCCTGCAGTGTCTTCCCCCAAGGAGAATGCTGCAATCTCTGCCTCAGGGTAGCGCAGACCATATCTAGTCATGTCCAGTCCTCCTAACATGGCGGTACCCTGGGGGGCCTTTGGAACCTACACCAAAGAAAGCAGAAAAGGGGTGGGGAGGGGCTACAGAGAGAGAGTACCCTGCACAGGGTGGGAGTGGGGCACATTCAGAGGATGGAATATGAAGAGTTGACTGACCTGGGCTCCCTCCTTAAATGGAGGTTCTGGGAAGAGAGGTCTCCACCCTTCAGTCAGAGGAATAGATGAATCTCCTAGGCAGAAGGTACTGAGATGTGAGTGTCAGGGCTAAAATGATCTTGCAGGATGAAGAGTGCAGACGAGTGCAGGCATATAAGAAAGGAGGAATCATATTATAAATCCAGATTTCTGGCAACTTTTCTTGACAATTAGGTGGAATGCCCGAGCTGTGAATACCACAACTAGCTGGATGTTGACCCTACAGAAGACATTAAGTGGAACAACACAAAGGAGGTTTGTAGTTTCCCTTAGGTATGCCTGATGGGGAGATTTAGTCTGAAGTGTCTTTAAAAAAATAGATCATGAATTAGAAAGTCATAAGAAAAAATGAACATTTCCATATACAGAGAAACCCTATTAGTCCTCAGTAGGGTGTAGGAGAACATGGCACCAGGCCTCCTTCAGAGAGTCCTCTTTACTGAGTTGACCCATCTCCTGCTACGGCACCTAACCTGAGGACTTCAGAGACAGACACTCTACCTCTCTGACCAATCAGCCGTGGAGGTGGATTCTGTCTCTTCTTTCATTCTGACAGCCCAGGGACCAGATCAGATTACTTCTCATTGTTTTTTTCTTGAGTCATTTTCAGATATTTGTTGGGGTTTCTGGGAGAGAATCAGTCTTTTCTATGCCCTTTTAGGTTGCCATATTAACCAGAAGTCAACTAAATCTTTTCCTTAATTCTTGGATTTAGGTGTGTCTGTAGAAAGAATGCTTTGGGGATAGTCTGAGCTTGGGAAGATCTACAGAAGTGCAGTCCAAGTGACAGCTGTTCTTAAACATTCTACCCCTTTTCTTCTTCATTGTTTATGAGCAAAGAACTGCATATAGTCAAATCATGCTTGCCTGGTCAACACTAGTATGGTATATCCACATGATTATTGTTCATTGGAATTCAGGAGGAAAAGGAGGATGGGATCTTTCACTGAGTAGGGACTGAATCACATGATTAATTGGGTAAATCCATTTTGTCCTGTAGATCCATTCTCTAAGTTCACACAGACCATACCCCTAGGCTAATAAGACAAAAAAGAGGCAATGAGCTAGGGGGTTAGAGTAGGTTGGCTCTCTGAGAAGCCTAGAGAATTCAACATTTCTTCCAAGTGCCCTCTTGTGATAGGTTGAGCATATAACTGGTTTGTGAAAGAGCGGGATTGCCCCTATCAGGGCCTTATTGTTGAATAGGATCAATCAAATGGACTGCAGTTCTTCTCTTTGGCTCTAGCAGCCACTCAGGTTGGTAAGTTGCTTAACCCTGTTTGCCTCAGTTTCCTCATCTGTAAAATGAGCTGGGGAAGGAAATATCCAAAATACTCCAGTATTGTTCCCATGAAAAGCTCAAATGGGGTCATGAAGAGTCGGACACAATAAAATGACTAAACAACAAAAAGTCTTACCACATGCCAGTCAATTGTGCTAAGTCCCAGGGAGACACAGAAAAGGAATAATATAGTTCCTACTCTCAAGGAGCTCACGTTCTAATGGAGGAGACAACATGTGAAGAACACTGTACATAATAATATGTACAGAGTAGATAGAAGATAATCCCAGAGGGAAGTCATGGGGAGAGGTGAGTCCTTGCAAAGGCTTCATGCAGCAAAAAAGGCCAAAAAAGCCAAGAAAGTCTGTTGGTGGAGGTGACCCAAGGATGGAAGAAGCCACTGTTGTCTGCTTTCACTTCAGATCAGAGAAGTCAAAGTGATGACTTAGAAGTAAATGCAATCTTTTCCTACCATCTGGCATGGAGTGGTTACTCCTGTTTGCACTCTCTCCTTTCCCCTCTTTCTCTTCCTTATCTCCCTCCCTTCCTCCCCTCTTATGATTACCTCTTTCCTCCTCTTCTTTTTCTCTATCTGTGTGTCTATCTCTGCTTACTGTGTGTTCCCCGGCATCATGCTCGGTGTTGGGGAAGCTGTGGAATTCAGATAAGACACAGTCCTTGCCCTTGTAGAGTTCCTACATGGAGAAAGACAAGACACAAACACAGAAAACTATAATATATAACTTTCCATGGTAAGTGTACTAGAGAGGTACCAAAGTCTCATGTGATATTTGGCTGGGAAATTTATTACCAGTAAGCAAAGACGATAGAAGTCTTCATGGAGGTGACATTTTTGTGGGTCTTTAATGGATGTATATCCTGAATACCTTGGTCATTTCAAAGGTTTGGCAAGGGTGTATCTAGATAGTAGTCCTGATTCTATCTCAGAAGGTGGGGGGGACACTCTCAACATGTACTTAAGGGTGGGAGAATTCTGCTTGAGGAGCAATAAATGGCAACAAGAAAGGTATATTGTAAATGGCAATCACATTCAGGGTTACCCTTCCAGCATGAGGCCTGCTTCTGGGCATGTGATGTCCACAGCTTGGAAGCCTTGGTTGGCATTTTTGTATGACTTTGAAAGCCCTGAGTTCGTGCCTTGGTGTTCCACTTTCACTATCTTTATTATACCTGTACTTTACCTCTCCAGTACAGCTTTAAGACACTCTTTCTTGATGTGAATCTCCCTTGCAGGGCTCTGGATTCTATATGTTATTGGTCTAGTAAGGATAAAAGTTTTAATATTATGGATTATATATTAACTATTGTTACTATTATGGAATAATTAAAATAATTACTATTAAATATGTTACTAATATACTGTGATTATTTCTGCAAAAATTAATTTCCATTTTAGGAAAGTGCTCTAACTCATCTGTTTCAAGGTCCTCAACTCAAATGAGGGGGCAGTTTCTAGTAACCATAAAATTTGGATCTAGAAAGAACTTTAGAAATCAAATAGTTTAGTCTCCTTATCATAAAAATCAAGAAACAAAAAATCAAACAATTAGCCAGGATTTAAATTCAGCTCCCCAGACTTCAAGTCCATTGCTTTTTATTGGAAGTTATTAGTAACAAACCACTTCCTGCCTGCCTGTCTCAGCAGGTACTTTGCCAGTTTAAATATCCTCTCACCTGTTCTCTGATGACTAGCAACATTCTGACTTGTTCTGTATTGCGTCTTGGTTTGTGACTCCACATTTCTCTCTTTCATCTGCTGGCTTGTCCGATTCATACTCTGATTCTGGCTGCTCATCCCTTCCTCTGAGTATGTATGAATCAGCTTGGCCTAGGATCTTTTCTCTCTACCACCCATCCCAAACCTCAAATCTATATCATCTATCTATCTATCATCTATCTATCTATCTATCTATCTATCTATCTATCTATCTATCTATCTATCTATCTATCTATCTATCTATCTATCTATGTATCTGTCTGTCTGTCTGTCTGTCTGATCTAATCTATCTAATTATCTATATCTATCACCTCTTAGCATATGCCCTACCCAGCAGGGATTGCGTTGCCCGAGGTAGCTCTTTGCTGCCCTCTGCTGCCAAACCCCACCAACTCCAGGTTTATCTTAGCTGACTCCTCGGTCAGTTCTGTTAATTCTGAATTTCCTTGGATGATGGTGGAAGATAAGGAAGAAAATGAAGTGGGTAGCTAGCTAAGAAGGAATGATTTGTGGAGGGAGAATAGAAAAGATGAGGAGAGAAGAAATTAATTAGTTTGAACAAAAACACCAGTTATGAGACCTGACTGCAAAATACTCCAATTACCACACTAATTAATACTAGTCCTAATTATGTGATATGAAAAACAGAGGTAACATTAAAAAAAACCATACTTTTGATGATATATTTTGTTTTTTACATTGCTGAAATTTTCCATTGCACAGAGGTAACATGCTAAAAGCTCTTGGAGAAATCCTGGGATGGGGGAGGGGGAGATACTGCATTAGCTCCTCCACTATTCAATTATCATTGATATTAGTCTATATCATTGATATAGGAGAAGTCCATTTATGTTGTTAAGCAAAATATGTTTGCCAACCCAAGTGGAATAGGGAAGGTAAAGAAATAGGGACAATACCATCCTGAAAGTATTGACTCCATTTGTGAGTATATGTGTTGGCTACAGTGAGTTTCATGACTAACTCAGCATGTTCCTATGCATTTCCTCTGAGTCATTGGGTTTGAGCCAGGACTGGAGGCTGGATGCTGCTGCACTAACCCAAGGAGAATTTGATCCAGCAAGACTCATTCTCAGTTCTCCTGTAAGATTAGTCTGAGTGGGAATCACTTGGTAACAATTTGAAATGGAGTTTGTTAGAGTTAAAAAACATATCTTTGTCTAGGCACAGACTTGAAATGGGTGACAGATGTTAATGATGAGAGATGGAACAGATGTTTGGGGGAGCATTAACAAGAGGGCTGCTACCACTATGCAGGATATAAACATGAGCCCTCCTGGCAGGCTCTGAAAGGATGGCTTGTTTATTAAACATTCTCTCACATAACTGCCTGGTGGATTGTGACAAAGATGAATGACCGGATATTTTCATTTTAATTTGAAAATAAGGCAAGTGAGTACGGTTGGTTCTTTTTTGGGGGTGGGGAAGAGGTGAGGTAAGGAAGACAGGGGTTGAACCTCTCTGAAGAGTAGGAGAGCCTTCGGTGAGGAACCTGTGAAAGTCATCTGCATTCCTCCCTACTGTCCTCGATACCTCAATTAGAAGGGATGGACAACGCTTTACCATTCTCTTCCTGAAATTGGATTCAATGCAAGCTGACATTTGGAAAAGGGGCTATTATTCTAGGTAGGCTACCTTTAGGATATTTTCAGATTCATTTGTAACTTTTGCAGGATGAAAAGCCTCCACAAAGGTCAAAAGCTGGAAGATCAAGGAAACGGTGAGACATCCATGAATGCTGGGCAATGACAGCGTTAAAATATCTCTTATTTCATCCAGTTCAACAAAGTTTTTTTTTTTTACTTATGATCATAGATTGGACTGAGAAATGGAAGGAACCTTTGAGGTTACATAGGCCAACCCATTCAGATTTCCTTCCGTATGAGGAAACTGAGGCCCAGATGAGCTAAAGTCCTTAGTTTAAGTCACACAGATAGTGACATAGCCAATGAAATGACCTATCTGAGGTCATAAGGGTAGAAAAGGGAAGAGTAGAGGTTTGAATTCCTGTCCTCTATCTCCAGCACTAGTATTCTTTTCACTTGACAATGGTATGGTACCATGATACCAGAATCCTTCCTGTTGGTCATAATTATTTTTAAATGGTTATAGTTAACTTTTGTTAGTTTGTGGAAGTGCCATAGTCATTTGAGTTAGTATATATGTGTAAGGGTGATTGGTTTTATTTGGTATAGACCAGTGGTTTTATTTGGTATAGAGATCTCTCAATTGAGGTCATCAATTTGTCTGTAACTTACAGATTAAGGGAATTGTCTGGGAGCAATGAAGGCTTAAGTGACTTGTTCATGTGGCTTAGTGGAATCAATAAGGGATTTGGAGCCAGGGAATCTTAATTCAAATCCTGACTAGGTTTCTTATCACTTGTGTAATTTAAGTCTCTTAGTATCTGTGCCCTCAGCCTCTCATCTATAAAATGGAGAGGTTGCATTAGATGGCCTTAATGCTCCTTTATAGTTGGAAATCTATGCTCTATTGATCCTTTATATTGAAGGCAGGATTTGAACTCAGGTCTTTGTGACAGCAAGGTTGGCCCTGTATCCACTAAATCATGTGGTCTTTACAAAGAAATTATTGTTGTTCAGTTGTGTCTGACTCTTTGTGAAACCCCATTTGGAGTTTTGTTGGCCATTTCCTTCTCCAGCTCATTTTACAGATGAGGAAACCGAGGCAAACAGGGTTAAGTGACTTACCCAGGGTCACATAGCTGGGTATGTCTGAGACCAGGTTTGAACTCAGTCTTCTTCACTCCAGACCCAGTTCTCTATCCACTTCCCCCCTAGCTGGATTATAATGTAGCACTGGAAATGACTTTGGGGGTCATCCTGCCCAACCCAAGCCTCTTGTTTTACAGCTAAGTAAACTGAGGTGTAGAAAAGTTGAGTACCTTGCCTCAGGTCACACAGGTAGATGGAAATAATAATCTCTTCTACTAAAATCCTCATTCAGGACTGCCAGTAAGGCAGAAAGGTATGCTAAGGGCTGCGTGGATACAAAAAAAGGTAAAAGACACTTCCTACCCTCATGTAGCTCACAATCTAAATGCAGATCTGCTTTGGTAGAGGAAATTTTAAAGATAATTTTTAATATTCATTTAAAAATTTTGAGTTCCAAGCTTTTTCTCTCTCTCCCTTTCCTCACCCCTCTCTGAGATAGTAAGTAATTTGATATAGATTATACATGTTCAATCATGCAAAACATATTTCCATATTAATCATGTTGTGAAAGAAGACATAGACTCAAAAGGAGAAAAAGAACACCAAAAAAATCCAGAAAGTGAAAAATAGTATGCTTCAGTCTGCATTCTGACTCCATCAGTTCTTTCTCTGGAAGAAGATAGCATTTTTTCGCATGACTCCTTTGGAATTATCTTGGATCATTGTATAGCTGCGAAAAGCTAAGTTATTCATAGGTGATCGTGATATAATATTGCTCTTCCTGTGTACCATGGAAAACTATCTTTTTCTTCTGAAACACCTGATTTTAAATTGCAAAATGGCGACAGCAGAAGTAATGGAAGTGGCCTGGACTTTTACATAGTTTTCTTCCCCCATCTGACCATGAACTAGAGTGAAACTTCAAGGTCCTTCCTGGAACCATGCTGCCAGGAATGCTGACCTCCTGCTCTTGTTTATAGCTGGGATGGGAGAAGCCTTGATAAGGGAGCTCAGGATATTTACCTAACTTTGTCCAAGAAAGCAAACTTGGGGCCCTCAGAAAAGAGAGACAAAAATAAGAGCCTACTCATTCCTCTTTATGAGTGTATTACCTGCGATGACAACCTCATTGGAAAGAGATGAATTGAGAATTTAGAGGGAAGAGATAGTGACAGAATCAGAGAGGGATAAAAGGAGAGAAGAGGAGAGAAGAGGGAGAGGAAGAGGAGGAGAAGAGAGAGAAAAAGAGAGAGGGAGAGAGAGGGAAAGAGAGAGAATCAAAGACACACAAAGAAAAAGAGAAACACAGAGAACTCTAAATTGTTCTCTAAAATTGGAGCATTGAAATGAGAAGGTAAGGGAAAGAAAGGTCCAAAGAGTAGAGGGGTATGTTACAAGCAATTTTGCTTCCCAAATGATTAATGAGGTATCCTCTGAGTGAATGATGAAAGATGCTCAGACTAACCAGATTTGTAACTCAGAAAATTCTCAATAGAATTATTGCGAGGAGGGGGTGGCAATCAGCTCTCTGATTCCCAGTGCCTGAGATAATTATCAGGGTAATTCAACAAGAAGCCAATTGCCTTTGCATCAATTGCTTGGATAATTATCTCAATTTTCCACTTAAACCAGGTGGTAGAGAGAAGAACAGCTGTGTCATTTCTCTGAAGCTGATGGATGATTGCAGAAGGGTTAATGTACCACAGAACCTGGGACTAGATAAAGACTTAAGGGTAAAGAGAAGCAGCCAAAGACTTCTGAAGTAATAGAATATTGGTTAAAGAAAAACTACTTTTATAGAGGACAAAATAAATTGGGGGAAGGGTGGGAGGGAAGAAGGCATGTGGATAAAGTAAGGAGACTAAATCATAGATTTAGACATAAAAGACTTTTGAGTCCAGCCCTCTGATTTTATAGGTGAGTAAATAGGCCAAGGGGCAGCTAGGTATTATAGTGGATTGAGATGAGTCAGTAAGACTCATCTTTCTGAGTTCAAGTCTGGCCTCGGACACTTACTACCTGTGTGACCTCTGCTTGCCTCAGTTTCCTCATCTGTGAAATGGGCTGGAGAAGGAAATGGCAAACCCCTCCAGTATCTTTGCCAAGAAAATCCCAAATGAGGTCACAAACAGGTCTGGAAAGGTTAAGTGACTTGTCCAAAGTATCACAGGTGAGGGAGGACTAGAATTAGCCTTCATTTATTTTCATAATTTTTTTCAAGTCCCCATTGGATTACTTCCAAGGTTCAACAATACATCACAAATGAGAATAAATCTTTAGCTCAATTTTGTTAATGGGGCATATGTAATATGTCCTAATAGAAAAAAGGCAATAGACTGAGAATTAGAAGACCTGGGTTTAATCACAGTTCTCTCACTTAGTAGTTGATTGACAAAGGAAAATTTGCTGACACTTTCTGAGCCTCAGTTTCCTCATCTGTAAAAGGAAGACAACTATTCTAGACTTCTTTACCTTAAATATTGTTGCGAGGATGGAAGGTAGTAATCTATCAAGCACTTTGTAAAATGTAGAGTATTATCTAAATATCCGCTATTAGTTAAATTGTTTCCACTTCACGGGGTTGTTGCAAGGAAGCCACTTGTAAATTGGAAATAACTTTAGAAACATGATCTCTTGTTTTCTTATGATCATTTATTTCAATTAGCAGCCCAGGGGCATCCTCCACGATGCTGGCAAATGTATGTCTCTGTTTTATGCTTATTTGATTCAAATACTTTGAGATACCTTAAAAATATAATTCTAAGTATTTAAAAAATTGTATTGTCTCCAGAATGGATTTCTTATACTCTGGCTTTTAAAGCCCTTCATAACCTGACCCCCTCCTACCTTTCCAGTCTTCTCGCACCTTACTCTCCGTCCACGTACTCTTTGATCCAGTGACACTCCTGGCTGTTCCTCACAAGACACTCAATGTCCCAGCTGGCAATCTCCCTTGGCTGGAATTTTCCTCCTCATCTCCATCTCCTGGCTTCCTTCAAGTCCCCACCCAAAATCCACCTTCTAAAAGAAGTCTTTCCTAAACTCCCTTAATTCTAGTACCTTCCTACTAAGATTGTCTCCAATTTATCCTGTATAAATCTTATTTGTACAGTTGTTTGTATGTTGTGCCATCCTCCCCGCCCCCGCACTGCCCCCATTAGGCTGAGCTCTTTGAGAGCAGGGACCTTTTATTTTTTTATATTTCTTTGTACGCCTGTCCTGTTCATAACTCATAATAGGTACTTTAAAATACCTGTTGATTAATTGATTAGTATTCTCACTGCTTATCACAGTACCTGATACTAATTACTTAGTAAATGCTTTCTACTCATCTATCTCTTATCTGTCTATCTACCTGTCTATCTGCTTGTCTCTTCTGTATTTCCACCATTTATCTATTTTCCTACCAAAGCATAATTCCTACCACTACCACTAATTTGTTGGAGTCTAGTTGTAGCGGTTCTATTGTCATCAGTAAAGAAAACAGAGCATCATAGAAATGCTGAAAGATCACTTTTACTTGTCTTACCTATTTTTCCTTCCAGTTTAGTTATAAATGCTCTTGCGATGATCTGCTTTTGCTATTCTGCTATCTAATTACATACTTAAAAGGCAGCTAGGTGGCACAGTGGTTAGAATACCAGGCCTGGGGTCAAGAAGATTCCTCTTCTGGTGTTCTGGCCTCAGACACTTGCTAGTTTTGTGACACTGGGCAAGTTACTTAACTCTGTTTGCCTCAATTTCCGCATCGGTATAATGAGCTGTTGAAGGAAGTGGCAAATCACTCTGGTTTCTTTGCCAAGAAACCCCCAAATGGGGTCATGAAGAGTTGGACACAGATACCACAACTAAAAAATGACTGAACAACAAAAAGTATGTATTTAGGTTTCTTAAGGTATTTAGGTATTTATACACTTATACATTTATACAATTATTAAGCACTATTATGTGCCAGGCACCGCACTAAGTGCTAGGGATATATGAGAAAAGCTAAAGACAGCCCCTACCCTCAAGAAGTTTATAATCTAATGGAGGGAACAACATACAAACAAAGATATATATATATATATATATATATATATATGTATATATATATATATATATATATATGTATATATAAATAAACCACATACAGGATAAATAGGAGATAATTAATAGAGGGAAGGCACTGGAATTAAGGAGGGTTAGGGAAGGCTTCCTGTAGAAAGAAGGGTTTTTATTTAGGATTTAAAGGAAGCCAGGGTGATTACTAGTCAGGTTGGAGCAAAGAAAGCATTCCAGGAATGAGAGATAGACAGACAGAATGCCTAGAGCCAAGAGATAGAGTGTCTTGCTCATGGAACAGCCAGGCAGCCAGTATTACTGGATCAAAAAGTACTTGCTGGGGAGTAAAATGTAAGGAGATTGGAAAAGGAGGAAAGGACTAGGTTATGAAGGATTTTGAATACCAAATAGAACATTTTGTATTTGCTTTTGGAGGCAATAGGAAGTTTATTGGAGTTTAGTGTGTAGGGGATGACATTTAGGACAATTACTTTAATAGGAATTAATTATCATGACTACAGGATATTAATTATCCTGAATACAGGATAGTTTGGCATGGGAAGAGAGTAAAGGCAGGCAAACTCACTATATTGATAACACATTTTTGCTTATTGTTAATGTAATTTTGTTTCTTAATGGGAAGATCTTTTCCATCCATTAATAGGCCCATGTGACCTCCTTAAGTCACATGGAAGCCTGAGTCTCATGAGTCAAGTCATATGGAACAGAAAGGGGTGAAACTGGAGCTGAACTGAGAGGAAGTTGGTCAGACTAGTCAGAGCTGGGAAGGACAGAGGATACAGACAGCTGGGATTGTGAGTGTTTGTGGGAAGGTCTCATAATGTGTATAGACTTCTTTGTTACTATGATGGATTTGGCTTTCTGGTATCTGAATAAATGTTTTGGTTCTGTGTTCCATGTGGAAAGTCTGATGTATTTCTTGATTCAAAATTTCACTGGCATATTCATGGTCACTGTAGGTGCCGTGAATATTGCATTGGCACTATACCCACCAGCAGGCTATTGCAATAATCCAGTCATGAGGTGATGCGGGCCTGTGCCAGAAAACTGACAGTGTCAGAAGACAGAAGAGGACACATTCAAGAGATGTTGGAAATTTGGCAGTCCTTGGCAACAGCTTGGGTAAGGGCATAGGCAGATAAGAATAACCTGAATGACTCCTAGGTTATGAGCTTGAGGGACTGGTAAGATGATGTTTCCCTCTATGGTAATAGGGAAGGTAGGAATGGGGGAGGGTTTTGGGGAAAAGATAATGAATTCTGTTTTAGATATATTGAGTTTGAGATGTCTACTCAACATCCAGTTTGAGGTGTCTAAAAGGCTGCTGGAGATGCAATATTAGAAGTCAGCAAAGAGATTGGGGCAGGAAAGGTAGATTTGAGAATTATCAGAATGGAATGGTAATTAAATCTATGGAAGTAGATGAGAGACCCAAGACAGAAGCCTTAGGGACACCTGTAGTTAGAGGGTACAATCTGGAGGAAGATCCAGCAAAAAGGACAGAGGAGGAGTGGTCAGATAGGTAGGAGGAAAACCAGGAGGAAAACTAAAAACCTAGAGAGAGGGGAGTATCAGGGAGAAGAGAGTGATAGACAGTGTCAAAGGTTGGGAGAGGTGAAGGAGAGTGAGGCCTGAAGAAAGGCAATTGGGTTTGACAAGTAAGAGATCATTAGTGATTTTGAAGAGAGCAGTTTTGGTGGAATGGATAAGGTGGGAACCCAGACTATAAGGGGTCAAGAAGAGAGTGAGAGGAGAGAAAATGGAGGCCCTCATTGTTGACAGCATTTTCAGGAGTTTAGCTACAAAAGACAAAAGAGTTATAGGATCCTAGTTAGTAGTGGTAGAAGGGTCAAGTGAGGGTTTTTCAAGATAGGGGAGACTTGGACAAATTTATAGACAGCAGGAAATGAGACAGTAGATAGGAAGAGATTTAAATTTAGTAAAGAGTGGTGACAATAGAGGAGACAATCTATTGGAGACGGGATGGCATGGAATGGGATCACTGGAAACAAGTAGAGGGGTTAACCTTGGTAAAGCCAATTCATCAAGTCATTCGGGGTGGAGGAGAAGATAGTGGCAGAAGGCACCTGAGTGGTAAGAAGAGGGGAGAAAAGGGATTTCAGGTGAATGGCTTCATTTTTTTTCCTGTAAAATATGAGGCAAAATTCTCAGTAGAGTGCTGCGCAGGGGGAATCATGGGAAGTTTGAAGAAGGGTGAAAAAGTTTGGAAGACCTACTTTGGAGTGTGCAATGGGGAGCTGATAAAGGAAGTGTGTAGTAGAATTCCCTAGCAGGAATGAGGGCATACTTGAGGTTATATAACATAAATTTGTAGTGGGCCCAGTCTGAATGGTTGTCTGATTTTCTCCAACTTTATTCAGCAGCTGTGTGTAGGAGTGAAGGCAACAAAAATGGTGGGAGCTATCCAAGGCTGAGGCTTGGCTGGGTGGAATTGGTGATATGGTAAGTCTAGGAATTCAAGAGAGGAGGAGAGTATGGATTTGAATTAGTTCACCAAGGGGTCAAGATGGTGAGAAAAGGAGTGACTAGTTCAGGGGAAATGGCCTGGGAGAGAATTGAGGGGATTGGAGGTCATGGTGTAGATGAAGAGTTATGTAAGGGATGGCAGAAAGGGAGAGGTGAAAGGGCAACAGATTATGGTTGGATGAAGGGAATTTTAGAATTCTTGAGCGTGAAGATGGTACATTTGTGGGTACTGGTAAGATGAAGGGTATGACCATCTTTGTATGTGGCTGAGGTGGGGTGGAGGTGAATAGGTTGAGGAATTGAATAATTAGGGTATTTGAGGGGAAATCAATATGTATGGATTGAAATCCTCTAGTATGAGGGCAGAAGTTGGGGAGAAGAGAAAAACTATAAGCCAGATATTGAACTTATTGAGGAAGGAAGATAATGACATGTGGGGGCGTATCTATAGACAAAAGCAATCAGGATTTTGATTGAGTAGCAGATAAAAATAGCAGGAACCTCAAAGGAAGAGAGATTACTGAACGAAGGAGGAAGAGGAAGAATGTGGAAGTGGCAGCGGCAGAGGTGAGCAAGGGGTAATGAGTGAAGATGCAGCTAGTACTGGAAGGGGGTAAGGAGATTGCTTCATTAGGGGAAAACCAGGTTTCAGTAGGAGCTAGCAGATGTACTTAAATATTTATAAATTTGTATTTATGTACCTATGTGTTTAAGTACATTTAAATTTGAACTTAAACACTCATATATTTTATTGATACTTGTCCCTTGAGGTCATGGTCCTCTCAAAATGAAGGACAAACAACTTAAATGTTTAATTACCTTAGTGCCTAAGTTGGTTGTTGTCCTTCATCTTCAAAGAGGACCAAAATGACATCACCATGATAAAGGGAAATTTCAGTGTGTTCAACTGTGACTGATCAGACTAATATGAGCTCAGAATGCTCTACCGCAGGTTGGGCACAGATTGTCTGAATGAATATTTGGGGTGGATATCCCAAATTTGCACATCCTACGTTTCCTTTGTGCTGTCTCAATTCTGCTTTGCTCAAAGAACATAGCACCCTTTCTGATGTGGGCATGCCATGCTGAGCTGTCCTGTGCCAGTGTCTTTCATGTTGCACAGTCAAATTCAAAATTCTTGAGAGAGACCTTGAGAGTATCCTTGTATTTTTTTCTTCTGGCCACCATGTGATTACCTGCCCCATGGCAGTTCTCCATAAAATAGACTTTTCAGCAAGCATACATTTTGCATTGGAACAATGTGGCCAGTCCATCAGAGTTGCACTCTCTGAAGCATAGTTTGAATACTTGGCAGTTCAGCTTGAGCAAGGACTTCAGTGTCTGGTACCTTTTCCTGCCAGGTGATCCTCAGAATCCTCCTAAGACAGTTCAAATGGAAGTGATCCAGTTTCCTGGCATGGCACTAGTAGACTGTCCATGTTTCACAAGCATATAACAATGAAGTTAGCACAACGATTCTGTAGACCTTCAGTTTGGTTGTCAATCTAATACCTCTTCTCTCCCAAACTTTTCTTTTGAGCCTCCCAAACACTGAGCTAGCTTTGGCAACTCATGCATCAACCTCATTTGTCAATGTGTACATCCCTGGAACATAAGTGAACTTATCCATAGCATTCAAAACTTCTCCATTTGCTGTAACTGATGGTTCCACATACAAATGGTGTGGTGGTGGCTGATGGAGCACCTGTGTTTTCTTGGTGTTAACTATCAGGCCAAAATTAGCACAAGCAGCAGAGAATTGATCCATACTTTGTTGCATCTCAGCTTCAGAGGCTGCATTTAGTGCATAATCATCTGCAAACAGAAAATCATGCTCCAACACTCCCTCCACTTTGGTCTTGGCTTGTAGCCTTTTCAAATTGAAGAACTTGCCATCAGTATGTTAGCTGACCTTGATGCTGTGTTCATCCTCATTGAAAACATTTGTCAACATAGCTGAAAATATAATAGTAAAAGGCATGGGAGCAAGCACACAGCCCTGTTTCACTCCATTGGTGACTGGGAAGCCACGAGAGCATTGCCCATTATCCAGAACTCAGGTAAACATGCCATCATGAAACTGATGTACAATATTGATGAACTTCTCTGGGCAACCAAGTTTTGACCTAATTTTCCATATGCCCTCATGACTAACAGTGTCAAAGTCCTTAGCAGATCTATAAACGTGTACAGACTGCTGTACTGTTCCTGACATTTCTCAGGGAGTTGTCAGGGAGTAAATACCATATCGACTGTTACCCAGCCCTTTCTGAAGCCACACTGGCTCTCAGGTATATGACCATCTTCCATGTGAAGGATCAGTCTATTAAAGAGGACTCCAGCAAGAACTTTGCCAGCAATGACTAAGAGAGAGATCCCCCTGTGATTGTCACAGGACAGTCTATTCCCTTTACCCTTACAGAGATGGACAATGGAGGCATCCTTGAACTCCTGGGGAATAACCTCCTTTTGCCATATAACCTGGAAAATTTAAGTCAACTTTTGTATGAGCAATGGTCCTCCTAATTGCCTAAGTATCCATATAACAGAGTGCCTCATAAGGAATTGCCTAGTGAATAAGTACTTTATGTACCTAATTACTTAAATACCCAACATGCCTATATATTTAAATACCTAAGGGCCTAAATATGTATGAATTTTAACATTATCATAGTGCCTAAATTCTTACATAAATAAATTATATATTAAACCTGTATAATCAAGGACTTATTTCACCAGCATAATAAATTATTATGTCAATGTGTTGACACTTACTAAATAGGAGATATATTTTGTTCATTACATCCACATGTTAAGCCATTTGATCTGCTTATGTAATGAGTATATAAATACATAAGTATTTAAGTAGCTTACTATATATAAGCACCTATGTATGTATTTGTAAGTTCTTAAGTAGGAAATAGTAATTACATAAGTACTTAAATACCTGTGTACCCAAGGACTTACATACCTAAGTATCTAATTATTAAGTACTTATGTAGCTAATCAGATAAATTCTTAAGTACATAAGTAATTATATAAGCTTCATAGCTGTAAAATAGGGCTTATTATGCCAGTACAACAAATGGCTTAAATGGCCAGTGTACTAAGTTGGTATATAAGTGAATAGTTTGCTTATTATGCTTATTATGGTGATGTCTTGACTTGCATGATTTGTATTTAAGTGAGGCACAGTTGCACCAAGTCAGCAGTCTAATTCTCTCTTCCAGAGTCATCTAAGTCCAGTGGCAAGACAAAAGTCAGGGCTTGGATATGACCAAGGATGAAGTGGATGATCTTGGCATCTTCCATGGCTGATCAAACTCTAAATGCTCCACAGCACCTGCTTTATGGCTGTTGGGACAAACTGTTCTTAGCTAGTCATTCTGCCAGGGAGGTCTTTACATGCTTGGAGTAATCACCCCCCTAACTCATGAAGTCAGCCCAAAAGCTCTATAGACCTTCAGTTTGATAGGCAGCATAATGCAACTTCTCTCCCATACTTTCTTTCAGAGCTTCCCAAATGCTGAGCTAGTTCTGGCAATGCAAGCTTCAACCTCATCATCTATATAGACATCCCTGGAAAATATACTACCAAGATAAGTGAATTTATCCACAGCATTTACAATTTCTCCCTTTGCTGTAATGGACAGTTCCATGGATGGATGGTGCAATGTTGGCTGGTGGATAGCCTCTGTTTTCTTGGTGTCAATTGTTAGGTCAAAATTAGCACATGACCACATAGGTTCTGGATAATGGATAATGTTCTCACACTTTCCCAGTCACCAGTGGAGAATGCGCGGCTGTGTGCTTGCTCTCATGCTTCTTAGCATGATGTTTTCAGTGATGCTGTCATATACCTTCAATGAAAACAAAAACAGCATCGAAGTCAGCTACTGCTCTGTCAATAAATTATTTAATTTGAAAAGGCTATAAGCCAAGACTAAAGTGAAGGTTGAGTTGGTGCATGCTTTTTGTTCACAGATGATTGTGCACTCAATGCAGCCTCTGAGTCTGAAATGCAGAAAAGTATGGGTATGCCTATGTAACAAGGATGGAAGTACCTAAGGTTATAAGTATATATTCACATAGGTATACAAGAACATAATTATTTAAAGACCTTATTACCTAAGGGTCTGAGTTTTTAAGTACCTATGTGCCCTAAGTATGTGATTGCCTAAAAAAATGTGTAACTATGTTTCCAAATGCTTAATATATAATACATTATATATTATACTTGATAAGAAACTGAGGCCCAGAGAAAAGTTATTTGTCTAAGGTCACGTAGGTAATAAGTGGCAAAGCCAGAATTTGAATCAAGGTCTCTGACTCCAAATTTAACATTCTTTCTACTGAGCTAATATTATTCTGAAGCTATTTTAAATACCATACAATCTTGGGCTCTCATTCTCAGATTTTTAAATCTCAGGGGCTACTATAACTGCTCCTGCTACTGCTCCTACTACTACTACCGCTACTACTACTACTACTACTACTACCTAACACTTTTATAGTGCCTATTATATGCCATGTACCATGCTACTGACTTTACAATTATTTTCTCATTTTACCCTCACAAAAACTCTGGAGGGGTAGGTACTATTAGTATCCTCATTTTACAGTTGAAGAAACTGAAGCAAAATTAGGTTAAGTGACTTGCCCAGAGTCATATAGCTAGGAAATATCTGAAGTCAGATTTGAACTCAAGTCTTTCTGACTCTAGAACCAGTACAGTATCCCCTACGTCACAGAGTTACCTAAGGAGACAGGATCTGGCCTTCAAAAACAGGCAGACGAGCCAGTAGACCATCACTAATTTTCTCCCCCATAAGCTAACCCATGTGGCCTTCAGGCCACATGTAGTCCTGTAGGTCCTCAAGTACAGCTCTTTGACTGAATCCAAACCCTTAATAAAAGGATTTGTTCTGTAAAACTTGGACTCAGTCAAAAGGCCTCACCCAAAGATCTAGAAGGACACATGTGATCTTAAGGTCATAGATTCCCTATCCCTGACCGCTAACCTTTTTTGTGTCATGTTCCCATTTTTTAATCTGTTGAAACCTATGGACCACCCCCTTCAACATATTTTTTAAATGAAAAAAATAAAATACATAAGATTACAAAGGAAACCAATATATTGAGATACAATTATCAAAATGTTTTTAAAAAAAGTTCTCAGACCCCAAGTTAAGAACCTGTGACCTAAATAATGGGTGATTTTTCTATAGTACTTTAAAGTTTGCAAAGCATTTCAATTAGACCCTCATAACAACCTCTCTGAGTAGTCATTGCAGTCATTACTTGCTCCAGTTTACAGATGAAAAAACTGAGGCTTTTGAAAGGGTAAGTGACTTGCCTTGAATTGTAGCAAGTGTCAGAAGGGAGATTCAAGTCTAATTCTTCCTGTGGAAGTCCAGCACTCAGTTTACCGTGTGGAACTTTATCTCTGGTTTTCTTGCTCTAAGGGAGCCATGAGAATATCTGTGCTTTGAATCTTTCATTTACATATATAGATAATGTATGTGTATACACACATATTTTATATATATATATACATATATATATGAAAGTATAATGTTATACACCCTTTATATATGTGTATTTATCTATTAGAGTTGAATGTGGTTCCTAGGCACATTAAAATGATTTGTTCACTTAGAAAAGAAAAAGAGGAGGAGGAGAAAGCTGTTGGCCTATGTCATAACTTGAATTAATTGAAATCTCTTTTCAAGCTTTGGCAAGCTGAGTTTTCCCCTGCTGTGCTCCCTGGAAGCTTTCTGTTTTGCAGATGAAGGGGACCTTTCTGTGTGTGGCCTGGACAGCCGGGACTTGGTCCCATTGAGGATGTTCTGACGTTTATTTGTACCCCAATGGCTGGCTGTCCTAGCCTAGAAGTGACCCCTTGCTGGCATTTGATAATTTTGCTCCCAGGTAAGTCTTATTTGTCCCTATCTTAGATGAGGAGATTTGAGGAAGAGCCAAGTGATAGTTGTGGCTTTGATGATCCAACTCTGCTCTGAAATGTCTCTTTCAAAGAAAGAAAGATTTGCTCTTCCTGGGTGATGTTTAAAGGTAGAAGAAATCTTTTCTTGGATTAGGTGCACAGGCTTGGGGGAGGGGGGAAACTAGATGGCCTTTGGAGGTCTGTTTCTTTCTAAGGAATCTGTAATAGTCCGTGGTTCCAACAGAGACTTTTATAGTCTTGAGGGTTGGGTTATGAGAAGTTAAATAGCAAAGAAATGTTTGGTTAGGCTGGATCATTAATGTTGACTTGGTGTTGAAACCTGGCAGTCTGTGAGGCAGTGAAGGAGGCCCTGGGTAATAGCTGTTCTGACCCCTGCCTGAGGACTTCTGCTAACTTTTTAACTAAAGAAGCTCAGAACTCATTGGCAAGCCCTACCTTGTATGGTAGCCAGATTTAAAAGACTTTCCTTAGTCCTTTATCAGACTTTTTTACTGCTTCCACCTTAAGCAGGTCAAGGATTCTTTTTTATATTATCAGTGGTCGGGGGAAGGTAGTAGATGTTCAATAAGTTTATTTGAGTGAAATTTCCTAGTAGTCTAGGAGCTTTCTTATCATTGAGATCTTCTCTTCTGACCAGGGAGCAGCCAAGTGGCACAGTAGATAGAGTGTAGAGCCTGGAGTTAGGAAGATTCATCTTCCTGAGTTCAAATCTGGCCTCCATCACTGTAATGGTAATCTAAGATTAATGGTGGGTAGGGGGAAGAGTTAAAGTTCTTCGGGGGAAGAGTTAAAGTTCTTCTCTGCCCATTAATAGGCCTCAATAGCTTTTATTAGTTTCTATTGAGGCACTGGGTCAGAGGGTCCTGCCCTCTGGCTCTGAGGTTAGGTTTTTCTTTGGGATCTGATCATTCGAAGTGTTTGGCCAGAAGAGAGTCTGGGCAGAGCTTGAAAACCCAGATGTTGGTGCTTCTCTCTCTGGTAACTATGCATGTATTGCTTATGGTCAGACAGTTTCAGTGACTTTGTCCAACATCTTGGCTGTGCTGCTTTCTAGCTGTGTAACCTTGAGCAAGGCACTTAACCCACTGGGCCTCAGTTTCCTCAACTCTAAGATAAAGGAGTTGAATGAGATTATCTCTAAATTATCGTTCCTATTCTAAATCCTGAAGGACCTGTCCCATGATGCTCCAGGTCATACATCTAATAACTTACAGAATCAGGACTCTTTTTTATCTGTACCTTGCAGCCTTCTCTTATATATCTGTTCTGGCACAATGAGGGTCCCTCCCCAAAAATATAAATTAAAACAAAATAATTGGGTATTCTTCATTCCAGCTGCAATACACATGACCTGCCTGTTCACAAGCTACTGAAACACACACACACACACACACACACACACACACACACACGCATTCATTCCCAGAAAATTCCATTTGCAAATTAAAAACCACAGGCATTTCAGAAACATTTATTTATTTATTTATGGGGGAGGGTGGGAGATAGGGGTTAGAGGAACCAAATACTTACTTTAAATAAAAACTGCTCTGTGAAAGTGAGTGATCAACCTTGATCCCTCAATGGCACACCATGCTATTAAGAGGAGAATAAGGAATTAGCATTTATATGTGTTATTTGCCACATGTATATATATATATATATATATATATATATATATATATATATACACACACACACACATATATGTGTGTGTTTTTTGTATTTATGTACATTTCCTATTTATGTATATTTATATGGATACTATGTTCCATACCCTGTGCTAAGTGCTTTATAATTATTATTTCAAATGTTCCTCACCATAATTCTGGGAGGCTGGTGCTACGATTTTCCTCATTTTAGAGTTGAGGGATTTGAGGCAGACAGAGGTTAATCGACTTGCCCAAGGTCACACAGCTAGATGTCGCTGAGGCTGGATTTGAAATCAGGTCCTCGTGATTCCAGCCCTGCTGCTCTATCCCCTGCTAGGTCAGTGCTTAGCCACAAACAGGCAAAAACCTGAATGCTTCTCATAGGAGACCATTCCCTCAACCCCCGTGCCCTCTTGCCTCAAAAGTAGGAGGAAGGCATCCATAACGCAGCGCATTTCAGAGAACACTCCATGATCTCACTGCCGGTAGTTATTTCACACACACTGATACACGGACTCTGAGGAAACACAGTAACTTGCTACAACAGGTGTTTACCTCTATGATTTAGGGGAGGTCTCCTATACTCTGGATCCCAGAGAAAAGCCTCACTGACCAAATGCATTCAAGCCACATGATAGAACCTGCCCATTTTCTGCAAAAGTATTGGAGTCATGAAACTGAAGGAGGACATGACTATCAGAGTCCCTCTATCCCTAGGATCCCTGACTGGTAGTTATTGTTCTGTCGTATCTGACTCTTCATTATTCCATTTGAGGTTTTCTTGGCAAAGATGCCAGAGTGGTTTGTGAAGCTAACAAGGTTAAGTGACTTGCCCAGAGTCACACAGGTACTCAGTGGCTGTAACAGCAAGAGCTCCGACATACACAAGAGGGCCTGCTGTACAGGTTCTTAGATCTGCTTTTCTAAGCAACTTTTGAGGGATCAACAATCTACTTTAATCAAACACTTGTATCATCCACTCTTTGTTTAAAGACCTCTGCATTCTTTGTTTTATATCACACTGTTTTTGCTCAAGTAGAGACAGAGTTTTGTCATCTGTATCCTCATCATTTTCCATCTAGCTGCTCTCCTAGGCCTCATGATCTCCAGAAACTCATCATCCTACAAGATGGCATCAACTCTGAAATTCATACATCCTCAATACAGCCCTCTCTCCCTCTGATTGGAGAAGATGGAGGGTGGACATTGGGGATCTCCTCCAAGATCCTTCATCTACATATACACATATACATACGTATACATATACACACATATATATGTATGTATATGTGTATATGCATATGTATATATATGTTATATATGTATATAATCTATAGTCTTCCAGTGTCAGATTGTGAGCTCCTTGAGAGCTTTCCTTTTTTTCTTTCTTTTGTATCCCCAGTTCTTAGCATAGTCTCTGACACATAGTAGAAATTTAATAAATGTTTGTTGACTGTTGACTGATCATATAATGGAGATGATATCGTTCATCCTGATGACTTCAAAAGTTGTTTTGTGAATCAATGAAAAGATTTCTGGTAAAGCTGGAGTAGTGAAGAGTTGCAGTCATAATCAGTTTTCTTTCAAACTGCCTCAAGAATAATAAGAAACCACCAACTGAAAGAAAAGGCCATAAAACCAAAAGAAATAATGAAATAAAACTCCACTGAGGAAATGTCCTTTAGATAAGACAGTGCTACCACAAGTAGTGCTCTAAGCCAATGTCGGGGGGTAAGGGCCCAGAGGCCAGAGTTCAGTGTCTACTTTTCTCCTTAACCTCTAATCTGGGTCTGGGTCATGATTCCAAGGCGGGCTTGGTACTGATGTCACGTAGTTCTATATCAATGGGAAGGGTATAGAGGTCATGACTTCTCAGTTTGGTCCTCACATCACCCAGGCCTTTGCTGAGGATGGAGGGCCTGGAAATTTTTTATCAGCTAAACTTGTCAACTTTTCTCTTTCTGTTGATAGATTGAGAGATTTTTAACCCCTGCACTGAGAATTGGTATGACAATAACACCAACAGTTATAAAACTGTCACAAGTTCAAAATTAAGTGTGTATGTTTATTGCTTCAAAGAAATTAAAACAATAAGAAACTATAAGAGAAGTCCTAAGACAATTTAAAAAATATTATGAGTTAAGAGAATGCCAAGATAAAATTCTAGAAGAAGGGAATAATTATACGAAAATTACAAATAGAAAAAATATATTGGCTATGCGGACTCTGAGAGTGGGTATAAGACCTCCTAGAATAAATTTTAAAATGAAATGAAAGAAAAGTTAAGGAATTGAGTAAGAGCTCTTAAAGGAAAAACTTGGAAGGAAAAGTGAGAGCTCCTAACAGAAGCTAGAAAACCTTAATAAGCAAGTGGGCAGCCTGAAAAAAATTGAATAATGGAGATAAAACTCCAAAATTCAGATTCAAAATGCTGTAGGAAATGAAACTGAAAGTGAAAAGACAGACAGATTGGAAGACCATCTACCATCAAAATCAATTGATTTTAAAAATACGATGAGGAGAGATAATTTAAGAATCACTGGGATTCATGAGACAAAAAACTTGGGTATCATATTGTAAAAAAATCAAAGAATAAAACTGCCCAGAACTATTGAAACTGGAGTCCAAAGTGGAAAAATGGATAGAACTCATACTTCACCATTTCAAAAAATCCTTAAAAAACACACTCAACAATGTGGCTGCCCAACTATAGAACTTCCAGGTTAAAGAAAAGATACTGCAAACTGTCAGGGAGATACAGGTCACCCACCAAAGCACCTCAGTCAAAAGCATGTAAGATAGTTCAGTAAAAAAGGTGAAAGAAAAGACTGGAATGCAATGTCAGAAAGTGGAAGAATTACAGACAAACACAGGACACAAAATTAAACTAGAGAGAGAACCAATTGAATAACTTGAAAGGTCTAACAAATATCAGATCGAGTCCATCCCCAAAGAGACCATTGCCTTTTCAGAAGCCCACTTCTGGTGGTCAATGAAGGCACAAAGAGAGACAAACGACCAGGCATAAATCCTGTGATTCTGTGGTTTGTAAAGGGTCATACAACGTACAAAGTGTCAGGTAAGGGTTGAAATCCTGAACTTGCTGCTTGCTATTTGTGTGACCTTGGTTACATTATGTCATTTTATTTGGATCCCAGTTGTCTCATCGTCTCAGTAAAATTCTCAGGGCTCTTCCAGCTCCTCTAAGCCAGATTTTCTAATGCCAAGACAAATATGTTTCCTACTAAACTGGGTTGCTTTTAGTTCCTATTAAACTAAGGCAGCTGGGTGGCTCAGTGGATAGAGCACTGGTCTTGGATTCAGGAAGACCAGAATTAAAATTTGTCCTCCGACACTTACTAGCAGTGTGACTCTGGGCAAATTGCTTAATCTCTTAATCTGTTTGCTTTAATCCACTGGAGATGGAAATGGCAAGCCGCTCCAGTATTTTTACCATGAAAACCACATGGACGTATGGTCCATGGGGTCACAAAGAGTCAGACACGATTGAACAACAACCTTGCAGTAGAAAAGGAGAGAGTCCAAGGGCATCATCAAAGATATTTAATCTTTTAGTAGCATTAAGAAAGTGAAGTCTGTGGCTTACAAAAAGAGAAGGTTGAATAATTGAAGTTGGATTAATTGTAGAAATCACAAGCAGTTTCTGATATTTATATTAAAACATCAAAAAAGACTTGAAAGGCTGAAAGATTATTCACTTCCTTCCACAAATGTCATTTTAAGCTTTGCTTCCGTTAGATTCTGGTTCTTTTCTTCCCTCCCTTTCACCTGCAGTGTCTGGCACATAGTAAGTAAATGCTACATAAATATTAGCTATTATTATTAGTATTAAAGATCAGTGTAATTTATCAGAGCTTAACTAATTCACATTAACTACAGGAAGACATTAAGAAAAATAACACTAAGATTAGACAAAAGGGGCTGCACACTTCTGTGGTCTCTGCTATTTACTGGGGAGGCTGAGGTTTATGGATGGATAGAGATTGGGAGTTTTAACCTAAGCAGGGCTAAAGGTGATTGGGTATCTGCCGTCACATACCGATATGGTGAGTCCTGGAAGTGGAGATCAGCAGGTTGCTTCCAGAGAGGAGAACAGCCCAGGCTGTAACCAGCAGGCCAAAAGCTCCATGATGATCACCAGTGAGGTTGGACCTGTGAATGGCTTTTGTGTTTCCCGTCTGAGTGAGATAGGGACATCCACTCTCCCTCCCTCTTCTCCCCTCCATTCCAAAAGTATAAAGGGAAAGATGTTTCCTTTTCTTATTTGTGGTCTGATTTCTGATCATTTTCTTCATTAGAATACTCAGTGATAGAATGGGAAGAATGCTGGATTTTGGAGTCAGGAGCCCTGGGTTCAAATCTCAACTCTTCCAGCCATTGCTTGTGTGACATCGTACATGTCATTTGAATTCTGTGGGCTCCATTTTCCTCATTTGTAAAATAGAGATACTAGTATCTCCTACCCCCCAGGGTTGATCTGAGGAGAAAATGAGATAATATTTGTGAAACGCTTTGGAAACTTTAAGGTGCTATAGCCAGACCCTTATTAGCACAAAAAATGAATACCCTGATGCGGTTGCAAGCATTTGGATTTGTACTCTTTGAAGTTATAATTATGGACAATATACTCATTAGTCCCAGATTAATGGACGTGTGCAGTGCAAATTCAAATGTGACCATTTCAGAGTACTCTTTACACTAATTGAGATCTAGCTGTAAATGCTATCATAACTTTATTACCAGTATGACTGACAAGCCAAATTTATGGTCTCCTTAATCCACTCCATCTTTTCCCACTTTCTTAGTTGAAACTAGATTATTATTTTTGTATGTATCACTTTCTTCTCTGTCCTTAATGATGTGGAGAGGACAGGTCCTGGCCTTCTCAGCATCTGAAACAGGGAAAACAGAAAAAAAAATTGGAATCAGAAGAACTAGGATCAAATACCATCTCTGGAACCTTAGGCAAGCCATGTCTTCTTTCTGGGCTTTGGGTTACTCATATGTAAAGGGAGAGGGATGGAACAGATGATCTATAAACTAATTACCAGCTCATGAGTTGATGCTCCCTATCCGAGGGGATAAGGAGATGTTCTCTTGTTGACTGTCCCAGAAAGGGAAAGGACCCCAGGACTTTGTTGGTCACAGAATTGGCTTGAGTTTCTTGGCTCCTCCTTTTGAGGGAGCCATCATGCTAAATTTCCCAGGCAGAATTTGTGGTTTGCTCCCTGCCTGCTAAGGACACGGTTCTCATGGGCTCTACTGATTCCAGGTCTGGGCTGTCTGAGAGACTAGAAGGGGAATCCCAGGTCTTCCTCCCCTAATTTTTCTCCACCCACCTTTTTGGTTCTCAGCCATCACATTTACAGTCTATGACCCACATACAAGTTTCAGGACTATCTTCTAACATTTCATCATGAAGAAAATAACTTTGCTGATCACACTAACTTTATGAGGTTTGATTTTCTTATCTGCCCACCAAAGCCCTGCCCTGATGCTTCGTTGTGGCCCGGAGGGAACTCTGAGATATCTAAGGCAATGCCAGTGGAGCCCAGGCTCTGGACAGTCTTACAAGCGTTGGGCAATGGTTTGAATGTTGGTTGCCTGAGGATTTGCTGCATTCAGATAATCAGCACCAGAGGCTGAGGTCAGCAAGTGATGGATGGTTTTTGGCTAGAGAAATTCACGTGGACTACCAACGAAGGCATGGATGGGTTGTGATCTGTCCTGGTGGAAGGTTCACTCATATAGATGAAGTCACAGATCTCTGAGGTATTTTAGATTCTCTGTAGTGTTTCTACATCTTAGCTTTTTTTTATGTAGATAGTTACTATCTTAAAAAGATTTTTCTGACTATGTAATGTCATACTTTTATAATTATAGCAATAGCAACAACCAAAATAATAGCTAGCATTTATTTAGTGCTTTAAGGTAAGGTTTTAAAAACACTTATTATTTCATTTAACCCTCACAACAACCCTGGGAGTTAAGTGCTGTTATTACCCCACATTTTACAGATAAGTAAACTGAGCCAGGCAGTCTAGTGCCACTTAGCTAGTAAGAATCTGAAGCCCAATTTGAATGCAGATTTTCCTGATTCCAGGTCCAGTGCTCTATCAATGCACCGCTTCGTTGTTACTACTACTAATAACAAATTTATTATACTATCAATTGTATAAAAAACAAGCATTTGTTACATATCGACTATGTGCCAGGCAGTGTATCAGGCACTGAAGACACTGATATGAAAAAATGAAACAATCCCTGTTCTTGAGGAGTTTATATACTATTGGGGTAATAGCATTTTTATATTATTATATTAATTATATCATAGCATATTATATATAATATAAAAAATGCAAGGCTGTGAAATACAGGGTGGTTAGAGATGGAGAAAACTGGTAGATGGAAGGGGAATCAGGAAAAGCTTCATATGGAGGGTGCTGCTGGATTTTGGATGAAAGAAGAGATGGGCTCTATTAGATGGAATTCCAAGTACATTCCAAGTTGGGGGGACAGCAGGGCAAAAACATGGGGGTAACACATATAAAGCACTTTGCAAACATTAAAGTGCTATGTCAATGCTAACTAGCTAAATCTATGACTCTATAATTTTCACTCCTGAGATAGTCAAGTGTTTATTCATTGATACAGACCAATCATATATTTATTGACAAACTATTGTGTTGGATCTCCAAATAAAGGATCCATCCTACACACTCCTTCCTCTCCATTCCCACAAATATATATTTCATTTTGGATTCCCTAAATCCTAAATTAGGAAATCCTCACTGGGGTACAATTGAAAGTGAGCTTGATTGAGAATTAAGAGTCCTAGGTTCTTCTGCCAAATCCAGGCATCTCCATTATTCTAGGATTTGGAAGGCAGGCTGTTGTAGCCCATGGAACCCTAGTCCTAGAATCAGAAGATTCAGGTTTGAGTTTTGAATGTCTCTTAATTGTTGTCTGACATTGGGTTAGACACTTAGCTTTTCTGAGTTTTAATTTTCTCATCTGTAAATAGGGAAAGTCAGATATATACTACCTACCTTGAAGAGTTGCTATGAGGAAAGTAATTTTAAACCTTAGAGTGTAGAGATAAAGGCTATTATGACTCTTGTCAAAGGACATGTTATTCAAAAATTTTATACCATCAATCAAATAAAACTTTTGTGCATGTTGGGGGTTTATAACAATTATCCTTTCTATCAGTGGGGCAGCTAGGTGGTACAGTGGATAGAGCACCAGTGCAGGAGTCAGGAAGACCTGAGTTCAAATCTCACTTCAGACACTTGACACTCACTAGCTGTGTGACCTTGGGCAAGTCACTTAACCCCAGTTGCCTGGGTCATCTCTAGTCATCCTGATGAATGTCTGGTCACTAGATTCAGATGGTTCTGGAGAAGTGAGACTGGTGACCTGCACAGCCCTCCCTCACTCAAAACAAAGTCAAGTGTAAGTCATGTCATCATTTCTCTGATGGCATGGTCTTCTTTGGCAATGAAGGATGAACACACACACACACACTTCCATCAGTGATATCCATAATTCAATTCTCAATAAGCATTTATTAAACTCCTACTGTGTCCCAGATACCATACTAGATGCCATGAATGAATCTCTAAAATGGTACAGATTCTCATTTGTTTATGATGATTCCAATATCTTCTCTGGAGACCTGAGTGGTTAATGAAGATATAAGCTCCTAGGAGCCCTGAAATTCTGTGACATTCTCCAAAATGTTGGTAACTAAAAATAAATAATATTGAAGTCTTTCTGTATCATTCATTGATGTCATTGATGGGAAGGGTAGTTGCTGTGAACCCCAGACATGCACAAAGATTTTATATGATTGATTCTCTGAGCCTGTTTCCTCATCTGTAAATGAGGGGAACCATTCAGTTCATTGGGATGATAAGAGAAAAGTTCTTTGTAAACCTGTAAGTACTATAGAAGTGTGCACTATTACTACAATCATGCACTTTAGCATTTTGAAACCCTTGACCCCTCCACTATGGGGGTCTAGAGGGTAGGAAGCAGGTTAGAATTCTTGGGCTAGGATTATGTTATTCCTTTTATTTTTATTTATTGACTTATTTATTTATTTTAAGTTTTCAACATTCATTTCCCCAAAATTTTGAGTTCCAAATTTTCTCCCCTTTTCTCCCCTCCCCCCACCCCCAAATACCTTGCATTCTGATTGCAATCAGGTAGTCCCACAATTTTTAAATTGTCTCTCCTGGATCTATTTTTCAGGTCAATTGTTTTTCCAATGAGATACTTCACATTATCTTCCATTTTTTCATTCTTTTGGTTTTATTTTGTGATTTTTTGGTTTCTCATAAAGTCATTAGCCTCCTTCTGTTCCACTCTAATTTTTAAAGAACTGTTTTCTTCAGTGAGATTTTGAACCGCCTTTTCCATTTGACTAATTCTGCTTTCTAAAGCATTCTTCTCATTGGCTTTTTGAACCTCTTTTGCCAATTGAGTTAGCCTATTTTTAAAGGTGTTATTTTCTTCAGCATTTTTTTGGGTCTCCTTTAGCAAGGTGTTGACCTGCTTTTCATGATTTTCCTGCATCTCTCTCATTTCTCTTCCCAATTTTTCTTCCACCTCTCTAACTTGATTTTCAAAATCCTTTTTGAGCTGTTCCATGGCCTGGGGCCATTGCATATTTATTTTGGAGGTTTTGGATACAGAAACCTTTACTTTCATGAGAATTACTTTATGAGAATACCTATTCACCAAGAAAGTAACCTCCTATAGTCTTATTTTTCCCCCCTTTTGGGGCTTTTTCCTAACCAGTTACTTGACTTTTGGGTCCTTTGTCAAGAGTAGAGTATACTCTGGGGACCTGTAAGTTCTCACTTCCTCCACGGTGGCATAATCAAGGGAGAGGAGTTTACTCCCTGGCCTGGCTCACTGCTGAGATTCAGAGCAGCTGCTCATTCCCCCAGGGGCTGAAAGCTGAGTGCTCCAACAATGGAAGTTGACTGCTGCCTGCAGCCATGGCCACCACAGTCACTGCTGCTACTGCCTCTGCCACCACCACCTAAGGGTGGGGCTAGGGAAGGACCCTGCTCCCTTCTTGCCAAGTTGGAAAAGCCCTCTCACTGACCTTTAAAGCTGCCTTCAGCACCTGTGGGTTGAAGGATCTGTGAACTACTACTGCAGCTGCTGCAGATTCCACCCTGAAGGCCTGCTCTGGTTGTGCCCCTCCTGGTGTCATGTGGCCCAGGCTGGGCTGTACTCTACTCTGTGTCTGAATCTGATGTGAAAGACCTTTCCAGGCAGCCTTTCAGGTCACCCTGGGCTGGAAATCTCCTCCACTCTGTTGTTCTGTGACTTCTGATGCTCTAGGATTTGTTGAGAGTCTTTCTTTCTTTTTTTTTTTTTTATATTTTGTATGTATTTATTTGAGTAATGTTGTACAGTCAGTCATCTTCCTTAATAGAATGTAAACTCTTTGAAGGAAGACACTTTCATTTTTGCACCTCCTAGGCAAACAGTTGGTATTTAATAAATGCTTGCTGATTAACTCTCCTATGCTATACTCTAGTTCTAAGAATACCACCTCAAACCTCAATTCTGACTC
>CM053771.1:91856131-91928283 GCA_028658325.1 Potorous gilbertii
GGTGTTATTTTCTTCAGCATTTTTTGGGGGTCTCCTTTATCAAGGTATTGACCTGTTTTTCATGCTTTTCTTGCATCTCTCTCATTTCTCTTCCCAGTTTTTCCTCCACCTGTCTAACTTGATTTTCAAAATCCTTTTTGAGCTCTTCCATGGCCTGAGGCCGTTGGATGTTTATTTCAGATGTTTGGGATACAGAGGCCTTTACCCCTATGTCTTTACCTGATAGTAAGCATTGTTCTTCCTCATCAGAAAGGAAGGGTGGAAACATCTGCTTACTAAGAAAGTAACCTTCTATGGTCTTATTTTTTTTCCCTTTTCTGGGCAATTTCCCAGCCAGTTACTTGACTTCTGAGATTTCTCTCCACCCCCGCCTAGATCTGCCCAGCTAGTGCTTGGGGTCTGAGATTCAAATGCTGCTCCCCAGCCTCAGGACTTTCAGCGGGGGGCCTGGCTGCTATTCAATGTGAGCTTAAGTTCTGGTGCTCAGGTGGGGCAGGGCTGCCTCCCAGGCTCAGTTCCCTCAGAGGGTTTATGCGGAGACCTTCAGTAATGGACTCCAGCTTCTGCCTGCTCTGGCTGTCCACTGCCTCTGCTGCTGCCTCCCGAGGGGGCCTGAGTTGTGGAGACACCCTGCTCCCCTCTCAGCCAGTCCAGAAGTCTATCTCACTGACCTGTGCGCCTGTGGGTGGAGGGACCTTCGTGGCCGCCAGAGATTATGTCCCTGAAGCCTGCTCAGATCTGCTCCTCTCAGTGCCCCGCAGCCAGGGAAGGGCTGGGCTCCCGACAGACCCTTGGGGTTGGTTTCTCAGGGCTCTCTGGAATGGAAATCTCCTTAACTCCGTTGCTGTGTGGCTTCCACTGCTCGCGAATTTGTTGGGAGTTGTTTTCACAGGAAATTCATGGGCTGTGGGTTCAGAGCTAGCATATGTGAATCTTTCTACTCCAATATCTTGGCTCCTCCCCCTTCTTCTGCATTCTATATGGAGAGTCTTGTATATTTGGCTATTGAGAACTATGCTGACATATTCGGAGTCACTGCTGCTGCTGTGAATATTGCCTTAGCGACACACCAGGAAAAGGAGAATAGTGGTGAAGGAAGTCCTAGGTTTGGTCAGATTCTGGTAGGCAAGTTACTGAACACCTCTGAGGCCTTAATTGTAAAGACAATCTAGGCTCTGTTCCACCTCAGCAGCCTCACTCACCCTGACTTCCTCAAGGGGCTTGTGAGTCTCTGTCTTGGATCCCCATTTCTTGAAGAGCCCCAGTCGTGCTTACTTCCTTCTCAACTCGCTCTCTTGACTGCTTCAGTTCTTTAGCAGCCTCAACCCTCCCACCTTTTGTGTTTTTTCTCCTCCTTTTTAGAATGTAAACTCCAGATCAGCTTGTTTTCATGCATTTACACTCCTACCACTTAGCACGGCACATCATGATCCAATGTGACCTATGACCCTCAGTTTTCCTATCTGTAATATATGGGTGACCCTATTTGTCCTTCCTACAAGTTTGTTGCGTATTAAATCACCTATTATCATTATTAGCAATGGACAAAAGGGGCTATTCCAAAAGTTTTGGCTTGGCTTTGGTGGAATTCAGGAGCAGGTGTTCAACATCACCACCTGTCTGAAGTCACTGAATGGTAGGGTCTTTGACAATATGGAATTATGAAAAGTGGGGGCTGTTTCTGGGTCTTCTTGGACAGTGTAGTGGAAAGAGCTCTATATTTAGACTCAGAGGACCTGGGTTTGAGTCATGACCCTGCCATGTGACTCTGGGTGAATCTTTTCCCTTCTCTGAGGTTTTGTTTCCTTAACAAGGGGATTGGACTTCCTTGTTGCTTCCAGTTCTAAATTCATGTCATTGCGATCAATGTCTCTTTCTAGATCATGTAGAAGAAAAAGTACAGTCACCAAAATCAGGAGATCCGAACTTGAGTTCAAGTTCTCTCATTATCCAGCTTTGTGATGAAGTTGTAAGTGAAGGCCCAACCTAGTTTAACTTAAAGAAATTCATCATTAGAAGGTTAACCAGTGGGTTATCCATAGCAACTCATGAAGACCTTTTACTAAGGTATAAAGGACTCAAGATTTGCTTCATTGACTCTAATTAATCACTGATGACTTGATTGTATCAGAGTTGAATCATGAACTTAGATCTGTGAAGGGCATCAGAAGACAAAACCCCTCATTTAGCTATAACATGGCCAGGAGAGCTTATGCACCCAAGGTCACAGAGGTAGGGAATTAGACTGATGCTTGCATAGCAATCACGAAGTCGAAAGCCTTGCTGGTTTGATAGGACCTACCAGAGCTTGCATTACACTGGCATGGCCTTTGACGACTCAAAACAACCTGCACTTCCATGACCAAAGTAGAACATTATGTCTCAAGATCATATGGGTAGTAATGACTTGGTCTAAACTAATCCTAGGCAAATCACTCACCATACCTTATACTACTCTGCATAAAGGAGATTGTTGGAGGAAAATGGAATAAGCATTTATTAAGTGCCAATTATGCAGTAAACACTTGTTACTAAGAGAAAATTGAGGCAGAGAGGTTAAGTGACTTGCCTAGGTTCAAGAAACTAGTAAGCAGCTGAGGTCATATTTGAATTCAGGTCTTCCTGATTACAGGTCTACCCTTCTATCAATTGTGCCACATAGTTGCCGAATAATATTTAAATTCTGTGCTTATGAAGGTCTTTTACCCCCAAATACATACTAGTAACTCAAAGTAATTTTTAGTAACTAAACTATATGGGGAGAGCACTGACCTGGAGTGAGGGAGTTTTATAATCTTAAGCCCATGTCAATAAAATCACAGATTCAGTTTAAAAAGATACATCACTTTCTAGACTTGCTGTTTGAGATGTATTGTCATGCTAGATAGATAGAGCATTTATTACAGTACCCAAGAACCATAACTAGCAATTTTGATACCTGGGGCAAGTGTCAAGAAACATTCAATGAAATCAACAAGTATTATTAAGCACCTACTGTTCCATTCTGCATATGATTCATTGTTTTTTATTATCCCTATATAGATGAATAACCTCTACAGATTGTCCATCCAACTGCATGTCATAACCTAAGCAATAGAAATTCTTCATACATTCAATCTTTTCTGTGTGGATGATCAGGCCAAATCCTTATGCGTGTTTATAGAGTAAGTTACTTGATAGACCAATGTCAAGAGCTAACATCTGAGGTCGGATCTTCCTGACTCCAAGCTGACATCCTATAAATTATCCCAGGCTCTTACATTCTATCCACTAGATCACACAGGATGAAAAGGTAATGATGGGTTGTGACTTCTGCTGGTCACATCAGTAAGATCAAATAAAAAATCATCAGCTTGAGATAAGTAAGTAACTGGAAGATGGTATAAGCAAAGGACCTGAGGCAAGAGAGGATCATATAGAGAGAACTGGAAGGTACCTCAAAAACAATCTAGTTTAGTGGTGACAAATTCAAATAGAAAGAGGGCTACAAAACCATATATGAGAATCCCTGCATTAACTTAGAAAACCGCATCTTAACATTATTAGTGTTTTATAGTATTTTGTTAAATATTTCTCAATTACATTTTAATCTGGTTTCAGCCTCACTTAGGACTGTTGTGGCCTGTGTCTAGGGGCCATGTGTTTGATACCTCTAGAAATAGCTTCCAGTTCAACTGCCTCATTTTAGAAATGAGGAAATTGAGACCCAAGGAAACTATAGTCACGTAAGTGTCTGAGGTTCATTTGAACCCCTGCCTCCTGACTTCAAAGCTAATGCCCTTTCCACCCTGAAATAACAGGCTCAAAAGATACTGAATGCCTCTGTTTTGCTGAAACAAATCGTGCATGGAGGAAAAAAAGCATTAAAAATTGAGGCACTGAAAGGTTAAGTCATTGATTTTCCAAAGATTAAGACATACACAGAGAGAGATTAAGCCAGTGGCAGAGCAGGAACTAGCATCCTGGGATATTAGACCCTTAGTCTAGTATTTGCCCTCCTCTAGCTTGCACCAAACTTTCTGAGAAGGAAATGTTCTTCCTCCACAAACTAGGAGGTACCTCAGATTTTACTACTTTTAGGAGCTTTCTGGACCCCCAGAAATCCCTAGGGGTGAGAGTAATTTTTTTTCTCCCTTTTTGCTCTCTATTCAGTCATTTCATTCTTCTGACCCCTTTCCTCCCCTGTGTCCAGAATACACTTTGACTTCTCCCTCATCACACAAAAACTAGATAATCAGGCAACTGTTAAAGACAATAGGACACTGAGGAATCAATGAAGGAGCCAACAGGGCAGCTGTTTCAGGGAACAGCTGATGAGGGGGGGGAACCAATTTGCTTTCTCAGTGTTTTTTTGGAGATCAAGGAAAGGAACCTTCCCAGGGTTGGTGTGAGGTGTGATTCATGGGTGATTCATTTCTGAAGTTCAGTATCCTCTGTGGCCAACTTAGCTGCTGCTGACCCAGCACTTCATTGGCTGCAGGCTCATTAAACTATAACAAGCATGCTCTGCTGCTTCCTAATTGACTTTGTTACAGTTTTATTAGATGTAATAACAAATTTTGTTTTTCTGGTAACAGACTTATCTGTCTGGGAAAAGACTTCAGCTGTCCAAGAGATAGTGTTGCATTTGTTACAGCTTAGACCATAATAAAATTTTTAAATATAATGTTTTCTATGGTTACAGGGTTGAAGGTAAAGAAAAGGAGATTTAATGGTTACATTAAAAAAAAGCACAAGACTGATAGAAGAAGAAAAAACTAGATTCTGATCTTGACTGTGACACAAAATGGCTGTATAAAATTGGCCTTAAACAATCACTTAACCTTTCTGGGTACCAGTATCCTCACTGTTAAAAATGAAGAGTTGGATCTCTAAGGTTCCAGTTCTCAAGGTCTGTGGTTACTAAGGTGAAAAAAAGTTATGTCTATCACATGTGGGCAATACTCTGCCCTTTATAAATTTAATTACTATACCATTTTTGATAAAGGTCTGATCCCTAAAATGAGATGTCTTTGGAAGGAAAGATCAAAGTAAGTATCCACTGAGAAAATAATTACACAAAATTATCATTTTATATATATATATATATATATATATATATATATAAAATAGGTTTCTTTACTGTCCTTTGTATTGAAGGAATGTTAAAGAAATAAATTTTTTTATAAAGAAGCAAAATAGTAACAGAAACATATCATTTCACATGGAAGAGACCACAGTGGCTATCTGATCCTTCATCTACCTAGGAGATAACCTACAGCTACATAGTAGTTCCTTTGGAATTCTCCCCTTAGTCAGAACTAAACTTTAAGGTTTGAGGGGGACAAGGAGAGAGGGAGGGGAGGGGGAGGGAGGAGGAGGAGGAGGAGGAGAAGAAGAAGGAGGAGGAGGAGGAGGAGGAGGAGGAGGAAGAAAGAAGAAAGATGTTGTAGGCACTGAGTCAAAAGTTTAGCAACAATAGTTGCTACAAAACATTCTCCCTAATACCTTGAGAACACTGTCCCACCAACACAATGCCCATGAGGATAGTGGGCACACATGTTAAATACAATGGTATTAAGATTATAGGAAGCAAATGTGGCAAAGGGATATCTTCTTACTTCTGACTCTGGAAATCCTTTTCTTTCTCTTCATTGAGAGTCCTCATGAAGTTCTGCCTAAATATAGTTCTCTGTTGAACTCTGAGGACTGGTCCCTATCTAGAGTCTGTAGGTGGCACTTCTCTTTGCCACGAGGGGTCACACGAAGCCTGCCATTGCCAGATGACTAGCTTTCCTCATCAGTCTGTAGTCACTTCCAATGACATCAATCACTACTGCTCCTATTACCACTGCTGCTGCCCTTAATCAGCTCTGATTGACAAGAGACCTCTGATGGGACCTTAAGCTTTCCCAAACTCATAAGGGCACTCAGACACTTTCATCGCAGAATATAAATTCAACAAAGATCATGAAAGAAGATAAACAAGACAGAAGCAGCTATGTGCTCATGACCATCATGGCTGGATGGAAGACGGGGACCTACCCTTCCCCCACTTGGCTTTCAAGCAGGCAGCTCAAAGTAGTCCTGCCTCACTCAAAGCCACAAAGGAAAAACATGAAGGGACATGTCATCCCTTTTTAAAACAGTTCCAGCTTAGCAAACCAAGTTATCAATTTTTGGTTCTATAGGCAAATAAAAGACTTTTCATATCAAGTGGTGCAAACCCCTCAGTCCCAAATGGCTAGAAACTGGCTCTCCCCACATTTCCATATTGTCATTTGAACCAGAACCAAACAAGGAATAGATGTATGTTTCAGGGACTGGTCCTAATATGCCATTTCATCCCCATTATACCTGAATAAGAATTACCTCCACAGCGTTCCCAATACATATAGTCATCTAGCCATTATTTGAAGACTTCCAATAAAGGGGAAACCATTTCCTCCCATGGCAGTCCAAACTACTTTTTAATACTTCAAATAGGAAGTTTTTTGCCATCAAGCTTAAATTTGCCCCTTTTCAATTTCTACCCATTTATCCTACTTCTAAATGCTGGTACCAAATAGGACAAATTTAATCCCTCTCCTATGTAATAACCCTTCAAATACTTGGAGACATCATGTATTCCATATGTCTTTTTTACTTCAGATTGAACATCTGTAATGGTAATTTAAATGGGAAGATCTTTCCCATTCATTAATAAACCCATGTGACCTCCCTGTGTCACATGAAAGTCTGAGTCACATGGAATCTGTGGTAGGAGGAGTTTGCTGAACAGGTGGAACAGGAAGAGGTGGTACTAGAGCAGAGCTGAGAAGAAGTTAGTCATAAGAGCAGTCAGAGCTAGGAAGGATGCAGGCAAGTAAGGGGCTGGCTAATGTGAGTGAAAGAGCTTGTTTGTGATTTTTAAGGGAGCTAGTTTGTGGGAAGCCTAGCCAGGGAAAGGCTTGGGGATGATGTTGTCCTCTGTATTGTTATTGTGTATAGATCTTTGTTACTATGATGGATTTGTCTTTCTGGTGTCAGAATAAATATTTTGGTTCTGTCTTCCATGTGGAGAGTCTGTTGTATTCCATGATTCAGAATTGCACCAGGATATTCATGGCCACCGCAGGCACTATGAATATCAAGTTGGTTCTATAACATTCACAAGTCCAGGTAACCTTCGTAGTGCATGACTTTTAAAACTTTTAGCCATATTAATTGACCATCTCTGAATACTTTCCATCTTGGTAGTTCTCTTCCTAAAATGTGGTGCCCACTATGGAAGTTGAATACTTTTGGTTTTGATCTAATATTTGTAGAGTAGTTATTAATTCCCAAATCTTGAACAGTATACCTTTCAATGCAATCTGCATTGCAACTGTATCAGTCAATAAACTTGCATTTATTTAGTGCCAACTGTGTGTCAGGCACTATGTTAAGTAAACTGCGATATAAAGAAGGGCAACAAATGATCCTTGTCCTCAAAGGGTTCACAGTCTAATGGGGGAGACAACATGCAAATTTGTGTGTGTGTGTGTGTGTGTAGAGAGAGTGTGTATATATGTGTGTGTATGTGTCTATATCTAACAAATTTTAGTAGTCTCAGAAAGAAGGCACTAAGATTAAGAAGGCCCAGGAAATGCTTCTTGCAGGAGCTGGGTTTGCCCTGGGGACTCTCACAGCACACTACTGCACTCCCAGAGCTCTTTCACATGACTGCTATATCTCTGTGCCTCCCCATCTCTATACCTGGAAAGTTGACCTGTTAAATTAAGTGTAATACTTGATGCTTCTTGTTTTCCATCAGGCTGTGTTCTAACCTGTTAGGATCTTTTTGTTCTCAATACTTACACTCTTATGGAATACTAAACTAAAACAGAGGTCCATTTTTTCTCTCCAGGGGATGTATACTGAATACATTCACTAGGATAAATTTTGGGAACTCTCAGACCCAGAGATCAGAGACCCTAAATGGCAGCTTCTAATAATGGGATTTTCATTCCTGTTCTTGTTAAACTTGAGCTTTGAGATTAACGTCAAAAAGTAAAATACTGGTCTCACAGGGGAAAAGACAAGCCAGGCCAAGATAACACAGAAGAGCGAATTAGGAAATAATGGAGTTTAGTGGAAAGATATTTATGTGCTTTCTAATTGTCATAATTCATTACAGGAGTTCTTTGTATAGTTTGTCCCTGCTGCTTAAAGGCAGAAGTTGAGACAAAAATGTTTTCTCACAAAAATGTTTTCTTAAACTCTAACCTGCTATGGTACTCTAAAATTTAGGAGCTCTGACTTCTAGTCCTGGCTCAATCAATTTTGTGTCCTTAGATGAACATTTACTCTTTTGAATCCAGTTTCCTCATCTGTAAAAGAGGATTAGTCTAGATCAAGAGTTCTTAATCTAGGGTACACACACTCACAAACAGCCACAAAGGGTCTATTGATAGCTTTTTGGAGATCCATGAACTTGGATGGGAAAAATACATCTTTATTTCATTATAATTGATTTCCTTTGTCATCCTAGTTATTTCATTTCATTCAATTAACAATATTTTTCTGAGAATGGTTCATAGACTTCCAAACTGCCTAAGAGGTACGTTACTTGAAAAAATTAAGAACCCCCAGTCTAAAATGGTTTCTAAGTTCCCTTATTCTATATGACATTTAATTATATATATAGTTATATATGTAAAACATTTAATTTTTTTTTTGGTATTTTGCCTCAGCTTTTTTGGGGCCATATTTGATTATAGGGAACCTTATAATAAATTTATCTGTTCCAATCCAATACCTTGACAAAAATAATTCATATTTATATAGTATTTTCCACCACTAACACCCACCTCCAGTGTCTCATTTTGGTATGAAGGTAATCCAGATTTCTTGAAGGCTCTACTAGTGGAATATAATCCCTGGCAGGTTCTACTAAACTGTAAAAGCTTTGAATACAGACCTGGTGATGGATTGTGTGTCTGTTGTCTGAGGAACAGCCCAACTAAATTTAGATAGGCTCATCACTGGGTAAGCGATGGCTTAATTGGGCCTGGAGTCAGAAAGACTTGAGTTCAGTTCCAGCCTCAGATACTTACCAATTGTGTGACCCTGGGAAAGTCACTTAACCTCTGTTTGTCTTAATTCACTGGAAAAGAAAATGGAAAACCACTCCTTTGCCGAGGATAACCCCATGGACAGCATTGGCATGGTCCACAGGGTCACAGAGTCAGACATGACTGAGCAACAGCAATAAATCATCCCAGAAACACAAAAAAGTTATCAACTAAGTTGTAGGAAGATTATAATCTGCATTCATAAAGGGACTACAACCTCTACCAAAACCACACATCCTTATTGTATATCCAGCATTTGAATGTTTACAAAGAGAAACCCTATGAGATAAGGAGTAGAAAGTTGACTCTGGAATCATAAAGATATGGATTTAGATCCCCCTCTGGCTGGAATTTTTTCCTTCCTCATTTCTACCCCTTGGTTTCCTTCAAGTTTCAGCTAAATTCTTCCCTTCTGCAGAAAGCCTTTTACCCATCTCTCATAATTCTAGTTGCTTCTCTTTATAGGGGACTTTGAAAGCTGTTGAGAGCTAACTAGTGTTGTGTAGGGGCCCGAGGAGTTGTGGACCTAGGGACTGAGGGCAACTGGTCACAATCACAGAAGCAGGAGTGCATGGCAAAGAGGGAAGAAAAGAAATATACCTGCCGCAGGACATTAGATCCAAGTATATGCACCCAGGGGCTTGTCTAGGCCTCCCTTCATGGTATTGGGAGTTTTGGGGAACTGAGTGCTAACCTTAATGTGGGATGAAAAGAGGTTAAGAGACAATGTGTACCTGAGTTAGGCTATCTATTGCTTCCTCAAAGGGTCTGGAATATTAGCACCTCCTATGATACTATCCTGAATAAATATTCTGTGTCTATATGGTCATTTGAAGCTCAAGCTCTGCTAAATTCTAATTTTTCCTAGTGAGATATTGATTAGGGACATGAACCACAGGCAAATCATAGAGAATATTCTTAATTACTGTCACACGACCAAAACTAAACCTAGAGCAGAATAAGTCTAGGACTCTAGTTTGGAGCAACAGGTTGTGTGCACAAGTATCAGAGTTGAGATTTGAATGCTGGTCCTCTGACTCTATGTCCAGTGCCCAATCAATTAGCCAATCAAGAGATCTTTATGAGGTGTCTACTGGGTGCCAGACACTATGCTAGTCAGTGGAGATACAAGTACAAAGAATGAAGTGATTCTTACTCATGATGTGTTTGCAGCATAAGAGTTCTTTCCCTTTTTTTAGTCATAAACCCCTTTAACAATCTGGTGAAACCTATGGGTCTCCTCTCCAAAGAATGTTTTAAAAAGTTCAAAATAAAACACATAGGCTTGCAAAGGAAAACAATTATATTGTACTGAAATACAGTATCAAACTATGGTTTAAAACATTCATAGTCCCCAGATTAAAAGCCCCCTTCTTTCCCACTGTGTCACCTGCTAATTTTGTGAAAGGAGAAATGAGTCACCAAAGATAAAATTCGTTGTGGAGCTAAGAAGACAAATGAATTCGGTTAGTTCCCCAGAAGGCCTCTACTTAGTTAAAGAGGTCATGCTGCCTTCCTTTAACAACTCAGCAACTCCGAGTCTCCTCTGTGTGTGGTGGGCATTCCAAGTGAATATGGTAAAGTCAAAAAGCATCCAACTTGTCAGAGAGCTGCTGAGAGAAGTAGCTGATAAAAGAAGTAGAATTCTCTTAGGAGAAGGAGAAGGCTGGATGTGGGAGATTTGGGGTTCACCCAGACTTTTCCAGACATCGGGGGTCCAGACAGATTTAGTCATGTCTGTCTGTGATTTATGGAGTTTGATATCTAACCTGTCCTGACACGTAAAGCCTTCATAACACCAAAGTTGGTAAGGAACAAGACCTTAAATATGAATCCCAGCTTTGCCTTTTTCCAGCTGTGTGGATCTGAGCGGGTCTTTTTGCCGTTCTAGGGCTCCCTTTATTACTCTATAAAATGAAGGGTTTGATTTAGATCGTCTCTAGGTCATTTCCAGCCCTCAGTCTTCTGGTCTGGGTGAAAGTGCTTCATGAATTTTTATAATTGCTACTCTTAGAAGATAACAATCATCTTCTCCCAGAAGTCTCCTCTTCTCCAGGGTAAGCATCTCTAGTTCCTCAAAAGAATCACCATCACAACTTTTCAGAGTCCCTAAGGCATGACTTGGGAGTAGGATAAAGTTTGAAAAATCTTAGATGGCTCCATTCCCTTATAAATTGGAAAAGGTTGATTTTTAAAGGTCACAGACCATGTCCCTACTCCATTTCACATCAACAGCTTTCTGTCCTGATTAAAGATTTCTAAGGGAAGTAGAGCCAAAACCTCTTTAGGGTAGACCCCTCCTCAGTCTGGAAGTTCTAACAGATACTTAATGCTAGTGTTTATAATCATAGACCTTTTCCCTCTGCTGGGAAAAGTCCAGTGCTGGTGCTGAAGCAGGGCCAACACTACAATTCTTACATAATTCAGGCACCAGACAGGCTCCTCAGGCGCACCTGAAAGACGCAGCAAATTATGTGAAGAGTCCTGGCAATGGCCTTGGTCTTGGGGAGAGTGAATCTGCCCTTGAACTCTCTTGTCCAGACTGGCAGGAAAAGGGAGGAAAAAGAATCAAACCCTGATTCTTTGTCTCCCATAGACTTTCACAACAAAAGGAACTGTTTTCCATGCATGTAAGTCCTCAAAAGTCTTCAAAACCCAGCTCAAGTCCCATTTCCTCCATAAAGTCTTCTCAGGGCCCACATCAACTCATATTATGTTGTAACACCTTTTTAATTATGCTACCCCTTGATTATATTTTTGCAGCATATAGATGCTCTTCTTGTTATAACACAGTGAAATAAGCAAAGTATTTTTGTCCCCATTTTGCAGATGAGAAAACTAAGTCTTGGAGAAGTTAATTGGTTAGATCACTCTGTGACACACACTGTCACACAGCAAGTGGCAGAGAGAGAGGATTCAATTCTGAGTCACCACACTTGACTGCTTGTGCCGCTTAACTAACCATCCCAGAATCTTGGAATTGGGTAATTCATCTGTCTCCCTGGACCTCAGGTCCTGCATCTGTAACATAGGAACAAGATTTGCCCCACCCACCTCACAGCATTATTGTGAGCATCCAGCAAAATGGCATTTATTAAATGATTTGCAAAACTTTTAATGAAACGTTGTAGAAGTATGAGCCATTTGTACTGTTGTTGAGGTCAGTCAGCCAGCTGACTGCAAGTGGCAGGCTCCTGCATCCTGGTACAATTCTCTTTCTTTCCCTCACTCCCTATGATTGGAGAGTGTGCCAGGTAGGCATCAGAGATAATAGAGGACATCATGTCTTCTATTTAAAGATGAGGTTGGGACAGACACCTCATCATTTCCCACCTGACTCTTTGTGAGGTATTCTCCCTCTCTCTATCCTTTTTCAGCTTCTTTGTATATACTATCTTCCCTCCATTGGATTCGAAACTTCTTGAAGGCAGTCATCTTTTGTATTTCTTTGTTTTAGCACTGTTTTAGACTGGCACATAGTCACTTAGTAAATGTTTGTTGACTGACTATTGACTTCTGATGGATAGAAACAATTATAGAGAGAGTCACTTTGGTCCCTGAATCTCTGTGGTTGTTTGGGGTGCAATTCAAAGTAAATACCTTTTACATCTATGAAGCTGGATGGGATTGTTGTGAGAATGTGAATATTTCATGGAAAATGGGAACATATTCCACATTCTCTCCACATGATGAATGTGAAATTCCCATAGAGATCAACCAGGAATATCCATTCAAAAGTCTTTGAATCCTGCATTTGATTTTCCACAGGAGACTGCCTCATTGTAATAATTAGGAGAAAGAGAAATCCTGGACAGAAGCTGTAATGGTAGTCAATTAAGGACCATCAGTTTTTCCATTTTAAACCCTGTTTTGTATGGAGTTAAGGTTGGGTGAATTAAAAAATTGCCTTTGGGCAGAAACCTGAAAATATAAGGACAACTTGGGAATGGACTATTCTACACCATCTCTATAGGCATGACCCAAACTTCATTAAATTATACAAGTTATAATCCTTTTTAGGAGCCTTATTTGCAGATCCATAAATTTTTAAAAATAGCCTTGAGTTCAGATGTGGAATCTGGCAAGCCATCAACTCTATACAATGGTTGAAGACCTGGCAAATGCTTTTTTTTTTTAACGTAATAGACAAAATAAGTTGAGATGATTCATTGCACATGCATTGCAGACATTTAACTTTCTCTGCAAGTTAAATTACAACAATTTTGAGCAAGAACCAGTTACATAAAATTCTGAATGATCTGGCCCTGCCTTTATAAATGTGCCCCCTATTCTCCCCCTCCATAAAGCCTGAACTCTGACCAAGGTGGTTGTCACAAGATTTGCTCGTTTGGGGTTTTATAATATTTGACAACTGGTACCTTAGAGCTGTTTGAATGGGAAACTGGTGTCTTCCTCCCATCTAGCTCAGTAATATAGGTCAGATGCCTAAAAAATTCAAGAAGTGAAGGATAGATTGCTCCTTATTGAATATGGTTAGAGTCTCTTAATTCAATTCCATGGACCTCCAAGTAATGCCATGGACCAGATTGAGAAGGCAACTTTAGGGTTGCCTTCAGAGTTATAGGTGCCTACTTCAGAGTTATAGGTGACTTCCCACTGGCAGAGGTACCAAACCTTTTCTCTTCCCTTTCAATTTTGCTTTTCTAAATTCTAGCCTTATTTCAAGACTCTGAGCTCAACTTCTGTCTCTTCTAGGACACCTTCTCTACTTATTCCCAGTCTGTGTGATATCTCCCTACTCTGAATGGGAAATTCTCTCTTTGGCATATTGTACCTGTGATTTGGCATCACCACTTGTTTTATCTACGTGTACTGCCTCTTCATCTATTGGATAGCTTCATCTAGATTAATGTGAATAATGAGTCCCTTGAAGTGACCACATGTATTCAGATTTGCACCATTCAAAGTTATATTTATTAAATATGGTCATTGCTTTTAGCCCAAGGGAAATATGCAGCGTGAATTCAAATATTTCCATCCCTTCATGAAATTCATCACTCTCATTAAAGGGTAGGAACCATGTCTTATACTTCTTTGAATCCCTAGCACTGGTCAGGCAACATGATGTAGTGGAAAGAAAACTGGATTTTGGAGTCAAAAGACCTTGAGTAAATCACTAAGAGAGTGATTTACTCAAGGTCTTTTGACCAAATAAAAACTGAAATCTAGTTCTTTTGACTCTAAATCCAATATTCTTTCCATTAGATCATGCCCTTTAGTGAGAATGGAATTATCTGAATTCTGCATTTTCCATTGGGCTAGAACCAGTGACCATATTTATATCTGCAAAATGAATGAGTTAGACTAGAAGATTTCTAATGTCCCTTCCGACTGTCAGTGGTATGATTCTACACAATAGTTAGGAAGGAAGGAGACATGAATTTATTAATTGTCACTATGGATCAATGCTTCACAAATATCACATGTGATCCTCACAACAATCTGGGAAGTATATGCTATTATGATCTCAATTTTTACAGTTGAGGAAACTGAGGGAAGCAGAGATTAAATAACTTGCCAAATGTCACACAGTTAGCAAGTGTCTGAAGCCCTATTTGAACTCAGGTTTTCCTGACTCCAGGTCTAGCACTCTATCCGTTATACCACCTAGCTGCCATAATCTCTTCTCCAGGGAACTGCATTTCTTAATGCCTCGGTTTCTTCATGTGTAAAATAAAATGTTGTATTAGATGACCTCTAACATACTCCCAAGGCATCTAGGTGGCATGGTGGATAGAGAACCTGGACTGGCATCAGGAAAACTCATCTTTGTGAGTATCTAGCCTCAGACCCTTAGTACCTGTATGACCCTGGTCAAGTTACTTAATTCTGCATCAGTTTCTTCATCAGTAAAATGAACTGGAGAAGGAAATGGCAAACCACTTCATTATCATTGCCAAGAAAACCCCAAATGAGGCCACAAAGAGTGAAACGCAATGGGCCAGAATTCATCTTAGATTAAATTCTTTGTGAGGTTTTCTAGTTGGGTGAGACAATCTAGATAAGATGATCTAGATGGAGTAAATTTTTGAGGAAAGTCAGGAACCTCTCCAGTAATTTGTTGTTTAATCATCATTTCTCTCAGAACTCTAAAGTACTCTGCACATGGGAGGGATTGTTATTAATATTAGCAAAATCTCCAAGAACTTTGCAGGACAGAGTCATGGAATTAGACCACTGAAAGGTAATAACTTGGGAAATGTGTCTAATTATTTTTGTTTGTAACTAATTTCCACATGGTCCAAAGTGGAGGGAAGGGGGGAAGGGGTAACTGACCAGTGACAAAGTGCTAGGTGATCTTTCATGCTAATATATCAGGAAGCATCATTCAGTTTTGTGGGTTGTTTCTTTTATGTCCAAAAGCCAGCTATTCCTTGCAAGGACAATTGACTTTGACATCTAGGAATCTTTGGCACTGGGGACCAACTTTAAAGTCTTCCCATGCTATTGATTGCCATTTCTTCCAGATGTGAAATGTTCCGTGGCCTGCTCTGTGTTATCTTGAGCTTGGTGGTAGAATAGTCTTGCCTAGAGGATTTTTACTCCTGTTTCAGTGTCTAAAAATCTGAATAATTATGATTATTTCCCTGTCTTTTACTCCTTTTTGTGATCCTGGGCAAAATGACATTGGCTTTCTAGAGTTCATTTTGATCATTTATAAAATGAGAAATCAGTCTCAAAGGTTCCTTTCAGCTCTGAAAGCATATGATACTTTAATTATCTTGACTGTTATTATTCATATGTTCCTGATCCATATTATTATTTAGATTAAGTGTTCTTGACCATTTTTTTTTTGGCATGGGCCCCTTTGGCAGTCTAGGGAAGCCTATTGACCCCTATGTTTTTAAATGCAGAAAAAAAATATATTGAATTACAAAAGAAATCAATCAAGCTGAAGTGCAATTATCTATCTATCTCTCTATCAATCAACCAATCTATCTATCTATCTACATATATATGTGTGTGTGTATATATATATATATATATATATATATGTATAGTCACAGACTTCTGGTTAGGAACCTTTGACTTATCATTTCATTTTGACCTTCAATGCGTATTTTGACTTTGACTACACAAAAGGAGAAGGGACATAGAGTAATTTCAGGTCTATTTGTATATTTGAGGATCTAATCACACGGTACTATAGAATACAGTACTGCTTGTCAGTTGTTTTATGCCTTATTTTATCAACTATATTGCAAGAGGAAATGTTTCATCAATAATTGATAATGACAGCAGGTAACGTTTATATAGCACCTACTATGTGCCAGATACTGCGCTAAGCATTTCACAATTATCATCCCGTTCTCGTGCCATCCCCACCACAACCCCTTTCGTACCATAAATCTCTCCATGGCTTGGTAGATGTCTCTTTAAAAGTTATCTTGGCTGAAAAATTCATTACACTCTGTGATTGATCTGGGGATGAATAACTAAGTTGGTTGCTAAGATAGCAAAAGGATAGTCCTTTACTGGGCCTGTAATTAAAATGTTTCTAGCTTGACAGGACCGGGCAGAACTTGTACTTTGTTGACATTGTTTTTGAGAACTCAGGGTTACCTCCACAACTAAAGAGGCATTAGATATGGAGTTAGGGAAGGTACCTTGGACATGGAGTATCAATGAATGTTTGTTGAATGGATGGATGGATGGATGGATGGGAAGATGAATGAATGAATGAATGAATGAAATTCTCAAATCTTGTTGTCAGGCACTGTGGCTGATACTTCACTCCTCTAGCCTCCTAGCAATGTGACTTGCACATAGCAGTTGCTCAGTAAATAAATGTTCATTGATGGATATATTGTTGCCATGCAGTGGTTAGTATTTCAAGAGATGCCATATGAAAACCCTAAAATATTCACCATATTCTTCTTATTGGACTTTTGTTAATGGACTTCCCTGATAGAAGAAGGAGTGGGTACAAAAGTTCAGGCAGTTTTTATTAGAGCTGTAAACAGTACTTCAAGAGAGCTTTCTTGGGATGTTTACAAGACTAATAGTCACGTGCTGTCCCAAATGCATTCAGAACTCTAACCTGTAGGCTAGTTGAGTTCTGCATTGGTAGTACTCATGATTTCTGGGATTACTGAGCCCCAGGGACTAATGACTTGTGTGAGAATCATCAGGAGGCCAGTGCTGACTGGTGAATTATGAAATCCATGTGTGCCTGCTTGTTCTCCAGTCATGGGGCCCTTGATGTTCAGGCTCCCCCAGCCTGTGGTCAAGGGCCACGCACCTCATTAAAAAGTGGAAACTGAAAAATGTGTTGTGCTTTACCAGGATGTCCTACCTACACTTCCAATCAAAGTTTTCCCTAAAAGTTTGCTGTATAGATTTGGATTTAAAGTAGGTCCAACTTAAACTCACTCAAAGAAACTTTACCTAAATAAACTTCCAATTTGACAAGGATTTTTATATTCTTCACTGAGCCAACTTATCAACTTTTACTGTATAAAAAAAGATAACTGAATTAAAAACATACAGGTGCAATATATGTGTGTGAATATATTGTAGAACAGAAGGGTTGGTCTGTAGTTGGACTGGAGTATAATACTCCTGAGTACTGCCCAAACCAGATTTAAGTATATTTAGGAATATTTAACAAAATAAATAAAAATGCAGTAGGTAATATTACATTTTTTAAGCTAAGTGACTGTGCTGACCCAGGGATCTTGACCCAGAGATCCTGCTGTATGGATTAACAGCTCTGATTTCTATCTGGGTTTGATACTAGTATAGTCTCTTGTAAGTGCATCACTGTGTCTGGGGGTGTTAGAATGTAAGCGAATGTATAAGTGTGTGGATATGGTATAGGTGCATATTTTGATTTGTGCATAAATTAGATTTAAGTGAGGCAGAGTTGCATGAAGTCATCAGCCTCATTCTCTCCTCCAGAGTCATCATAGTCTAGTGGCAGGACAGAGTCAAGATGGCTGGTGATGGCTTAGAATGCAGTGAATGTTTTCACTGTCTAACCAAGCTCTAATGCTCCACATCACCTGCTTCATTTGCCTTCATGGCCGTTAGAACAAATTGTTCTCATCTGCCATTCCACCAGATGAAGTCTTCAAATGCTTGGGGTAGACACCCCCCTAACTCCCTAATGGGTTTGAGAACCCTTGGTTACCCTCAACATGGTCTGGCCTGTCTGCCAAAACAGTCTACCAGGGTATGGCCACTGCACATGCTGCAGTTTCTTGGAGCCACAGGTGAGAATTAGGTGGAATAGGTGGCCACCAAAGGTGGAAAGAATCCCAAAAAGGGATCAGCAGTCACAACACCAAAGGTACTGGTCCTCTCTGAGCACACCCTACACTCCATAGTGAAATGGTATGGGTTAGTATGTGGATGTAGGTCCAGAGGTAATGTTCAACAACAGACTCTCTACCATCCAAAAGAAAAACCTGACATTCATTGTCAATTAAAACACAAGAATCTCCCCCTTCATACTTGTAGATGTGAAAAATTCAATTTGCTAAGTTAATCAAGAAATACATGGGCACAAAATCAAAGGCATATACATTGTGTGAGTATTCTGAGGTGTCTAAGTTGATTTTAAATGCTGAGTATTATCCAGGTCCTTAGGCTTAATGGCTCAACCTTATCCTATTGTTGACAATAAACTTTCTCTCTCTCTCTCTCTCTCTCTCTCTCTCTCTCTCTCTCTCTCTCTCTCTCTCTTCCTCTCCATCTTTCTCTTTCTTACTTTGTCTCTGTTTCTTTCTGGTTTTATGTCTCTATTTCTCTCTTATACACACACATATGCACCAATGTGGGCACACACACATGAATTTTCCCCCCATAGCCATTAGTTGTCTTTAAAAATGTCCTCTTGATGAGAGAAGGGAAACGATCAAAAATAAATGTAAATGACTCAAAACCAATCAAGCTCCATTCCTGGATACTGTTCTACTCAAGAAACTGGGGCTCAAGAAAATCATGAACTTGCCTTAGGCAACCAGCTAGCAATGCCGAGTGAGGACTCCAGCACAGGTCTTTGGACCAGGTGTAATTCTCTTCTCATTTTATCACCATAAAGAACAGTAAGGAACAACTTCCTCCTAGAAGTGGCTTCCTATGAACTTAATATTATTTTTTTCATCTGCAGGAATCTTTCCTTAATTACACCTCTTCTTGAAGTTAAATCCTTTGAGAGCCCAGAGAACATAGCAGTACAGGGTGACAGTGGGGAGGCTCTCCACCCACAACACCTCTGGTTATGGCTCTGTCAGTTTCGTTACAGTTTTGGCTTTTGCCCATGAATCCTTTTTAAACAGAGCCCTGTGCCCACTTCCTGTTTTCATAAGAGTCCAAATCATCTGCTGGGATGAGTCTCTAAACCCTCGGGGCTTTCTTTAAAATTCTTCTCATTTAGCTGAAGAGAGCAAATTTACTCTGGGCCTTCTCAGTAGGAAAGAAAAAAAAGAGGAGCCAATCATGTCATTGTGAACTCACCTGCCCTTTCTGAGTTTCTTCTGAGTTTGATGGATACCCCTCCCTCCTCCCCCCGCCCCACACATTAGTCTTTTAAACCCAGGGACCCTCACTTCAGAGCCCTGCCAATGTGGTCAGTGTTGCTTACTCTCCCTGCATTTGCTTATCCTGATCCCCATGCCTGGTAAGCCCCACTCTCTTTTCCCAATCCACTTCTATCCATCCTTTTGTGGTTGTGGTTTGTCTTTCATTCTGGAAGAGGAACATGACCTAAGGAAGATGATGCCATGACTTGCAAGTGAATTGGATTTAAGTGAGGGAGGACTGTGCAAAGTCACCTGCTTCACTTTTTCCTCCAGAGCCATCTGGGACTAGTGGCCAAACATAGCTCACAATGACTAGAGATGGCCCCCAGTCAGTCAACAAGCATTTATTAAATCTTTTAATATCTAGGGAAGAGGTCTCCAAACTTTCTCAGTTCATGGAGCCCTTAATGTCTCAGTAATTTTTTCATGGCAAAGAAATAATTAATAATCCCATTTATTAAGTAGTTAGGTTTAAACAACCCAAGATTTATATCCTAAACTTAGTTTCAAATTTTAGCTGTTTAAAAAAGCAATATTTTTATTTCATTCTTAAATAACCTTAATTACTTATTAGTGGGCATGTACCTGCTAGGTGATATACAACTTCTCAGACCTCAGGATCAGACTGGATACCACCATCTTCATTTCCTATTCCCCATTGATTTTCTCAACGTACTTGCTTTTTTATCATCTCAACTGCCAAAAACAAACAAACAAAAAAATCCAGCTTCGCAAAGATTTGCCATTGACAGCAAGAAGGTCTGAAAAGTTACTGTTATAGATAAAAGTACAAGTAGAAAAAAATATCTTAAATATTCAAGAAATGTCATCAAAAGGAATATAGCAAGATTTAATGTTGAAACTATGTATGAATTACCTTGAGCTTAGTAGTTCTGTACCTGACAGTGAGTTTTCTGTTTCCTTTGAAAATTTATAATATTCATGGTACCCCTTGTGAGTTCATTGCGGCATCTTAGGACACTGGCACACCTTTTGGGAACCCTGACAAATGGTCTCTTGAATCTTTCCTTGAGCCTCTCCATCCTCTATTGGCATTTTAGTTGTTCTCTTAAGTTTTTGTTATTCACTCTTGTCCAACTTTTCATGACCCTGTGGACCATTGCATACCAAAACTGGCCATAAGGTTTTCATGGCTAAGATGCTGGAGTGGTTTGCTATTTCCTTCTCCAGTGTAATAAGGCAAACAGAGGCTAAATGACTTCCTCTATTCCTCATGGCAGCCAGGTAGTGCAGTGGATACAGTGCCAAGTCAGGAAGACTCATCTTCATGGGTTCAAATCTGGCCTCAGACAATTAATTATTAGCTGTCTGACTTGCGACAAGTCATAGCTAATGAGTGAGGTTGAGTCTGAACTAGATTTTCCTAACTCTAGGTCGGCTGCCTCACCTAGTGTTTCTTATGTACTTAACGAAATTCTTATCAGTATTGTAATTGTTTGCATCCTTTGTTTTCCCAGGTTATCTCTTATTGACCTCTGTAGCTCTCTCAGAATTCCTAGCACAAAGCACTGATCAGTGGTAGGGATTGGGAACTTCCTCCACCAATACAGATTGCAGCTCATCTATGATCTAGTAAACCTTGGGAGTGATCTTAGGTACACAGAGTAAGTGACTTTCCTAGTATCACAACTGACAAGGGTCAGAGGAGTAATTTGAGCCGAAGTCTTTTTGACTCCAAGACTAGCAATGCATCTAACAAGCTACATTTCTTCTAGATAGATGGGAAAGAAAGGAAAGAAAGAAAGAACGAAAGAAAGAAAGAAAGAGAAAGGAAGGAAGGGAGGGAGGAAAGAAGGAAGAAAGGAAGGAAGGAAGGAAGGAAGGAAGAAAGGAAGACGATGTTCATATCCATAAATCTTCCCTGACCCTAATCATACCTCCCATCACTTTCTTAAATTTAGACAGTCATTAAAACAATAAACTAAGCTCTCATTTATAGCTTTTGCCAATTTCCTAACTATAAATGCTTATTTCGAAAATTTAGCAGCATGCCTTCCCCCTCAAGTTGGTTCTAAGTGGCTCCAGCATATCCCTTATATCACCATATCAAATACCATAATCTCCAACTTGAAAGAATAAAGACCTTTCAAAATATAGAGACCTAGCCCTAGAAGATCCAAAACTGAAGAACGTATTGAAGAACCATGCTCCATCAATAGACACAACACATCTTTGTTTTTTTAAAAAAACCAACAACAGAAATAGTAGATGAAAACTTATTTCAAAGTCAATCAACATGGCTGCTTCTTTTAGAGTTAGCAGAAGAAATCAAGACCATATGGGGACAGGTTGGTGTACACTTTATCCATCATCTTGTGACTCCTCTAGACCTGTCCCAAAGATGTATTAAGTAAGCCTATATAACTTACATCTCAATATTATTTAATTACAAAAAACAGTCATTTCATCCGCCTCCACAATAGTCCGCAGAATATAAACACAAAATAAAAATAGTTAGGTAGTAACTTTTTCCAGGATCACTTCTATCTGAATTTTGTCAGACAAAATGCAAATAAAGTACTGACAAAAATAATGAATTGGAATTTACATCGCACCCTGAAATTACAAAGTGCTTTTCAAGTATCCTGTGGCCTCCCAACAACGCCGAGAGGTAGGTACTACAGATATTATTGTTATTTACATAATGATTAATATCTTACATATGGGGAAACTGAGGCTCGGAGAAGTTAAGTGAGTTGACCGTGGTCACATACTTAGCAAGTGTTAGAGGCGTAGAAACTTACATGTGGCTTTTTTAGAGTATATTTTTAGTGTAAACTTCTAAGGGGATTTCAACTCTCTCCCATACCTTTGACAAACTGAGACCTCTCAAAATACTTCTACCCTAAGTGATAAACTGAATGTTCCAAAAGTCTTAGTGCAGCTTTAATCTAACTAAGATTTTTGAAACACCCTGTATATACTAAAGGCAGAACAACAGTGATTTGGAAAGGGTTGCTTTGTATTAGGATCATAGAACATCAGAGTGGAAAACAGACATCCCGGTGCAATAAGGGTAGTTCTGGATTTGGAGGCAGATGACTCGGGTTTGAATCCTTTGTCTGACACAACCTGTGTGACCTTGGACAAGTCACTTCTCCTTTCTCCAAGCTTGAGCTTCCTCATTTGTAAAATGAAAACATATTGGACTACATGGACACTGAGGCACTTTCCCACTCTTAATTCTGTAGTTTTCAAGGATTTGCCAAGCCCATTAAGACAGTTAGAGGCAGTCAGGCTAAGAACTCACCTCATCTCTTAGTCCACCAAACTGCCTTTCTTCCTGTGACTCCCATCGGCTTCTCTCTAGGGAACCTGATACCCAGGCTGACCACTTGACACATGTGTGTGTGTTTAACAGACTTGTTTCCCCCTTCAGTCCTTCCAATATTTGCTTTGCTATGTTTGTCATGAAAGTCAAGTTTATTTAACAAACTTTCCACCCCATGTATTCCAGTGGGTATTTGCTCTGCGGTGTTTTCTTCTGAAGTACTGTTTACATTCTGGTCATCAGAACTGTACCTTGGTGACTGGTGTCTGCTTTCAGCCCATGGGCTTATGGCCCTGGGGCAGGGGAAGGCCACACATTTTCCACAGTGCGGTTATGTAGCCTATATTTTAGGATTCCATTCTTGTCAAAACAACCTCAATTCATAGACTGACAGTATTGGATGGGACTTTAATGCTTTCAGACTCCAATTTCCTCTTTTTATTGTTTGAAGAAGCTTGGACCCAGAAAGTCTAATTAATTTGTTGAAGGTTACACAAAATGTTAGATGTTTTACCTGCAAAGAGAAGAGCTGGGAGGTGGGATTGGGGTCAGGGAGGGTTGGTTGGTGTGAACATGATCTTCAAATATTTTAAGAATCTAATAGTTTAAAAAATTATTAGCCTTAATCCCGCTTGGCCCTAGAGGGTCAGAACTAGTACCAATGGGTAGAAGTTACACAAGTAGATTAAGTCAATCATAAAAAAAAATGGAATGGTGCTCTTAGAAAATAGTAAGTTCTCTATCGCAGTTGTTTTCAAGTCTTTTCTTAATATTAAACTCTGACCATGTTACTCCTCTACTTTATAAGCTCTGGTGGCTTCTTATTCCCTCTTGGATAAAAGTTAAACCCTTATTTGGCTTATAATGTCATTCTTGGTTCCAGCTTATCTTTCTAGCCTGATTACACATTACTTTCCTCCTACTCTACTGTATAGAGAAATTGGACTTCTTCTGTTCCTCATGGCAGCCAGGTAGTGCAGTGGATACACGGCCAAGTCTGGAGTCAGGAAGACTCAGACACTTATTAGCTGTATGACCTTGGTTTGCCTCAGTTTCCTCATCTGTAAAAATGAGCTAGAGAACAAAATGACAACTCACTCCAGTCTATTTGCTAAGAAAACCCCATATGGGGTCCTGAAAAGTCAGCCATGACTGAAAAATGACTGAACAACAGTACCTACTCCTCATATACAAGATTCCATCTCCCATGTCCACACCTTTGCCCTGAAATGCACTTCTTCTTTACCTCTCTACCTTGTCAAATTCCTCACTTTCTTTAAGACAGACCTCAAGCCTCACTTTCTACATGAACTATTTCCTGATTTCTCCTGCTACTAGTGTTCCCTCTTGATCACATTTAATTATATAATATTTATTCGGCATGTATTTATTCAGTATTTACTGATATATGCATGTTGCCTTGCCCAATAGAATACAAACTCCTTCACAGCAGACAGTGTTCCATTTTTGTTCTAGTATTTCTAGCACCTGGCTCAGTACCTGGTATACAACAGATGCTGAATACATTGTTTATTGATTGAAGCATATTTCTTCCCCCCACCCCATCCACCCCTTCCATATTCTGCAATAAAGTGAATAATTCCTTTTCGAAGAAGCCACACCATCTCTCTACTCCTGGCATTTTCCCTGGCTATTCCCGCCACCCCACCCCACCCCACACCATGCCTGGAATGCTCTCCTTTCTCATCTCTAAATCTCAGCTAAGTCTCACCTTCTACAGGAAGCCTTTCTTTGCCCCCCTCCCAGCTCCTTGATACACAGTGCCTTCCCTCTGAGCTTACTTTCTGTTTATATCTTATCTGCAGATAGTTGTTTGAGTGTTGTCTCCATTAGATTATGAGCTCCTTGAGGGCAGGAATGTCCTTTGCCTTTCTTTGTCTCCAGGACTTCTCATTGTACCTGACAAAGTTAGCTCTTAACAAATGCTTGTTTATTGACTGACTGACTCTCCAACAATGTGAACTAAAGCTTCACCTGTCAATCAGTCATCACACAATAAAAAAAGTGAATATCATCAAAGTCCCCATCCCCCTCCATATATACCTTGCAGCTTTTTACAACCCGGTAGGGGCTGTTACAATAAATTAAGAAAGATGAATATTTCTTTACAAAAATTAAACCTTAATCAATCTAATCTCAGCTAATATAGATCTTCTACCAAAATGGTTTCTTGAAAATCAGAGCTCTCAACTCTGAGAGGAAAAATACTGAATTATAACAAAGTATATTTATAAAAGCAAGTATAATTAACATTTCAATATCAATAAATTCTAGAGGATATCATGGGTTATGTTCACATTCGCCTCAATTTTCTGTCCTTTCTACATCTATAATTAACATGAAGGACAACAGAAATGCAAAGAATTCTCAACCAAAGTTTGGCCCTGCGGCCCTGCAGCAATGCCAATAATCAAACAAATCACAGAATATTGACTCTGCAAGGGACTTTAGGGATTAGCTTTTCCTTTTTCAGAAAAGGAAACAGATTCACAGAGGGAGAGTGATTTTCCTGAGGCTATACAGCAATTTAATAGGAGAAATGAGTCTGGAATCTATGGTTCTAGTCTCCCAAACTTGTGGGGCTGGAGGAGGTGGATATAACATGGTTTAGTGAAAAAAAGACAGGGTTTGGAGTCCAAGAAAATCCAGAGGTTCAAATCACAATTCTACCAGGTCCAAGCTGTCACCTTGGACACATTACTGCATATCTCTAACCCTCAGTTTCCTTATCTGTAAAATGGAGATAGGAATACATGTAGGGCCTTCTCTCAGGATTGTGTCAAATGAGATAATGCAGAAAAGATGCTTTGTAAGCTATGAAGGGACAGAAACTAGACTTGTGATTTCTTTGCTGGGATAAGGAAACTCTCTCTACCAGGGTAGTTGGGCTTCTTCTTTGTAACTTATAGTATTATTGAGGGTTACCCTGAATACTAAGGGATAAAGTGACTTGTCCAGGGTCAGCCAGCATGTGTCAGAGACTGAGCCTGAACTCAGGTTTTCTTGGATCTGAGGGTGGCTCTTAAAATAGAAGCATTATATAAATGTGAGCTCTCTTTAAATTACTCTTTTCTTTAGTTCTTTAACTAATTAATTAATTTAATGTGCCAGGCACTGTGCTAGGCACTAGGGATCCTAAGAGAGAAATATTTCTCAGAAAGCTTATATATTCACACAGTAGCTTGCTATCTTCACTGACAGAGAAAACACTCACATCAGTGGGGTCACTGAATTGTTGAAATCAGTCAGTCACCTAGCAATTATTGCTGAAATCAGTTTATCAGTCAACTAGCATTTATTAAGCACCTACTATGTGTCATACTAAGTCTACTCTCAAGGAGCTCAGTGTCTAATGGGGGAAACATGTCCAAAAAACCCCACTATGTACAAAGAAGACATATGCAGGATAAATCAGAGATAATCTAAGAGGAAAGGTACTAAGATTAAGAATTGAAGTATATACACTGTATTTTTTTACCTTGTAAAAAATATGACTTAAAAGTTCATATTTCTGAATAACATTTTTCTCCAATTATATGCAAAGACAATTTTTTAACATTTTTTTAAGTTTTGAGTTCTAAATTTTCTTCCTCCTTCCCTAAATTCCCCCCTCCCTGAGATGGTAAACAATTTAATATAGGTTATACATGTACAATTATGCAAAACATATTTTCATACTGGTCATGTTTTGAAAGAAGATACAAACCCAAAGAAATAATCATGGAAAAAATAAATTGAAAACCAGTATGCTTTGATTAGCATTCAGACGCCATCAGATCTCTCTCTGCAGGTGGATAGCATTTTTCCTCTTGAGTCCTTTGGAATTATCTTGAATCAATGTATTGCTGAAAATAGCTAAACCATTCACAGATGATCATCATACAATATTGCTACTACTTTGTACAATGTTCTTGTTCTGCTCATTTCACTCTGCATCAGTTCATGTAAGTTTTTCCAAGTTTTTCTGAAATCAACTGCTCATCATTTGTTACAGCACAACAGTATTCCGTTACAAGTATGTGGTCAGCCATTCCCCAAATGATGGGCATCCCTCAATTTCCAATTCTTTGCCACCATAAAAAGAGCTATTATAAATATTATAGATCCTTTTCTCTGTCTCTCTCTGTCTCTCTCTATCTCTCTGTCTCTCTGTCTCTCTCTCTCTCTCTCTCTCTGTCTCTCTCTCTCTCTCTCTCTCTCTCTCTCTCTCTCTCTCTCTCTCGGATCTCCTTGGAATCGTATTCAAGACCTAGTAGTGGTGTTGTTGCTGGATCAGAGAGTATGCACAGTTTTATAGCTCTTTGGCCATGGTTCCAGATCGTTCTCCAGATCAGCCCATACAAGTTCATGTTTTTGAATGATATATTCTGCCATTCCCTAGCTGGTGACTTTATTTATAACTTGAATAACAACTCAAATGAATTCTATTACAAACATATAACATTTTGATGAATTATTAACAATTCATTCTGGGAGTACAGCAGACTTAATTAGCAGCACCCTTTTCTACTTTGCTACATCCAGTAAAATCCATTCCCTGAGAAGAAAATAAGAGCAACAAAAATTACCCTGTACCTTCTGATTCTGAATCTAATCCTTTTCCTGTGATAATAAACAAGGAGTGAGGACTCAACCAATGACTTGTGACCTTAGGTCAGTCACCTTTCCTCTTTGAGTTTCAGGGTTTTGTTTTTTTTTTAAATCTATAGAGCAGGCAATTTTAAAGCATACTGAGGGCAAACAGATGAGAAGCTACTTTTCACTTTGACTTCAAAGATTATGTCTAGTTTGCCCTTCCATACCCTTCTTTCCATAGAGCTAGGAAAGAAAAAGTATTCAAAACCAGGAGTTCATGGTAGGGAGAGGGCTGTATGTAGCTGCTGAGCTCAGGCTGCTTATGCCCAGATGCTGTTGCCCAAGCTGGTTTCAGTGTCAGGCAAGCTGGAACAAATCCTAAAGAACTGTGATGGTTGTGGAAGAAATGGTCCTGGCTTTGGGTTGAACCAACAGGTCAGGAACAGACATCGCAGTGAAGACTAAACCGAAGAGAGACACTGAACTGGATTGGGACCACCCTGGAGATGGTTCCAGCTACCAGGGCTCCTCCTCCTCCAGTTTTCTCCAGTTGTTTGCAGAATTTCATCAAATTCTGAACCTTATTAGACTTTCCTTCAGTTACCAGATGGGAGATGTGGGATAAGGGGTCAAGTGGATGAACTTCTTTGCAGTTGATGGTGGGATTTGTTTTATTTTGTTATGTGATGCTGCAGTTCTTTCCCTTTTTACTGGGTTTTAATAAATAAACCATGTTGCCACTAAAAAGTCAGCTGTCTGAGTCTTGCAGTGAGGTTGCTCAATGAGAGGAACTTTCCCATATGTGGGATCTCTGAAGCAAAGATAAGGAATTTCCTGTCCTTGTACTTTTAAATGATGTTCTATATATAGGATGCAATAATAAGTTATATAATACTTGTATTTGATTTTGTCATTGTTAGTATTGAAAATCACTGAAAATTTTAAAGCACTAAATAAATACTATTATTACTGTTTTCTGTACTCCTAGATCTATACTGACTCTGGACCTAGGCATGTTAGGTGAGCTGGTGGCAATGGGAGGTAGGGAATAGCCTAAGACAACAGTGTCACATGCAAACAGACAAAGGGGCCACTAAAGCATACATAAGGATCCCTACCAGGCTGCATATTGACTTAGAAAACCATATGGTAATATTGCCTATATTTTTTTATATTTTTATTCACTTTGCTAAATTTTCCCAATTATGTTTTAACCTCCTTCTGGCTTTGTTCAGGAGTGTTGTGAGCCCCATGTAACCAGAGATTGACACTTCTGGTTGAGAATTTATAGTCTGATCTCTCTGGCAAACCCTGGAGATTTATCCATTTCCTTCTCCTACTCCCAGGTATACTGGTTCAATTGACTTCTCCCAGTTGGCATCTGGTAGGCACTTGGAAGACTGGTCATATTTAAAATGAGGAGATAAGCCTAGATGGGTTTCTAAGATCCTTTCTAACTCTAGAGCCTACAAGGAAAGAAACCGTAGCATTTCCTAATTAGGACAGAAGTGGTTTTGATCTCTCAGCAATTCCCAAGAGGGAAATTGCAGAGGGTCTCATATTAAGAGTCAGGAAAAGATCATGATAGCAGATCTGGCTGTGAGCACAGTTATCCTATATTGCTACAGGCCTTTGACACTGAAATAACCAATCATCCAATGTGTTTCAGGGAGTTTGTATTTGCTTTGAAGATGCTTGTTAGTTTACAATACCTATGGAAACTTGCCTCCCTTCCCCTGCCTCTCCCTGCAACTATAACTAGAGAAAAAAGATAAGGGCCTAGGCCTAGAGTCTTCCTCTACACCTTTTCTGAACTACAAACGGGAAAGAGGGAGACTAGGGGCCCCTCATTTTTCAGCCAGCTGTGGCTGAAGTGAAGATTCAGTGCTCTATAGTAGTTAGAACAAAGAGATTCACACGAAGGAAAGGTACTTGGGTAACTCCTACTGACACATTACACCTCCGGGGCTTTTCTTTCTGGCTTCCTCCTTGAATTGCTCTGACGTCTTGGGCAAACTGCCTGGCTCCCTTTCCTTCATCCTCCCCTCTGATGGAATAATTGGTACTTGTATTTTGAGCTATGAGCTACTTCTATGAATGGTTCTAGAAAGGTAGCTTTCTGCATCATCAAACATTTATAGGGTGTCTGCTGAGTATGAAATGTTCCTCTGGGAATGAAGAAGGTGCCATTGTTATATTCAAGATGGGGGAGGGCATTAATAATTTTCTGTATCTATGGTACTTAGTATTTTGTGGTTCTTAAATTTTTCAAATTTGTCTATTCTGCCCCAATATCTTTGTTGACTTCCAATCTTGAATCTCTAGCTGACTTTCAGACATCTCACCTTGCATGTCCAGTAGACATCTTAAACTCAACATGTCCAAAACTGGATGCATTAATTTTCTTCCTAAACCCTTTCCCCTCTTACCTTTCCTATTATTGTGGAGGGCAGTACTATTGTCCCAGGCCCCCAGGCTCACAACCTAGGTGTTACCCTTTCCTTCTTACTCTCTCCCATCCCACTCTTCCCAATCCAATCTGTGGCTGAAGCCTGGTGAGTTCACCCTTGCAACACCTCATGAATATACCCCCTTGTCTCCTCCGACCCTGCTGCCACTCTGGTGCAGGCCCCCATCACCTCCCATCTGGACTACTGAAATAGCTTGCCAGCGGATCGTTAAGTCTCTTTACATTCCAATCCATCTTTCTATTAACCACTGAAATGATTTCCCTAAAGCAAAGGTCTCCCTCCCATAGTAAACTCCAGTGGCTCCCTATTGCCTTCAAGATCAAATACAAAAATAATCTATTCAGTGTTCAAAGCCCTTTGTAACCCAGTTTTCTTACATTTTAACCCCCAGTCTAATGATTCTTGTCTTCTACTCTTCCATGCAGAAGACACTCCATGTCTTGGCTCTTTGAGTTTTCTCTGGCTGTTCCCTGAGCCTGGAATGCTTTCCTTCCTCCTCTCCACCTTAGTGACTTCCCTGACTTCCTTCAGGTCCCAGTTCAAATCCCACCTTCTGCAAGAAAACTTTTCCAATCCCTCTTAATTCTATTTCCTTCCCTCTGAGATTGACTCTCATTTATCCTGCATATAACTTGTTTGCACATAGTTGTTTGCATGTTGTCTCCTCAATTAAATTATGAGCTCCTTGAGAATAGGAGTGTCTTTTCCCTTTCTTTTTATACTCAGGGCTTAGCAAAGCTCTTGGCATGTGGTAAGTGTTTAACAGATGTTTATTGACTGAATTATTTCTTTGGTCAGGAGGCAGAATATCACAGTGGAAAGATTAATGAAATTGTTTTTAGAAGACTTTCAAAGTGTGTAATTCTCAACTGATCAAGTAAACTCTCTGGATATCTGTTTCTTCATTTATAAAATGGGGAAAATATTTGCCCTACCAACATCAAAAGGTTTTTTATTTTACAATACTTTATGTACAAGAGCTCACATTACCTATTCTGGAGAGAAAGGGCTCACTGGAGGCCTTCAAGTGGAGGCCAAATGACCACTTGATAGGGATGTTGTTGACAAGATGAATGCTTCAGGTAGGGTTTGGACAGGAGGTCTCTGCCAGCTCTAAGATTCTGTGATCTTCACAACACCCTGATGGTGAAGGCTGTAGGAGTATTGTTATCCCCATTTGACAGATGAAAAAACTGAGACTTAGATTAGTTTACTTAGCTAAGGTCATACAACTATGTAGTAAGAGTATCAGTGGGAAACGTGAGCAAGATGAATTCCTGTTCTCAGGAAACTTACAGTCCAATTGGAAAGATATGTATAAGCACAACAAATAACTGAAATACAAAATATTATATGAAAACAACTCTTAGGGAAAAAATGCAGTATTGAAAGAACTCAGAGGACAGAGAGATCTGGTTTCAATGACCAAAAAAAGTTTTTATGGAAAAAGAAACATTTTAGCTGGACTTTGGGAAACTGGGTAGAATTTGTAAAAGCCAAGAAATGGTTGGGAGTAAGGGAGAAAGGCAGGAATTACAGACAGACCATGCAGACAGGGACAAAAGCACAAGGGTGGGAAAGTGGGCATATAGAGAGACTGATAAATCTGGTTTAGGTGGAGATTAGTGTTCATACCAAAGAGTGACATGCAGTGATTATAACAAATATTTATATAGTACTTTGAGGTTTATGAAACTTGTTACATAACATCTCATTTGAGACTGACAACAATTCTGTAGGGTAAATACTACCATTGTTTTGTTTGCATTTTACAGATGAAGAAATAGGCTGAGAGAGAGAGAGAGAGAGAGAGAGAGAGAGAGAGATTTATTTCTTTACCTATGGTGACATAGCTTCTAAGTGTTAGAGACTAGAAATAGAGGAGTCTTGAACTTAGGATCAGAAAAGACCTGGTTCCCAACTCTGATACTTATAGCTGGGTTACCTTGGTAGTGCAGTAGATAGAGCACCAGTGCAGGAGTCAGGAGGACCTGAGTTCAAATCTCACCTCAGACACTTGATACTCACTAGCTGTGTGACTTTGGGCAAGTCACTTAACCCCAGTTGCCTCATCCTGGGTCATCTCCAGTCATCCTGATGAATATCTGGTCATTGGATTCAGATGGCTCTGGAGGAGAAGTGAGGCTAGTGACCTGCCCAGCCCTCCCTCACTCAAAACAAAGTCAAGTGCAAATCACATCATGATTTCTCCGATGGCATGGTCTTCTTCAGCAAAGAAGGATGAACACACACCTTGGGGAAATCATTTGACTTCTTTTACATCTTCCTTATTCTTAAAATACAGATGATAATTATACCTGCTAGTTCATAGAATCAAAGTGTGATACAAATGGGAGCTATTGTCATTACCACAGGATGTTAGAGACCCTGAACATCATATATTCCAGCCACTTCATTTTATATATGAAGACATTTAAGACCAGAGAAGCTATGGGATTGTTTAAAGTTACAGAGAATAAGAGAGCCAGGGTTAGACCCCAGGTCTAGCATTCTTACTTCTACATCATAAACATTAAGGTGAATTATATGAAACAGATCCATAAATCCAGCTCTTGTGCCGCCTGAGTGCCTGAAAACCCAAGCAACTGTTGGACAACTCTCTGGATGTTCCAGAAGTATCTCAGACTCCATATGTCCAAAACTGAATTCATTATGTTCACCCCCCTGAAACCCACCCTTCTTCCTAATTTCCCTGTGTCTGGCAAGGGTGCCACCAGCTTCTCATTCACCCAGTTTTAGAGGCATCCTTGATTCTTTACTCCCCTCATCTCATCTAGCTAGTCAGTTGCTCATTTTAGAATTTTTCCTCCAAAGAATCTCTTTAAAACTGCCCCCTTCTCTTCACTAACATGATTACTACCCTAGTTCAATCCCCTATCACCTCTTACCTAGACAACAGCAAATAACCACCTCTTTAGTCTCTCCAGCCTTCAGCGTCTCCCATGTCTAATCTGTCACTCCACGGTGTTGCCATATTGGTATTCGTATAGCTTGGGTCTGAGGTGTGTCAACTTGGCTGCTTGAGAAACCTCATTGGTTCCTATTGCCTCTAGAGTAAAATAGAAATGTCTCTGTTTTGCATTGAATTATTTCACATTATTCCTCCCACCTCAAACACTCTGTACTCTAGACACATGGGACTACTTAATGCTTTCCATACATGATATTTCATCTCCTTTCTCCATGCCTTTGCCCAGGCTGTTTCCCTTACCTGGGATACTCTCTCTCCTTACCTTCCCCTCTTAGAATCCCTCATTTCCTTTAGGGTTCTGCTCCATTGCCACCTCCTGCCTGAAGTCTTTCTTGATCCCCTCCCCGGTTTTTAATGTTCTCCTAGCTTTCCTCCAATTACCTTGATGGTACTTTGTATTGTATATATTTGGTATAACTTATCTGAGTATGTGTTGTTTCCCTCAGTAGAACGGAAACCTCTTGAGGGAGAGACCTTTTCACTTTTGCTTTGGTATCCCTAGTGTCCGGCAGTGTTTCTGAGTACATAGTAAGTGCTTAATAAATGCTCATTGAATTAATTCTTGCTGAAATCTTTGAGTAAAATAATTGAAGGTAAAGACATTTGAATAAATGAATTAACGACCATTTCCAGAAGAGAAGAGTCTGACTGAGCAGCTAAAAAAATGGCTCATTCAACTATTACATGTGCATGTGAGCCATGGGATGTATACAGCACACACAAAGGAAAGACATGAATTCTAGTTTGGTATGGTGTGCTGTTGCTTGCAGGACCCTATGATAACCATCACACCCATTCTAGGAGGTGAGCCACTGCTCAAATGGGATTAGACCCCTTTTAAAGAAAAGAGTTGACCTTCTACCTTCTTTGATTGTTGAGTTAGTTAGTTTTATTTAACTGTGGGCTTTTTCTCATTCTTTGTTACCAAAGATTTCTCTATGGCTCTCTGGGGAAGGGAGGAAGGAGAGAGATATATGGAAATGATGGTAATGTAAAAAAGGATATCGGTAAACTTAAAAAAATATATTTTTTAAAAGATGAGCATAGCAAGGTGAAAAGACCTGCAGTGAATCACTCAATGAATTCACATTCAAGTTAGATTTTTTTTTTAGCTTCTCCTTTTATATAGCTCAATATATAACAATTATGACAACTCACTCCTACATAACGCTTTAACAAAAGACTTTGCTCACAGCCAATCTAGGAAGAAGGGAAAACCAATGATATTATCTCCCTTTTACTTCAAAAGACTTACCTAGTTTCAGAGCCGGAACTGGACACCAAGCCCCAGACTCTGTATCCTATTCTTCTCAGATGGCAAGACGACCAAAACACAGAAGCATATGGTGACTGAGATGTATCTGAGTCCATTTTGTTTCCTTAGGCCTGGTTTTCTTTTCCAGCCACTGCAGGCTCATTCTCTCTGTGATGGGGATTTACTGGCCTGGGGAGAAACATTCTTCTGAGATGTCAAAGCCTTTTTTGAGGTTCAACAGTCAGGGTTGGGTTCAGATCTTTGCCAACGAAAGATCTTGCAAGTACCAACAGCACATTTCCCTGCCCTGTGTGAATCACCACACTCATAGACAAAGACCTTTAACATATAACAGAAGTGGATTAACCAATTAATACATGTGGGTGCATGACTACTGCCCAGGATAAATAGTATGCAACAGAGCTTACCCAAAAAACAAGTGGGACCTGGAGAGTTTTGTCTCTATGTACTTAAGGGGAATATAGAGAATTCACTGATCTCTCTGAGGACCTCGATGGAGGAATTACGATGTTTCTGGAGAAGGAAATCAAGAGTATCTTGTATTCCCTTTATGTCTGCTCTAACCCTGTCTTGTTCAATCCACAATTGTTGGTTGTTATACTAGGTTGATTCAGCATTTCAGTTAAATCTGCATGTAACAAATGAAAAAAAACCTTTCTATCAGAAAGCTGATGCTTGGGTTTAACACTCAGGATGTGTTTCCTCACCCATTAGAAGATAGTCAAAGGCAATTCTCAAGGAAAGAAATCCAAGCTACTCATAGCCAAATGAAAAAATTGCTCAAAATTGCTAATAATTAGAGAAATAGAATAAATAGAGAAATAGAAATTGAAGTAATTCTGAAGTTCCAACTCATACTCACCAACTGGTAAAGTTGACAAAAACAGAAAATGACAAATGCTGGAGAAATTGGGGGGAAATAGGCAGATTAATTCCATGTTAGTGGAACTGTGAATGACCATTCTGGAAAGCAGTTTGGAACTGTCAAGAAAATTACTAAATGTTGCTACTCTTTGATCCAATAATATCATTACTATGCCTATACCCCCAGAGATGAAAGATGAAAAATTCTTATATGCAGTTAAGTCAAGTCAACAAGCATTTATTAAGCAACTACTATATCCCAGATGCTATAACGCCCCCCCTGCCAAAATTGTACAAAAATATTTTAGCAGCTCTTTTTTGTGGTGACAAAGAACTGGAAGCTAAGATGGTGTCCATAAATTGGGAAATCGTGATACATAAATGTAATGAAATACTAATATATAGTAAGAAGTGATGAGAAATGACTTTAGAGAAACATGAGAAGACTTGTATGAATTGATGCAGAATGAAGTGAACGGAACCAGGTAAACAATTTATACTATAACAACCCTATAAAAATGAAAAATTTTGAAAGACATGAGAATTCTTATCAATGAAATGATGAGTGTGATTTCAGAGAACCAGTGATGAAAAATATTCCCCACCTCCTGACAAAGAAATGATGGACTAAATATGCAGAATGAGACACATTTTTGGATATGGTCAATGTGAGAATTTATTTTTTGCTTGAGTATAAATATAAATACGCAGAATGAGACACATTTTTGGATATGGTCAATGTGAGAATTTATTTTTTGCTTGAGTATAAATATTCATAAAATGGGTTTTGTTTTTCTTTTTTCTTTTCCTAGTAGGAGAAGGGAACAGGAGAAAAAACAAATGCTTGATAATGAAAACAATAAAAAGAATGTATGAGCTCCATTAGTGGCAGGAACTATTTTAGCCTTTCTTTGCTTCTCCAGCATTTATTTAAGCATACTGCTGAGCACATAGCAAGTACTTAAAAAATTCTTGTTGATTGACTATATAAGAGGCAAGAGAAAAAAGAAACAGAAGTGTTACTCAGGGTAGACAGGCTGAAGATCTTAATAATAACAGTTGTCATTAGATAGTATTTAAAGTTTGCAAAATGCTTTACAGCTAATCATTCGATCCTTACAGCAGCCCCATTTTACAGATGAGGAAGCTAAGGCTCAAAGAGATCAATTGACTTGCCCCAGAATCACATAGCTAATAAGAAAGTGAGGCAGGATTTTAATTCAGGTCTTCTTGACTACAGGTCTGGTGTTTTGCTCGAAGATAATGAATGTGATCAAAAACACAACTGTCCAATTCTTATTTTGTTTCTGTTTTCTCATAGAGGAAGGAGGAAAAATCTTTGAACTCTGAAGGACTGAAGAAAAGTTGGTAATAGGAAGTTAGAACTGAGGATAAACGAGGATTTACTAATTTGGTAAATATTTAATAAGTATTTATCATGTGTCTAGCACTGCCAAAGTACCTAGGTACCTTATGATTTCAATTCACTGTGTCCAGTTGAAATACAACACTCAGGGGTGTTCTGGAGCCAATTTGAACTAGCTCAGGATCTGGTTATTACATTTTCAGTGTGTCAACAAAAGTTATAAATCAGGCCTTTTTACGTATAGACGATTCTCTTGACTTAAGAAGTGACAGAGAAAATGTTAGTAATGAAATTCTCAAGCCACTATCTGCAATTCTTGAAAACCTATACAGAAGGGGAGTGGTACCACAGACCTACAGACGACCGTGTGTTCTATTAAGAGAAAAGGTGTTGTCTTCACACTAGAGGCTGATGAACTTGACTTCAATGCCTAAAACATTCTAGAACATATTATTTCTCTTTTATTGAGAGCTTTCTTTTTAAATTTCACCTTTCATTCCAAATATATTCCACCTGCTTTTCCAAAGAGAAAACTAATCTTTGTAACAAAGAGCAGAAAAAGAAAAAAGATCATTTCAGTAAAACTAACCAACTTGTTAGTCCAATCTGAGAGCAACACCCATAGTCTCCTACATGCACATTTTTTCATTTCACCCTTGGTGCCAGCCTTGGTCCTTATAATTATATAGTGTTCAGTTTCATTTTTGTTTTGGTTCTGGAATATATTATTAGAGGAATTGTGTGTAAGCGTATAAAATTAAAAAGCCAGCATGGGTTCATCAACAAAAGGTCATGTCAAATTAACCTCATAGGGCAGCAGTGCCCTATAGTGGGAAGAACATTAGAATTGACTGTAAAAGAGTGAATCCTGGCTCTGATACTTACTAGTTCTTTGACATTGGACCATTCATTTAACCTCTCTGATCCTCAGTTTCCCTATCTGTAAAATAGGTATATTAATATTTGTACTATCCGCTTCACAGGATTGCTAGATTAAGTACTTTATAAATCTGAGAGCATTATGTGAGTATTTGTTGTTGTTGTTTACACTATATGCTGTAGAGAGATGAGTCCTGGATTTGGAATCAGAAGAGATATGGTTTCAAATCCTGCCTCTGACACTTCCCAGCTATGCAACTCTGAACCTAAGTTTCCTTCTCTGTAGAAAGGAAATAATAATATTTGTACTACCTTCACCACAAGGGCATGGGGAAAAAGGTACTTTGTAAACCCTAAAGTGCTATAGAATTTGAATTGGGCAGGACTTTTTGGACAAGACTCAGAATTATAAATCCTAAGAGTATTTTAGGCATTGTATATATCTGGATTTTAGCAAGGATCAACAAATCAGCAAACACATGTTACTATGTACCAGGTACTATACTAAGTTCTAGTGACACAATAGAAGCAAAAAGAAAAAATAGTTCTTGTCCTTACACAACTTACATACTAACAGAAAAAGACAAAACATAAAGGGGAGATGAGTAAGAGTAGGGAGGAAAGTACCCATGGGAGCATGGTATTGAAGTCAAGAGAGAGAAGAATTGATGCATGGCTAGTCTAAGAACTTCCTCAAAATGGGAAGAAAAACTCACCAAGAGGAGAAGGGAACCATGAGGGGAGAGGGAGAAGGTAGCCAAGGTATGGTATAAAGTAGAGAGAATGAAGGACAGCTGATCTGGTTCAGCTGGGTTAGAGCTGTAGATCAGGAGAATTTTGTAGATATAATATATCTGGATTTTTAGCTAGAATTTACCTATTTCTTATCATATTTGAATGAACTAGGGGAAGAGAAGTGGACTAAATGATAGGTGAATTTGAAAGTGGTTGAATATTAGGTCCCAAACAATAGTGATTAATGTATTGATAAATATATAATGAACTATCCAAAGTAGAGTGACCCAGAGAACTGACTCTTGCCCCATTCAGTTCAAAATTTTTATCAGTATCTTTTTTTTTTTTTTTGGCAAGGCAATCAGGGTTAAGAGACTTGCCTAGGATCACTCAACTAGGAAGTGTCATGTCTGAAGGCAAATTTGAACTCAGATCCTCCTGCCTCCAGGACCAGTGCTCTATCTATTCTGCCACCTAGCTGCACTATTTTTATCAATGTCTTGAGGGGAATCTTGTTGGACTGCCATCCAGGTACCTTACCTTGCCTCCTGACTTGTAAATGACTTGTGCAGCTGCCACCCCCAGGGTTCTGGTACTGTTGAACCCTTCTTCCCCTCTCTGTCTCTCCTGATGTGATTTCAGCTCAGCTCAGGCTGCCTTCTGCATCTCTATTCTGTATATATCCTATATCCTACTTTCTAACATACACACAAAATATTTCCAAATATAGATCCAAACTGGACATCTTGAACTATAGGTCATTAATCAAAGAGACTGGGAGATTAATAAAGGAGGATATCCAGAGGCCAAAGACAAAAGATGCTTGATTTATATCCATGAAAGAGCTAATGTGGTTGAGATGCTATTGTATGTAGCTCACCTACTGGCCAAGAGCCAGGCAGATCTATTGTAATGCCACAGTGTGAAGGGCCTTAAATACCAGGTAAAGGAGTTTGTACTTTATTTAGTATGTAATAGAGAACCATCACAAATTTTTAAGTAAAACTGCTGAAGTGTGTAGCAGTGTTTTAAAAGGAGGGTTAACCTTGTAATGGTGAGTTTAGTGAACTGGAGGAGGGAAAATCTAAAGGTTGAGAGATGAGTTCAGATATTATTGTAATGGCCCAGGTTTGAGGTAGAAAGAAGAAAGGTACAGATGAGAGAAGCATTGACAGGTCTTGGTGAATGATTAGATGAGGAGGCTGAGGAAGCTCTTGGCACCAAGAGTGACTTTGGTGCTTCAAATTATATAAACAAACTTTATGATTCCCATCTTTGTAAGAAAGCCAGCAGCAGTGCCACATAAACTTTCCCTGAACCTTGGTTAAAAGAGCACGTGTGACTTACAACAACGGAAGAAGGTCCCCGGCTATTTCTCTTATCTACTTAGTGACTATAGCAAAATGACTTCAATGTGGACAGGAAACTGTACACACTGGGCACAGTCAATATTGACTCTAGAGATAAGGAAATGTGTTTCCCTGGTTTAGAAATGTACCTCACCTGGAGGTGAGGAATTTGAGAATTATTTTATTGGGACAGAACAATACCTGCCTTCTACAAAGAGTGACTAGAATGAGGACCCCCAAATACCACTGCCAGCATCACCTTGCATGGATAATGCTGTCACGTATCATTTTGGCAGCCCTGTGAGACAAGCAGGATGGGTCTTGGTAGAGGGGGAAAGGTAAGAAGTGCCAGGCACTGAGCTAAGTACTTTATAAATATCATCTCATTTGACATAATTCCATTTTCTCAATGAGGAAACTGTGAGACATATGGAGGTTAATTGACTTGCTTAAAGTCACAACTAACAGTCCTGTTCTTGGAGTAGTGAGCCTTTGGGTTACACTTTTGACAATTGGCTAATTAACTATAACCTCTCTGAGCAGCACTTTTCCCCTGAGTAAAATGGATATTATCTCATGTAAAGATTAAGTGAAATGACATGTAAATAAGCAGCCTGGCCACTTTAGAGAACTAGACCCGGATTCAGGAAGAACCTCTAAATCACACTGGTCCTATGAGGTCCTATGATCCTGGCCAAGTTGCTCACCCTCTTAGTGCTCCCAGGCAACTCTGTAGGTCTACAAGTTGCAGAGAAGATATGTTGGTAGAGGGAGTCCCTACATTAAAATCACAAGTCTATTTAAAAAAAGTTTGTAAAAGTGATTTGCAAACCTCAAGCTGCTATGCAAATATTTATTATTAAAAAATAGCAACTCTGGCATAATGGAAAGAATTTGGATTTGGGGTCATAAAACCTAGGTTCAAATCTTGACACTGTCACTTACTTCCTGTGTCATCTTGGGCAAATCATGTCACTGCTTTAGGCCTCAGTTTCCTCCCACGTAAAATGAGGGCGTTGGATTAGAAGACCTCTTAGATGCTTTCCAGTTCTAAATCTATGACCCTCCGAGGTTGTCTCCTAATTCTCAGACTAATATTCTTTATTTGTACTAGACCATGAAGTCTTCAAGAAAACATCTTTCCACTTCCCCCTTTCTCTGCTTTCTTGTACCTTTCCCTCCACTCCCTCTCCTTCTCTTCACCCTCCCTTTCCCCCTCCTCTCCCATCCTCACCTTTTCTTCCATCCTTTCTCTCTCCTCTCTTCCCCATCCTAGATGATGCCATGGTGGAGACAGCAGAGGAGGCCGTGCTGGGACACATTCTCCAAAATGGCCATGTACCTGATAGGTGAGCTGACAACCACCAGTGACGACTATAAACTTCTAGAAAATATGAACAAACTGACTAGCTTAAAGTATCTAGAAATGAAGGTTAGTGTAATAAACATAAGTAGAAACCTAAAGGACTAAAACCAGAAATATGCAGTCCTTGAGCCTTATCTGGATCAGTTCATTTAATTGAGGAGCTAGTGGCAGCTCTGGAGTAGGCAGCTTAAAAGTTGGAAACTAGAAGTAAAGTACAAGAAGTTAGAAAGGAAGTGATGCTGCTGATCCAAGGAGAATCCCAGCCCCTACTTCTGGTTGGATATGTAACTGTCCACGCTCGATGTTTTCCAAAACCTGTATCCCCTGGAACACCATCTTATCATGTGCTTTGTTGTGTGCCCTGAACCAAAGCTCAGAAATCAGGATCAACCCCATTTAGAGCAGACACAAAGGGAGGCTCTTATCTCTCTGTCTCCTTCCTTCTTCCCTCTCCCCTAGGGCTCCCTCCCACCTCCTTCATAACCTGTTCTTGATCTTCCATAATAAATGCTGATGTATGAAAAAAGAAAAGAAAACATCTTCCCAGTTACTATACAATTATTATACAGGCTGCCCCAAAAGTGTGAATGAAGTAAAATATAATGACTTGGAAAAATTGCATAATGCAATATTTCTGTGGGGTTCACTGTACTTTGAGCCATGTCAAACTACAATATTTGGGTGCAGTGTAAAATCCTTTATAGGAATTAACTATTACCTCCATCACTATAATAATAAAAGAGAATGTATTGCATCTATGGCTAGAATTTTCAGTCTAAAAATATTACTGCTCCTATGTTAAGAGTCTCCTGTCCTGGTTTCATGGCATAAATAAGCCCCTTTAGACTGGCTTAGGTAAAAACTTTTCCCAGTGTGTAGGATGATTCCATGTGGGGTCACAGGAATATTCCCAGGGTGTCCCAGAAGTCTCCATTGCAGACCTGTTTATTAGTGCAACAAAATCTATCAACAACCTCCTCTATTCCTCCTTATAACTGAGATCTCAGTTTTCCTGGTCCATTCAATTATCATAAAAATGCCCCTTGGCTTACTGTGTCTTGACCTAGGCTTTGAGGGATTTTTCATGAGAAATCATGGCAGTTCTCATGACAGCATGAGTATTGAGGAATATCCCCCATCTTCCAAACATGTTTAATGTCCCCTAGTCTTCTCATCTTCTATAAAACCTATCAGCTGTTTTGTTGGACTGTCCATTGTGTGCACAGCATATTGGAATACCCTACAACCCCTTCCTTGCTTGAGCTAAATGAGGAAAGAAAGAAGCATTATTGCCTGGTTCCTGTCTCCTGAAATTCTGCTCTTCTTTTTCCTTCCTCTTCTCTATACTTTTTTCCTCCTGTCTCCCTTTCCTTCTTACTCTTCCCTTTTCTTCTTTTTTCTTCTAGTAGGTGGTAGGATACTTGTGGTCAGACCCCTAATCCTTACAGGGAAAGTTAGCTTCCCTCTGCCCATGATTAAGGGCAGTCAGCAGAGTTCAAGAAATAGTGAAATTGAATTTGATATTACTCAGGGATTATCTCAGATGGAAAGCCCAGTGCATTGTGCTAGAAATGAAGATATTTATTGATCATGGAGAGGAAATTAGATCCAAAGCAGAAGTTCCCAAACCTAAATAAGCCCATGTTCCAATTTGATTTGACTCCTTTCAATTAATAGTCTCCTTCCTGGGGGTTACTCAGACATGTGAAAAGTGAACCCAGTCTATAAAAACACCCCAGGATTCTAAAACAAAGGGACTTTTTAGGAGAAGTAAATTTAGGACAAATATGATGAAGTCCTTCTTACCATGTTGTGTCATAAACCTAAGGAATTTGTTTTTGAGAGTCGTAATTGCTGGAAAGCTAGACCTGAAGTCAGGAAGAACTGGTTTGAGATCCTGCTTCTGAGATTTTAACAGCTGTATGGCCTTGGGCAAGCCTGTTAGCCTCTCACACTCTCATGAACAAACAGAGTTCATGGGGATGATGCCTGTCACACTTATGATGTTTTGAGATTTAAATGTAAGCCATAATGTTTGCAAACCTTAAAGCACTATAAAATGGGAATTGCTATTACTGTTGTGGTCATCATTATCTTTGGAGTTAGGTTTGACCTTGCTGGAGGAATGATGATATGATGGAGGAAGTGGAGCTGATGGCAATGGTGGAAGTGATTGGGAGCTGTCCATAGCTGAAACTCATTCAGAAGATGAAGGGGTATGGGAATAACTTTTAAGTGATAAAACTGAAGAGGACATTGGCATAGTCACTGTTTTGACTGACACAAGTTGGAAATATGTCTCAAGTACATCTGGACACCTAGACTCTTAGATCTTTTCCTGATCTTTGACCAGACTTGCCTGTTTTGCTCTTTAGATTGCTGCATTGATAACCCATATCTGTTTATCTTGGATGTATCCCTTCTCTAGGACCTTACTTATCCTGCTTGTTACTTTGTGATAAGATGCAGCTAAGTAAGTGTCAGACTTCATATCAGGACAGACGAGTCCAAATCCTTCCTCACACACTTACTAGCCACATGACTCAGGGTTAAGATGTATAACCTCTCTCAGTTAGCCAGTAAGCATTTATTAAGCACTTACAAATGCTGGATAAGTGCTGGATTTACAAATAAAGGCCCTATTTTCAAGGAGCTCACAACCTAATGGGGGGAAATAACATGTAACAACTATGTGCAAACAAGCCACAAACAAGATAAATTGAAAATAGTCAACATAGACAAGTCACTAGAATTAAGGGGGATTTGGAAAGGCCTTCCTTGCTGTAGAAGGCAGGATTTTTGTTAGGAATTGACAGAAGCTAGGAGACAGAGATGAGGAGAGAACATTCTGGGTGTGGGGGAAGGTTGGTGAAAATGCCCAAAGTCTGGAGATAGAGTATCTTGTATAAAGAATAGTAAGGAGGCCAGGGTCACCAGATGGCAGAGAACATAGTAAGGGAGGGGGAAAGGGAATGAGGTAAGGTGTAAGAATACAGAAAAAATATGAGGAGGCCTGGTTATGGAGGACTTTGTATGCCAAACAAAACCTTTTATATTTGATCCTAAAAGCAATAGGGGAGTTATTGGGTAGGGAGATTACACTATCAGACCTGCACTTCAAGAGGATCACTTTGATAGCTGAGTGGAGGGTGGTTTGGAGTGGGGAAAGACCAAGTATCAGGCTACTGCAAAAGTTCAGGTATGAGGTGCTGAGGGTCTGGATCATGGTGATGGTAGTCAGAGGTCAGCAGAAAGATAAGTAGATTTGATAGAGATCATAATTGAATTCATGGTAGCTGATGAGACACCAAGTGAAATAATATAGAGGGAGAAGAGAAAAGGGTCAGGATAGAACCCTGTAGGATACCCAGGATTAGTAGTTATGCCCTGGATAAGGCTCTTTTATGAGAAAGAGTAATCAGATAAGTAGGAAGAGAGCCAGTAGACAGTAGCCATACAGAAATCTAGAGAGCAGAGGGTATCAAGGAGAAGAGGGTGACCAATAGGCTCAAATGATACAGAGAGAAGAAAAAGATGAAAGCAGAGAAAAATCGCATTAGATTTGTCAATTAAGAGGCTATCAGTAACTATACAGGAAGTGGTTTGGGTTGAATGATCAGGTTGGTGCTATGGTAATTTAAATGGGAAGATCTTTCCCATTTATTAATAGGCCCATGTGACCTGCCTGGGGCACATAGAAGTCCAAGTCACATGGATCCTGTGGCAGGAGAAGTTTGCTGAATGGGTGGAGCAGAAAGTGAGTCAGAGCAGTCAGAGCTGAAAAGGACAGAGAAAGCAGGCAGCAACTAGTGTGAGTGTGAGAGTCTGTTGTTTAAGGGAGCTGGTTTGTGGGAAGACTCACAGAGGGAAGGCTTGGGGATGGCAGTGCCCTCTGCATTGTTGCTGTGTATGGATTTCTTTGTTACTATGATGGATTTGGTTTTCTGGGGTTGGAATTTGGCTTTCTGGTGTTTGAATAAATGTTTTGGTTCTCTTCCATGTAGAGCATCTGGTGTATTTTGCGATTCAGAACTGTGCTGGCATGTTCATGGCTGCCATAGGTGCTGTGAATATCACATTGGTACTATAGTTGGAAAGCAGAATGTAAAGAGTTAAGAAGACAGTGAGAGGTACTTTTTATAGATGACTTTCTCAAGGAGGTTAGCCACTGCAGGGAAAAGAGGTAGATGAGGATAGCTAAAGGAGATGGATGGATGAAGTAAGGGTTTTTTGAAGACGTGGGAGATGTAGGATTGCTTGCTGGCAGAAAAGAAGCAATCAGTAGACTGGGAAAGATTGAAGATAAGTTGTTGTTGTTATTTTGTTGATTTTGTCCTTCATTCTTGAAGAGGATCATGACATCAAGATGATGACATGACTTGCCATTGACTTTGATTTGAGTGAGGGAGGGCTGTGCAAGGTCACCAACCTCACTTCCTTCTCATCCTAAAATAAGTAAGAGAGTAAGGATTGTAGAGGAGGCAATCTGATGGAGAAGAGTGGTAGAAGGGGATCAGTCATGCACACAGAGGAGTTTACCTTGGTAAAGAGAGGGAGCTGCTTCACTGTGTGAGATAGAAGAGAAGGGAGAGGCAGTAGCAGAAACCATCTGGGATACGTCAGTATGAGTCAAGGATAAGGAAACTAAAAGAAATTCTTGGTGAATGGCCTTTATTCTTTTAGTGACATGAGGCAAAGTTTTTATCTGAAAGGATGCGGGAATGGAGAGCCATAGAAAGTTTGAGGAAGGACGGAAAGTTTTAAAAACGGTTTCTATATTCCACTGTTGTGAGTGGGATAATGAGTCATTCCAGTCTGATTCTCCATGACTCTTTTGGGATTTTCTTGATGAAGATCCTGGAGTGGTTTGTCATTTCCTTCTCCAGTCCATTATCCAGTTCATCAGGGTTAAGTGACATGTCCAGCATCACATAGCTTATAAGTGTCTGTGGTCAGATTTCACTTCATGAAGATGAATCTTCCTAATTCCAAGCTCAGAGTTCTATCCACTGTGATATCTAGCTGCCCAAATAATGAGTCAATTAGAGAGGTGTAAAAGGATTACCTTGCTGCAGTGGGTGGCTAGTTGACATTATGTAATATAAATTATTAGTGGATCTAGTAAGCACATTTTTATGATTTTCTTTAGCTACATCCAACAGTAGATGTCTAGGAACCAAAACGGTGAATGGTGGGAGTGACTTAAGGCTAAGGTTTTGCAAATCAAGTTCAGCAATACAATAAGTGGCAAGGATATAAGAGAAGAGGACAGGGTAGAATTGATCTGATTCATCAAGGAGTTAGGACAGAGAAAAGAAAATGGTAGTATAGCTAGTACATGGATATGACATAGGGGAGAACTGAGGGATCAAGGGATTGGAGGTCATACTATGGAGGAAGAACAGTGGGATGACAATAGATTGATCACATAAGGGAATTAATTTCACAATCTATGGACATGCAAGTGATAGAATTGTGGGTGAGGCAAGATCAAGGGTATGACCATCTTTGCGTATGCCTTAAGTTGGGTGGAGAAGTTATGTGAAATTAATGAGTTGAGGAACTGCTGGATTAGCACGTTTGAGGAAGCATCAGGATGATACTACTGATATCAATATCATGCTAATCCCCTAGTGTGAGCCACGCCATCTCTGGGGGCCTCACTTTCCTCATCTGTAAAATGTGGTCAAACTATATGACTTCCAAGGTCCTTTCCAAATCTAAACCTATGATACATTTATATAATGTTTTACATTTTATAAAGCAGTTTCTTCACAGCAACCATATCAAATAGTCAAAATTTTATACTCCTTTTCCATGTGAGGAAACTGAGACTCAAAAAAGTTAAGTAATAATAATAGTGTATACACACATAATTTCTGAGGTTATATAACATGTATATAGCACCTGTTATGTGCCAGGCACTGTATTAGGCACTTTACAGTTATTATCTCTTTTAATATCTCACAGCAACTCTGGGAGGTAAGTGTTATTGTCCCCATTTTACAGATGAGGAAACTGAGGCTAACAGGTTAAACATGAATAACCAAGGGTCACAACTAGTAAGTTCCTGAGGCTAGATTTGAATGTAAATCTTTAAAAATCTAGTCCCTGGGGCTTTATCCGCTGCATCAACTAGCTGCCAAGTAACTCCCCTGGTCCACATAGCTAGCAAATTCCAAAGACACGACACTATGCCATAGTTCAACTACATGATACTTTTCCAAATACTATTTCCATGGTTTGTTTTCAACTCCTAAGTCTTCAGTCCACACTATTTACTCCCTTGGGCCTTGATCTGATATCTGGGGCCCCATTGGGGGCCTGAGTGTCTAAGGGTGGTAATTACAACAGACTGGAGCCAGCTGTCTGCAACCAGGTTGAAAGAGCACCTGATTTCTAACCTCTAGTTTCCCACTAATTCATTGCATAGCTCCAGGCAAGTTATTTATTTTCCACAAAGAGCTGTCTTCTTCCTAGGGAAGCTTTTTGATACTCTGTTCATTTAAATGCACTGGTATATATGAACTTGCCAGATGATGTTGTGTTACAACAACTCCTTCAGGACAACCAAGTGATCCTTCAGTCTCAGAGCACCTAACGCTCTTGGTGCCATCCATTTTTATACCTCTAGAGTGCTTTGGAAACATTGATTTGGGCTCATCATTAACTTTTTTTTAATGGAATGGATACCAGCTTGCTACCTACTGTCTTATGTCACTTGCATAGCCAATTGCATAGCAAATACAAATTTGTGACAGACAGTATAAACTAGCAGAGTAGATAAACCAGTAGATAGGAAATCTGTACACTGGTGATTCAGTCTTCAGTTTTTTGTAACATTGGCCATAGTTTCTTTCATGATAAGAAAATCATAGTATCTTTGAAGTTGGAATGAACCTCTGATCTCATTCAGGCTAAGCAAGAATATCATCTACGAAATACCTGACAAGTGGTAGCCATTTGACATCTTCCTGAAGACATTTAAGACAGTCCTTACTATTCTTGTGAATCAGTCTTTCATCAAGTCAAACTTTTTGTGACCCCTTAGGAGGTTTTCTTGGCAGAAATACTAGAGTGGTTTGCCCTTTCCTTCTCCAGTTCATTTTACAGATGAGGAAACTGAGGCAAACAGGGTTAAACGACTTGCTCAGGGTCATACAAGCTAGAAAGTGTTATGGCTAGATTTGAATTCAGGAATATGAGTCTTGCTGACTCTAGGAGGCCTGGTACTCTATGCACCGCCTCACCCAGATGCCATGACAGCAATATAGTGTCTCCAAAGTCTCAGTGCAGTTTTAAGCCATTAAAACTGGTTTTATAGCTTTAGTAGTTTAAAGCTCCACTAAGACGTTTAGGATACCCTATATATCACTTTAAGTTTAACAGAAAGGTAGCAAAGCCAGAAAGACCTAGGTTCAAGTCTTGTCTTTGATACATCCTGACTGGGTGATGCTTAACCTCTCAATGCTCAGACTATAAGTTGCAAGAGAAGGTGCAGACCTATATTGATATGGACACTTTCCTTGAGGGAACCTCCGTCTAACCAATGAAATCGTATGTCCAGTCCCACTCTCCCTTCTATCTGCTATAAACTTTATAAGTGCTTTACATGCATGCTCTCATTTCAGTCTCATGACAGACCTATGAGATAGTGTAGCTATTAGTAAGATGTGTACAAAAATAACTCAATTACAAAATAAGATAAAAAGTTCTGTGTGAAATGCGAAGGAGAGATTGCTGCCAGCTAGGAGGATCAGGTGAGTATTTGGTCTGGGTTTTGAAGGTTGAGAGGAATTTTACCTATGTTTCTGCAGTACAGAAAGCAGAGGACAAAGATGGAGTGTTTAGCAAATGACAAGTTGTTCAGTTAGGGGGTAATTTAGAGTACTTGGTAGGGTAAAATTAATCTGGGAAGGCAGATTGAAATTAGATTATTAAGACCCTTGAACTAAAGTCTATGGAACAGCAGTAAGAACCCAGCTGAGGTTATATGACAGTATTGTTTAATGACTTTCTGCTGTTACCTTCTAATTTTAAAAAATTATTATGAACTTAAAAAACTCAACAAAGTGAACATTGCAAGATCTGAAGAATGAAAGAAGAGTTCGGATATTGTACATAAGATTGTGAACTGCTATGTACAGTTTATATGTATATTCAGTGTAATGTGTTAATAACAAAATTACCCTGTTTATGTCCCTTTCTCAACATTTTTTATTATCTTCTGAGTTAAAATGTTTTCTGGCACTTTTCTTTCTTTCTTTTTTTTCATTTCTGTTGTTGCAAATTACCTCTTTCCCAACTCCCATTGAAGACCTCCTTTGTAATAATTAAGTATAATTAAGTTAAAGTTAAACAATACAATCTATTCTCTATGTCTAAAAACATATATTTTTAGAAATTCTGACCCACCAGACTCCTGTCAAGAAGTACAAAACATTGTGATCAATTGTCTGAAGTCATGGTTATTCACTGGATTGATCAGAATTCTAACATCTTTCAAAGTTGTTTTCTTTCACATTATTGTGTCCATCAATTAAATTGTGATCAAAATTAAATGTCCTCCTTGTATTACTAATTTCACTGATCATCAGTTCATATAAATCTTTTCAGGTTTCTCTGAATCCATCATATTCATTATTTTCTACAGTATATAAATATTCTATTAATTTCATATACTATAAGTCATTCTACTGTTTACTAATTGATGGACACCCACTGTTTCCAGTTCCTTGCTACAGCAAAAAGTGCTGATATAAATATTTTTATACTTTCTGTCTTTGACATCTGTGGAGTCTATGCCTAATGTATACAGTGGAGCATATGCCTAGTAGTGGTATTTCTGGGTCAAGGAATATGCATGTGTTGGTGACTTTTTGAATGTAGTTCTAGATTGCTTTCCAGAATCATTAGACCAATTCACAAGTCCACCAACAGTGCATTAGTGTGCCTGTCTTCCTACAGATCTGTCAACAATTGTTCTTTTATTCTTTTATCATTCATGCTAATATGATGGTCATATAGTAGAATTCTGGAGTTGTTTTCTGGGAATTTTTCTTATTACTAGTGTTTTGGAGTATTCTTCATATAATTGGTGATATTATATGATCGAGGTATAAAGACTGATACTATAAACAAATTAGTGGAGGAAGGAAAAGTATATTTATCAGATTTATGGAGAAGGGAAGAATTTTTGACTAAACAGACAGAAAACATTATGAAGCGCAAAAGGATAATTTTGATTACATTAAATTGAAAAGTTTTTGCATAAACAAACCCAATGCAACTAAGATTAGGAGGGAAGCAGAAAACTGGGTAAGAATTTTTGCAACTAGGGTCTGTTTAAAAGGCCTCATTTCTAAAATATATAGGGAGCTGAGTCAAATGTACAAGAATACAAGTCATTCCCCAATTGATAAATGGTCAAAGGATATGAACAGGCAGTTTTCAGAGGAAGAAATTGAAGCTATCTATAGTCATATGAAAAATTCTCTAAATCACTATTGATTAGAGAGATGCAAATCAAAACAACTCTGAGGTACCACATCACACCTATCAGATTGGCTAACATGACAAAAGAGGAAGATGATAAATGTTGGAGAAGATGTAGGAGAGTTGGAACACTAACTCATTGTTGATGGAGCTGTGAGCTGATCCAACCATTCTGGAGAGCAACTTGGAATTATGCCCAAAGGGCTACAAAAATATGCATGCCCTTTGACCCAGCAATATCACTTCCAGGATTACATCCCCAAGAGATCATAAAAATGGGAAAGGGTCCCACATGAACAAAAATATTTATAGCAACTCTCTTTGTGGTGGCCAAAAACTGGAATTCAAGGGGATGCCCCTCAAGTGGAGAATGCCTGAATAAATTATGGTATATGAATGTAATGGAATACTACTGTACTATAAGAAATGATGAACAGGAAAACTTCAGAGAGGCCTGGAAAGACTTATATGATCTGATACTGAGTGAAAAGAGCAGAACCAGGAGAACTTGGTACACAACAACAACCATAGTGTGTGAGGAATTTTTCTGGTAGACTTAGTACTTCACTGCAATGCAAGGATTTTAAAAATTCCCAATGGACTCTTGAAGTAAAATGCTTTCCACATCCAGAGAAAGAACTATGGAACTGATCACAGAGTGAAGCAGATCATTTTCTTTTGTATTATGTTTTGTTTGCTTTATGATTTCTCCCACTCATTTTTATTCTTCTATGCAACATGACTAAGGTGAAAACGTTTTTAATAGGAATGTACATGTAGAACCTATATAAAATTGTATGCCGTCTTGGGAAGGAAGTGGGGAGGTGGGGGGGGGGAAGGAGGAAGGGAGGGGAAAAAAATCTCAGATGTATGGAAGTGATTGTACAACTCTGGGAACAAATTAAAAATAATAATAATTCATGATATTTTGTATTTCTTCTTTTGAAAGCTTCTTATTCATATCCTTTGACCACTCATCTATTAGGGCAGCCACTTTCTATATAGTCTGGGAGCAGGGTAGGTGAATAGTGAGGGTGCCCCAAGGTTAGGAAAGCAAGCACAACTTTTGAATTAGAGAAGCAGCCTGGTATGTAGTAGAGGTTAAGGCACTGGCCTTGCGTTCACGAGACGCAAGTTTCAATGATGATTCTGGCACATACTAGTTGTGTGATTAAAAGCAAGTCATATAACCTCTCTGGACTCAACTTCTTCATCTGTAAAATGGAGACAATCTATGCTAACCTCATAGGGCTATTGTTGGGAAAAGCCCTTCATAAATGCTAAACTGCATATAAATAGTTAGGAGAGGGTCAAACTTCTTGAGGCAGCGCTACAAAGGTAAGACATAGCCTACCCTGTCAAGGAACATCTGAATTTCTTCCCAATTTTAACAAGTGCTCCAGGGTATCACCGTTCTTCCAGTGCTTGGTACCACACTTGTTAAGTGATGATATCAAAACAATGATGTCAAAGGAGATGAGATGACCAAAGACTCTGCTGATCAAGGACTGGTCTGGTGGATTAGGAGGGAATTGGAGCAGAAGCAGCCTACAGGAGAGGGTGTAAGGAATGAAATGACATCTGGTGAAAGTCAATGCATTTATTAAGTACCTTCTGTCTGCCAGGTTTCACTTAACTTTATTTTTAAAATTTTATATATTTTATTTTTAATGTATGGAATAAAACAATTATTTCCATAACATAATATAATAATATTAAAAAGATTGCACATAAATGCAAATCTATTGTGTACAACTTGCTATTCTTTTTAAATATATAATAAAGTTATCATGTAAATTTATTTTTTTCTTTTTTTCCCCTTTTTTCTTTCCCTCTCCCTCCCACTCTCGAGATGGCTACCATTAGACACAAATATGTTTACATAGATGGATATAGATATTGTATATAAGCGAAATCATTCTATACATATTTTTATTTATCAGTTCTCTCTCTCTGGATGCAGATGTCTTCCTTCATATGTCCTTTGTAGTTAATTTGGGTATTTACAATAATCACAATGACTTAATTGCTCAAAGTTGTTCTTAATACAGTATCACTATTACTGTATACAACCTTCTCTTGATTCTGCCCATATCACTCTTTGTTACTTTGTGTAATTCTATCCATGCTTTTCTAAGATCATTGAGCTCATCATTTCTTATAGCACAGTAATACTCCATCAAATCATCTTGTTCAGCCATTCCATAATTGATGGGGATCCCTGCAATTTTCACTTCTTTGCCACCACTAACAATGAGAGGTGAAACTTAGAGGACTAGGGAGGGTTTTAATAACTGGAGAGGAGAACTGTATGTTCCAAGGGTATGTGGTGGGGTGTGGGGAAAGGGTAGCTCATGTTTATTGAATGCTTTACAAAGTTCTCTCCTTATCACAGCCCTGTGAGAAAGGTAAGACCTGTATTCAGTCCATGGTACTTCATCTCAGAAAGAATAAGCTGGTAAGTTGGATAAGCTCGGTAAGCTGGAGAGGGTCCATAGGAAGGCAGTCAGGATGGTCAAGATGATGCCTCATGAGTTCTGACTGAAGGAATTGTGGCTCTGAGTCTGGAGAACGGAAGACTTAACTCTCTTTGGATATTTAAAAGGATCTAATGTGGAAGAGAGATTATACTTGTACTACTTATCCCCGGAGGGCAGAAACAGTGGTTGGGAATTTCTGGAGACAGACTTAGCTTTGGATGGCAGGAAAAATTTCCAAACAGCTGGAGCTCTCCACAAGTGGAATGGGTTGCCTGAGGAGGTGGTGGATTCTCCATCACTGGCAATTTTTAAGCTAAGGCTTGAAGACCACTTGGGCAAAGCATCTGGTAGAAGGGATCCCTGCTCAGGAATAGGTTGAACTCAGTGGTTCCTGACATGTTTTCCAGCTCTAAGATTCTATACACATACAAGTATATTACAAGGTAAAATATGCAAAATCTTGAAATAGTACTCTAGGAAAATGTAAAGATCTTTCTCCAGGGTGGGGAAAAAGATCAAGGAAGACTTCACAGAGGAAGTAGTACCTCAGTTAAATTGAGAGGGAAGTGAAGAATTCCAAAAAGTGCAGATGAGGTAGACTATGCCTTCCAGGCAGAGGCGTGGTTGTTGGGGCAGTTTATGTTAAAAAAAGCAACAAAAACAACAACACTGAGACTAGGTGACATGGTCATCCAAGAGTATAACGAGTCATCTGGCTTGGTGAGCATTCTATAACATTTGTAACAAATGATCATGGAGGTTTTGTTTAAAGAACCTTAGTAATGAGGCAGCTAAGAGTCACATTGGATAAAGCACTAGACTTGGAATGTACATTAATGCTGGAACAGTAGACAGGAACTGAATTGGGGGGTGGGGGGGAGCGCTTTAAATGTCAGGCCAAGGAGTTTATTAGAACCTAACATTTAACCTCCTCAGAGTCTTCTTGCTTGAGTTAAAGTCAACAAATGCTACACATTCCATCTAATAGGACTGCTGGTACAATTCCAATCAGGAATATATACAGATTTGAGATTGATAGATTAAGAGAGAAAATGCTGTGTGCATTCAATAAGATATTTGTTTCTGACTCTTCTTGGCAATCTGAGTGGTTTCTGCACCCCATCAAATATTCCTCCAAATTCTAAGGATATTGTCCAGCTCTTTTTGAACTGTTTGATATACAACCTGGGATTCTTCCCAGTGACCTCAACAATATAGAATGTCACATTTGTGTGTTTGAAAAGGCAATAGAGGTATCATGGAGAGGCAGAATGGTGGAACAGAAAGAGCCCTGGTCCTGAGTTCAAGTCCTGACTCTAATATCTATTAGCTCAATTTTATCATCAGTAAAGTGAGGACACCACTACTTCCCAGACAGATTATTAGGACAGTGCTTTTGTGTTCTAACAATAATTCATATTCATCTAATGCTTTATGTTTTACAAAGCACTTTCTCCATAACAACTTCATGAATTTAATATTAGGAATATTACTTTTATGACTACCTAATACCATTTATACAGATGAGAAAACGGAAGCTTATAAAGTTTAAATTATTTCCCCAAGATCACACCAGCTGGTAAGCATTAGAGGCAAGACACATACTTAGGTATCTGCCCAGTACAAGGACGCAGGAGTTCTATTACATAATGCTGCCTCTTCTATAAAAATGTGCTATTATTATACTTGATTCTTTCCTCTGTTATGTTTGTGTTCTTGATGCCTAGTGAAATGGGGCCACCAGAAAGACGTGAGGATGACTAAAAGTTTGAGCATTTTGGTGTCAATAAAAAATTAACTCAAAGTCAATGAGAATTCTGTAGATCAGAAAGAATAACTAATTTATGAAACTAAGGTTTTGTAAGTGAGAAAGAATAACTAATTTATGAAAAATAGAATAATAGGATTTTAGAAATGGAGATAACATTAGAGTCTCCTCATGTAACTTGAAGCATGAATCCTTTTGGGAGGCAGTACGGTATAGAGGACAATAGCTCATACTTTACCTCTCATTCTTCCTACCTGTGTGACTTTGGGGAAGTCACCTCCTTGGAACTCAGTTTTCTCATCTGTAAATAGATGATGAATAGATGGCCTCTGGGGTTCCTCTCCAGATACAGATCTATGATCCCATGGCTCTGTAACAGTTGCAACAAATAGTTATTAGCTTCTGCTTAAAGAATTTTAACAATGAGGCACCTATGTGGCTCAGTGGATAAAGCACTGAGCTTGGCATCAGGAAGATCCGAGTTCAAATCTAGCCCCAGATGCTTATTAGCTGTGTGACCTTGGGCAAGTCACTTAACCTCTGACTTCCCCAGTTTTCTTACCTTTAAAATGGAGATAGTAATAGCACTTTTCTCCCATGGTTGTTGTATAGTTAAAATGAGATTATAGTTATAAAGCAGTTTGCAAACTTAAAAGTGCTACATAAATACTAGCTTTATTATTAAATAAAATACTACTTCCTGAGGTGGCCCAGGTCACCAAATATCTCTATTAGAAGGTTTTTCTTTATACTTAATTAAAATCTGCCTCCCTCAAACTTCTCCCAATAGTTCTATTTCTGTGATAAGTAGCATAATATAATAGTTAGAAAGCTAACTAGTGGTAAGGAAGATCTGGGTTCAAGTCTTGCTTCTGACCCATCCTGGGTTTGTGACCATGGACAAGTACCTGTGATCCAGGTAATTTTTTAAGATTGTAAGTTACAGATGAGTTGTTGCTCCACATCAATAGAGGGAGTTTCCACACTGGGAGTTCCCTACACTTTTACTCTGAAGAAAACCTAAATATACAGCTTCCTCTAACCCCTCTCAAAAAAGAATAATAAAAATGAGTAATTTGTTCAATCCCTTTGACAGCTACCCCAACATTTGAAGGCAGTGGTTAATACCCTGCTCACCCTGAAACTTCCCCAGGATGAACAAACAACCAACAAACATCACTAAGTGCTAACTATGTGCCGGGCACTGTGCTAGGTGCTAGAGGTACCTGGATACAGATAGCGTCTTCCTTCATGTGTCCTTTGTACTTAGTTTGGGAATTTATAATAGTCAAAATGATTTATTTGCTCAAAGTCATTCTTAAAACAATATTTCTGTTATTATATACAACATTCTCTTGGCTCTGCTTATTTTGCTCTATATTATTTTGTGCAAGTCTATCCATGGAGGGGAGAGGAGAAGAAAAAAAATTTTCATGATAACTTTATTAGATATTTAAAAAGAATAGAAAATTATAAATAAATTTGCATTTTCATGTATGATCATTTTGAAAATCATACTATGTTATAGAAATGTTTGTTTTGTCCCATAAATTAAAAAGAAATACTTTTAAAAAAAAAATGTTTTCTTACACAGTACTTCTCCAACTTACTTTACGACCCAATGAAGCTGGCTTCCTTGCTATTGTTCCCACAAGTCACGCTATCCCCTGACTTGAATTGCTTTCACCAGCTGTCCTCCATGCTTGGAAAGTTTTCCACCTCAATTCTACCTCCTTACTTCCCAGGCTTCCTTCAAGTCCCAGATAAAAGTTCACCTTCTTTAAAAAGTCTTTCTTGAGCAAAATGCCTCCCACACTCAGAGAAAGAAATATGGAAGTCATTCTCAGAATGTAGCAGATCATGTTTGTGTGTGTGTGGATTTTAGTGTATTATGTTTTGATTCGTTATATGATTTCTTCCATTTATCTTTAGTGCGACTACATAGCATGACTATAGTGAAAATGTGCTCAATAGGAAAGCATATGTAGAACCTATACAGAATTGTATGCTGTCATGGAGAGGGAGGGGGGTAGCGGGGGAAAGGTATGGGAGGGATAAAATCTTAATTTTAAGGAAGTGATTGTAAACATTTACAAATTAATTAATTAATTAATTTTTTTAAAAAAGTCTTTCTTGATCTGCCGTAATGTGAGGGTCTTCCCTCCCTTGATTATCTCCAATTTATCCTGAATATGTATGTGTGTATACACACACACAAACACGTATCTTGTTTGAACAGAGTTGTTTGCATGTTGTCTCCCCTATTCAACTGTGAGATCCTAGAGAACATGGATTGTTTTTCCTCCTTAGTTTTTTTGTATCTCTAGCACTTAGCTCAATGCCTGGTACATAGCACACACTTAATAGTTGTTGTATTGAAACAATCCATACCCTCAAGGACAAAAATATGATCCTTCTCCAATAGATCCATTGAGCCTGGTTTCAACCCCTTCGTCCTTGTGGTTGTGCTCTTCCAGGTCTCAATCTAGTTTGTTAAATTCCCAGAATATAAGGTTGACCAACTTTTCTTTGTATTTTAAAAAATCCAATAACTTTTCAATACATCTCCTCAGACACGTTCTGCTCATCTGGTTTTCCCCTTGGTCACCCTGGAATGTACACTGATATGGAATTGATAGAAAGGGAGAAAAATGTTGCATATGTTTGAAAAAAATATTTGTTTATGACCATTTCTGGCATTCTGAATGATTTCCATTTTCTTTGAAATGTTTCCCTGAACTCTATGGCTATCATTCAGCTTGGCCTGAACTGCTTAATATACATTCTGGCATTCTTGTAAGTCCATTCAGCAGCACCAAGATGCATATTTATGTTAGAAAGGGCAATGCTGTCATTGTGGACAACTGGCTTCCTTCATCTCAAGAACATTTAAAAACCATAGGTCACAACATGAGTCAGCATACTAAACCACACCCTCAACTTCTTTACATTATGAACAAGAAGAGGGATGCAATTGTTGGAAAGTTATAGCCAAATGGAAAGCATGGACCCAGATGTACCACATCATAGAATTACTAAAATATTGGATCACAGCACAGATGGCAGGGGAGGAGACAAGAAACAGAACAAGAAGGGAAAGAAACAGGCTTTAGTTTGCCTCAATGAATATTTATCAAGTGCCTATTATGTACCCAAATGGGCTGCCTCTGGAGGTAGTGAGTTCCCCATCATTGGAGCTACTAAAGCAGAGAAGAGTCAGATAGTATCTGAACTGCAATACATGGTTACCATTTGGACCTTTAAAGCTGTGGTGATAGCCACAGGGCTGGGCACATAGTTGGTGCTTAATCAGTGCTCATTGACTGACTGATGGATCTCAGAATATAAAATGAGAGATAAAACTAGAAGACATACTCTTCTTAGTTTCCCTTGGCTTCCTTCAAGATTCAGCGCAAATCCTTCTCTGTTGGAGACCTTTCCTGGTTTGCTTTCCTGGGCTTGTTCTCAGATTGCCTTCATTTACTTTATAAATCTTGTATGTACTTGTTCAGCTGTTTTTCAATCATATCCCACTCCTCCTGACCCATTTCGAGTTTTCTTAGCAAAGATACAGGAGTGGTTTGTCATTTCCTCCTGCAGCTCACATTATAGATGAAGAAACCGAACCTGAGAGAGTGAAATGACTTGGCCAAGGTCAGATTTGAACTCAGGAAGATGGGTCTAATGGGGCTGCTATGAGGCCACTGCACCACCTCGCTGCTCAGAGACGAAGATATCTGTACTTAGACATTCACATTGTTTTCTCCATTAGAATGTGCACTCCTTGATAACAAGGACTATTTTGTTTTTAGGTTTTTGTTTTTTGCCTTTCTTTGTATCCCAGCTCTTATCATAACATCCGACTCACAGTAATCACAGAATAAATGCTTATTGACTGACATATAACTGAAGATCCTTTCTAATATTGAAATACTATGCTTCTACAAAATCTCTGGGCCTCAGTAGACTCATCTATAAAATGGGAACAATGATATCATATTTGCTTCAAGGCAAAAGGCCAGACAATACAACATTTAACCTCTTTAGAGAACCAGAAGGGTGTCATAGTAGTGATTGTTCATGAAGCAGGAGTCAGTGGCTGACCTGTGCATTCATAGGATCTTAATAGGATGATAGGATCAGAGACTTAAATCTGACCACTTGGCTTTCAATCCTACCTTTTCTAATGGTACCACTCTGATTATTTTAAGGAAGGGAACAAACATTTATTAAGCATCTCCTATGTGTCAGAGACTGTGCTGAGCACTTTACAAATATCTCATTTGATTCTCACAACATTCCTGGGAAGCAGATGCCATTACTATATTATTTTACATATGAGGAAACTGAGGCAAACCACTTTTGACTTGCCCAAGGACATACAGTTAGTAAATAGATAAGGCTGGATTTGAACTCAAATCTTCCTGATTCGAAGCCCACTGCACCATGTAGTTACTTCCTCCTAAGGAGAATAAATAAGTATCTAAATAGAAACATTTAAAATCTTAGAATGTTTCCTTGTTCCAACCGCCACAGAGACCAAAGTCCCTCCATATCTGAGAACAAATAAAAGCAGAAAGTTTTTCTTTTAATGAAAGTCCTGTTTCACCAGTAGCCTGAAAGCTCCCTCTCTAACACCTCTGACCCCAACAGTCAATGACGTGAAGCTCTATGATCAGTGGCTAAGGGGTAAGGGCATTCCTCCTGCTTAACTAGCAAATTTTTGGTCTATGTATCATAGGGAGCTCAACTTGCAGGCTTTATTTAGGTAAAACTCCCATCAAGCTGAGGCTCCTGGGAGTGAGTCTGACTCAGAGCTTCAGAATTTGGCCCACACTGAGATGAGTCATGGTGATGAAATTTCAAGAGAAAGGGACATTTTTAAAATTAGCTCAGAGAGTCAACAACTCTTCACTTTTGCTCTAGAAGAGCCTCTTTGCCTCTCTTTTTCTCATTCTCTTCTGAGAATAGTTATGGATTTGGATCTAGGTTCTGTCTGCCCCATTCTTCTGAGCTCTCAAGATGCCACGTTGCCTTGGTCTTGCATCTTCCCCAAGATGAAACAGTATGTTTTGACTCTATTGACTTGCATTAGTTTATCTCCCCAAATAGAGGAAACCTACTTTTCTGTATTAGAAATCAACTGCACTACGGCTGAAGGCATCCACAATGAGTTCATAACTACAATCTCACCATTCTGTAATTGCAAAATGGCTTTAAATTTTACAACAAACTTCCCCACAACAACCCTTTGAGGTAGGCTGTTTGTACACTGTAAACCTACTATGGTTCAGCGTGTAAGTTTCTTGAGCATAGGGAATGTTTTTCTGTTTTGTCATTGCATCCCCTACATGTAGTCATAAGGCCTCACACACTTTTCTCTCCCTAGGTCCTTGATTTCACTGGAATAGGGCACTACTGGTGAGGCAGCTAGGTGGCAGAGTAGATAGAGCATGGGGCCTGGAGTCCGGAAAACCTGAGTTTTAATTCTGCCTCAATAGCTACAGGAGCCTGGGTGAGTTATTTAACCTGTTGGACGGTTTCCTCATCTGTAAAATGGGCATAAAAAGAGCACCTACCTCCTAGGTTTACTGTGAGGATCAAATAAATTATGTAAATTACTTTGCAAAACTATATAAATATATATATATAAATATAAAACTATATTATTATTAATAGTATTATCTATCAATGCAGATCTCAGTAGATGGTCTTAGATTGTTGCCTTGGGCAATGAAAAGCTAATCGTCTTGTTCAAAATCACATAGAAAGTGAAAGTTGGAACTTGAACCTGGGTCTTTTCTTACACAGCTAGTTTTCCCCATATGTCATATTATCTCTTGCCTCACACACAGTAGATACTTAATAAATGCTTGTTGGATCATAACTGAACTTTTCAGCCCACTCTATTCTTTACTTGCATAACAAGATGAGGCTCCCAAGGTAAACTCATCACTTAGAGTCTCATCACCTTGCTGTAGTTAATTCAAGTCTTGTCTGATCTCAGCCTCTTTTACCTCTGATTGGAGGGCTAGAGAGTGGAGTACCAAACTCCTCCCAATGCCTTCCTTTACCAAAGGCTGAAACTGGACTTTTCAGTCCACTTTGCTCTGCATCTCTTCTTCTCCCTGGTTTAAACTCCTAGAAACAAGATTCTTTGCCTCTCCCCATCCTCCCTGTCTTTTCTGCCTCTTTTGGTGAGGGTTCCCCCATTAGATTATAAACTCCTTGAGGACAGGAGTTGCCTTTCTTTTTATTGTTTTCTGATTGCACTGCATTAGAATGATTTAGTAGTATAAATGTTACTGTCTCCATTACATAGATAAGTAAAAATGGCATAGAGCCTACTATATGCCAGGGGCTTTTACAAATGGTATCTCATTTGAACCTTACAGTAACTCTGGGTAGTAGAATTTGAGAAAACTGAGGCAGGCAGCAGTTGACAAAGGTTAAATGAGCTGTCTAGAGTCTATACAGCTAGTAAGTATTTGAATCTGGATTTGAACCCAGGCCTTCCTGACTCCAGTCCTGTGGCTCTACCCCGTGCCTCCTCTAGCTGCTTAGATGAGGTTTAGTACAAAACTAGAAAGTAGTGGAATTAGGATTCAAACTCAGGCCTGGGGCTTGCTCTTTTACAACAAGCTATCTCCAGGTGGCTCAGTGGCTAGGGAATGGGGCCTGGACTCAGAAAGAACCCTCTTCAAGATTTCAAATCCAGCCTCAAACTCTTTCTCTAGCTGTGTGACCCTAGGTGATGCTTAACCCTGTTGCCTCAGTTTCCTCATCTGTAAAATGAGCTGGAGAAGAAAATGGCAAACCACTCCAGTATCTCTGCCAGGAAAATCCCCAATGGTGTCACAACAAGTTGGACACAACCAAAAACAACTCAACAATAAAGCTCTTAATTTGGAGTTTGGCTGATGCTCCAATTACATTACTGAAGAATCTGATTGTGAATTTAGAAGGTCCCTCAGGCCCCTCTCCAATTCTCAACTTCTGGGATTCAGGGATTCTCATTTCCAACACTATGAGTGTAGTCTAACTGAATCCTAAGAGAGTCATATTTTCTGCTTATGGCAAGCCCCTCCTAGCACAGGAAATCAAAGTTAACACTGACTTCAGGCGGGAATGAAATGTGGATGAACAATTTCTCCACTGTTTTAATGTACAACGATAGGGTCTGTTGAAATTGGGTGGGTGTGGCACAGTTCCCATTTCTCACTTCCCCTATTGGAGAAGTTTCCAAGCTCCAGTGTCCTCATCCCTCCCTTGGGACAGTGTCTCATGTGTGTAAATGAGATTTCCCTGAAAGAGTCCAGCAGGGCACAAAGAGCAACTCAAGAGGGTGATGGGATTTTTAGAGAACAAATCTGTCACTAACTCACTTTGTCACCATGGACTGGTGACCTCCACTCTCTGGGCCTTAGTTACATCTGTACAATGTGTAGCTCTGACTAGTTGATCTCAAAGGATCTCTTCAAGAATGAAGGACAAACACACAAACTCCAGAGTTGCAAGCGGTTTATACTGGGTTCACCATAACCTTTTGTTGTGTCATGGCCCCTCAGAAAATCTGATGAACCCTTGAGGTCTCCTCTCAGAATAATGTTTTTAAAATGTATTTAAAAAGAATCATAGGGTTACAAATGAAACCAATTCTACCAAAATTGTTATTGAACCCTGATCTAAATGGCATGATTTTAGGGGTATTAAAAGGTCCACCTGCCTGCCTTTATGCCTGAAATTCTCCATCATTCCTCTGAACCAATGAATTCATGGTCCCCCCTACAGTGAAATGACTGCATCTTGGAAGGATGCAGTTTTTTCATTTGTAATGTCAATGGTGTGGATGTGGCCTTGGCAAAAGCTAAGGATGTGTCAGAGAAGTACAAGCTCTGACAGGTTCTACTAAATTGGAATGGCTTCAAGTATGGGTCCAACAATAGACTTTAAAGTGCACAGAGGCTTGATATCAGGCTGGATCCCTTCCCCCAACCCCTTCCCTCACATCTCCTGAAGCCTATCATGTCTTAAAATTTGGTTTCCTCTCTTGAGAGCATTCACAGACTCTTTCTTCTCCAAACCTTCTATATCCAGACTCCAAATCTCATGCCCTATCTGCTTGACCACTTAGCTGCCAAAGCATGTCAGTAATGAAGCATTGATGCTCTCGGTCTCTGGGGTGTCCCAGGTCAGAGGTATTTTTTGTCTTTGTCTCTCTGTGGCTGGAAAGACAAAACAGTACTGCTGGCCTTGATCAGTGTAGGAAGGGAAGATGCAGATAAAGAGAGTTATCTTTAGGCAAAACTGATTTTCCTTTCGTCTGAGAGTAAGACCCTGAAACACCTTGTAGCTTCTCAAGTTGGTGCGGGGAAGGAAATATAGCACATTCAGAGAGCCCCAGATTGACAAACATACCTTTAGTAATACCAGTGTAACCCTAGGGGTTGCTGTGTTTTGCCCATGTTTGATGAGGTAGGTTTTAAAAGGCTCCGAGTTCATTGTAATGCTTCCCTTGTTTAGTTATGAAACATATGAACAATTAGTGAAAATGCTGCCTGTTAGAGAGGAAAAAAAGAACAGGAACACAATGGACCAAGGACTTGGGATCCCAGCCCTGTTCAAGGCAAGGTCACTCTCCCCTGTGTCTATACCCATAAGGAAATGCAAGGACAGGATCAGCCAAAGGTGTCTTTTGAGAAGATTAGATCAGTCAAGTGCAGTCTTTGAATAAAAGGACATGATTAGGAAGTAAGTCTGGGGGGCTCAGATAAAGACTTCCAGAGCCTCTTGGGATGTATGAACATTTAAGGAGGACTAACTCCTCTAGTGATGATGGGGTACAGGCTCTGGGAACCCCCTTGAAATCTCCTTGAATTTTCCCACTTGATCCATGTTCACCTGAGACCATAAACTTCATCCAATTGCCTCTAGCTGCTTCCCAGCCTTGATCCCAGCAAAATCTCACTCTCTTGGTTCTGACCTCTAGTCACCCCAGTCCCACCAAGATTCTCCTTAGACTCTTCCTCAAAACCCTTCCAGACTACCAGACCATCCCTAGATTCCTCACACAGACTTTCTGTATATAAACTCCATCTTGCCTCCATGAAGGTTTTCGGATTTAAGCTAGCTCAGATTCAACCTAGCTGAGATTCAGTCTGGTCCACTTGTCAATACAAGCATCACAAATGCTTAGGCTCCTTAAGAGTCTACCCAGTATGGCAAATATTTAATAAACTTCATTTTTCTTTGGCTGAAAGAAGGCTTGAGTTGAATTCATTTGGGCAGGACCCCAAATGTCAGTATTTTGGGGTCCCAAACACCCCTAAAACCCAATCTCAACAATGTGAGGACCTGCTGATCCCTTTTCAAGGCTGCTCATCTACTTTTGGCATCTATCTGGCACTCAACTCTCATGTGTGACTCCTAGAAGCTGTAGCATGTGCAGGGACCACACCTCAGTAAACCATCTCCACAGATGGGCTAAACCAGGTTGAGGGTAATCAATGGGGCACAAATCCATTGATCAGTTGTGGGGGTGTCTACCCCAAATATGTGAAGATGTCCGCTAGTGGAACAGACAAATGAGAATAGTTTGTCCCACTGGATATGAAGGTGGCCGAAGCGGGTGCAATGGATCTCTTAGAGCTTGGTCAGGCATTGAAGATACCAAGGTCATCCATTGCATCCTTAGCCATTGACAGTTGTCCTGACTTTTCTCCTACCAGTGAACTATAGAAGTGAGGCTGACAACTTTATGCAACTCTGCCTCACTTAAATCCAATTCACCCCATGACATCACTGGTCCTCTTTGAAAATGAAGCCAAATGAAGACAGCAACTAGTTCTTCCTTCTTCCTATCTAGTTTTTTCCTCACGGCTCTAGAAGAGAGGGAGGGAAGATGGAAGGAGGAGGAGAGAGAGAGAGACAGAGAAAAACAAAACAAAACACATTCTTATACCTCCACTTTGTCCCTTTAGCTTTGATCCTCCCTATTCTCCTCTGGAGGCTTTGGTTAGAGGAAGATAGCAGATATCTCTGTTACCAGTGGCCATGATCACACTGTGGGATAAGGGGAGGGGGTTGGGGAAGACTCCACCACCTGTCTCTTCTGGTGTCCTCTCTAGAGACCCTCCCAAAAATTTTGATCTCCTGTTAGTTTCCTCTCTTTCCACTCTGGAGAAAAATATAACTGCCAGGATCTTAACAACTTAGTCTCCTTGAAGGTAGCTAACCCAAGATTTACAAGAGATCTGTTATACGAGTAGTATTCTTTTTAGAACATAGGAAATAAGTTATAGGCCTGGAGTATGGAGAGATTGATACTCAAAGGAAAGCAGGATGTGGAAAGAAAGATAGATGGCGGAGCTACTTGGCCCAGGGCCAGTGCCGTAAGGCAACCGCAGTGGTGTTCTTCCTTCCTTCCTTCCATTTTCTCTCTGTCTCTGTCACTCTGATTTTATTTTCTCACCTGTACATCTCTTTATTTCCCCTTCTCATGTCATTTGGAAATGAGAAAACTGCCCCAGGAGGAAGAGGAAAGGGAGGCAGGTGATTTTTCCAATACTAGTTTTCCCCATGACTGCCTTGGGCCAGATATGTCAACAGGAGTTCCTTCACAATTTGTCTCCTTCTGTGAACTAATGCTTTTACATGGTGTCATGAAAGCAGCCTATGGGTTTTCATATCCTAATAAAGTTGTATACTCAAAGAGACACCTCTCAGGGTAGAGACCTGAGGAATTGTACATATGTTTTATGCCTTGAAACTTATTATTCTCTTTGCTGAGTTTGGCCCCCTTGCCTTTGATGACTCTGTGATGTCTTCCTAAAACTGTCCACCACACCTTCTCTGCCAACCCATGCCCATGTCTCAGAAGAGCTCAAGACTAGAATTGTTTCATTTCAGAGATGTAAAGGACCTCAGAGGCCATTTATGTTGAACCCTTACCAGAACCAGAATCCTCTCTACAGCATTTGTGCCAAGGCAGGTGGTCATCCAGTGACAAGAAAACGAACTCAAGACCATGACAGCCTATTCCACTCTTGAAAAGGTCAGATTGTTAGGGAGTCTTTCCTGACCTTGGAGCCTAAACTCTCCTCTTTACAGCTTCCACCTATTATAAAAGCCAAAAATTTGTCTCCTTCTAGCTTCTCTCCAGTTCTCCTCATTTTGCCCTCTAGGTGAAACAAGAGGGGGCCTACTCCCCTTGCATTTAAAATCAAGTGGATAAAACCAAAATTGGCTCTCAAAGTCTTGCTACATCCATCTCTACTGCAGAGAGCACAACTACAATGGACTGGCCATGTTGTTCGAATGCCAAACATACACTTTCCTAAAAGACTATTTTATGGAGAACTCACACAGGGCAAGAGTTCTCATGGTGGTCAGAAGAATCAATACAAGGACACTCTCAAGGTCTCTTTTAAGAACTTTGGAATTGACTGTGTGACTTGGGAGACACTGGCACAGGACTGCCCAGCATGATGTGCCCACGTCAGAGCAGGGGCTGTGCTCTATGAGCAAAGAAGATTTGAAAAAATCTCAAAAGAAACGCAAATTTAGAGAGCCCACTCCAAATGTTCACGTGGGCCATTTGTGCCTGACCTGTGGTAGAATATTCCGAACTGGTTTTGGTCTGATCAGCTGTAGTCAGACGCATTGTAACTTGACTGTAACATAGTGACGTCATTTTGGTACTCTTCAAAACAAAGGACAGCAACCACCTACAACCAGAAGAAGTGAATACAGTTGTTGACGGGGATTGTTTTTCTTTTGGTCTGTTATAGGTCATGGAGGTCATTAGGGCTCCTAAAAGCATATATCTTGGTTTTGCTGGATGATTTCCTTATTATTATTAGGTGTGCTTTGTGGGAAGACCTACAATTAGCTGACCCCAATGGACCTTTTTTTCACTAGCTTGTCTCTCCCTCTGCTGATCTCAGCCCATCCATGCTTGCTCATCCTGAGCGATTACTTCAAGTCTTCCATTGAAGATCCACCCAATTATAGGAGGTACCTCTCTGGTTCTCTTCATCTCATTGTGTCTGTCCTTATTGTATGTGGAAAAGAAAAGTATTTTTCCCCCTTCAAATAATAAAAACTCCACAGCAGGTCCATTATTTTATTCCCCAAGAATGATTTTATCTTCTCAGCTTCCCTGCTGCCCATCCTACCTTAGGCCTCATTACCTTAGGCAAGTCCTTCTTTCCTTCCAACAGAACTGCTGTGACTCAGGTCATCTGGTGGGGGTCAGACAGCAGCATAGTAATGGAAAGAGTCCTGGACTAGGACTTGAGGTTTTCTGAGTGTTACTCAGCAGAGGAGGAGTATGATAGTCATCTGTCTCCAATTAGGAGTTTACCTAATTTAACTTCTTGGTATTTAAGGTCTTCCATCTCCTAACTCCAACCTACCTTTCCAACCTTATTTTACATTATTCACTTTCCTAGGCTTTACATTTCAGGGTTTTATACTCAGCTCTGTTACTATCAAGCTATGTGAATTTGGGTGGCTTTTAGATTGCTTATCGGGGAAGAAGGTGTAGGTTGAACTTCCTGGATATAGATAGATAGTTAATTGAGAGAAAGAAGAAATGTTCTGGCAGCTACCTCCAAAAGCTAAATTCTACCTCTCCTCCCCAAATGTCAAGATGTTTAAAAAAAAAACAAAACCAAATATCTATTAAGAACCTACTCTGCTAAAGTTCTTTTGACTGCTAATTAAAGGTCTTTTGTCCTGGCTTGTGATGAAGTATGGAATGGATATATATATATATATATATATATATATATGTATATATGTATGTATGTATGTATGTATGTATGTATATGTATATGTATATATATTGTTGTTCTTATGCTTTCTTCCCTTACTCCCAATCCCATTAGAATATGAACTCCTTGAGGACAGAGACTATGTTTTTGCCTTTCTCTGTATCTTCAGCTCTTAGCACAATGCCCAGCTCATGGTAAGGGCTTAGTATATGCTTGTTGACTGACTAGCTGAATGTAAGGGAGTAAGAGCTTTGAGTGTGGCTCCTCAGAATTGATTCTGTATCTAAGTATAATATATCTTAATGTACATACTTGTAATTGATTGTCTAGGGTGCATGGAAATTGAATTACAAAGTCAAATAGAGGTCCCCTCTAGGGGAGATAGAGGGGAAAGTTGTGTAGCCCTAGGTCCAAGACAAGTCCCCACAGAAGGTTGTCAGCATTTGGGAAGCAGTTCTGCACCCCTAGACATCTCAGCATAGGAAAATAGAGTTATCCCAGGAAAAGCCAACAGGGGATTGGAATGAATTTCTAAGGTCCCTTCAAACTACAAAAAAAAATTCTGTAATTCCCCTTTTACTCTATTGACTGACTCATACCAAGGTTTTAAAGGATGACCAGTCTAGAGACTATGAGTCAGTTTCCATGCTTTCAGTGGGAATCATACATCAATCCTGTCCCTACCCCATAGAAATAGCATGGGGTCTAGACTGACTTCAGTTTGTGAGAGCACAGAGGCCCATGTGTCTAAGGAGTATAAGGCTGGGAACAGGGATATGGCTAAACATCTGAGTCATGGAATCATAGGAACAAATGGTATTCTAAGAGGTCATCCACACCACCAATGTCTCCAATTAGGATTTTGTCTAATAACTTCTTGGTATTTAAGATCCTCCATCATCTAACTTCATACTACTTTTCCAAACTTATTTCATATTACTCCCCTTCGCACATTTTACATTCCAAGGCTTCATACTCTGCCCCTTTGCGTTTGGTTGTGCCCTCTTCCTGGAATGTTCCCCTTCTTCACCTCTACCTCAGAGAATCCCTTATTTGTTTCAAAACTCTGCTCAAGTACCACCTTCTAATTGAAGGCTTTTTTTATCCCCTCCCCTAGATGCTGGACATCTCCCCATCAAAATTACCTTGTTTTGATTTTGCATATGCTTTTCATCTATATGTTGCCTCCCCCATCAGAATGCACCTTCAGGGAAGGGGCCATTTCATTTTTTTTGTCTTTCTATTTCCAACATCTAGCACAGTGACTGACAATGCAGTAAACACTTAATAAATGCTTGTGGATTGATTGGTTCCTGGTTCTCTGTATTTTCTCTACCTTTTCTCCTGACCTGAAACATTTTTCCTCCTCTTCTCAGCCTACTTGCCTTTTTTACTTCCTTTAAGTTCCAACTAAAATTCCACCTCCTACAGGAAGTTTTCCCCAATCACTCTTAATTCTAGTGCCTTCCCTTAATTAATTATTTCTTTTTTATCCTGAATATAGCTTGCTTTATATATATTTGTTTGGATGTTGTTTCCCTCACTGGACTGTGAGGTCCTTGAGGACAGACTTGTCTTTTGCCTTTTTTGCATCCCCAGCACTTAGCACCATGCCTGGCTCATAGGTGACAATAAATGTTCATTAATTATTGATTGATTGATTAAAGAGGACTACTACCTGTTCCCAGAACTCAAATTTCTGTTTCCTACCTCAGTGCTTCTTTGCAGACTGTTTTCCATGCTGGAATACTCCCTCCATCCATCTCTACCTCTTGAAATTTTTCTTTTTCATCAAGACTTAGGATGTGATGCCTCTTCCATGAAGCCTCCCCTGTCTTTCGTCTCAAATTTCTCTAGAGGTTCCATTCCTCTTTGGAATACCCTCCCTTGGGTCCAGTTACATTAAGTAATGTTGGTGCAAATTTACCTAGCCTGATGTATACAGCTGACCCCAGTCCTGCACTAGGCTTCATCTTCAAATGGTATTCAAAGCCCATCTGTGTACCCTTGGCCTGGTTTTCACTTCTTGCTCTAGGTGAAATCATCAAACCAATAGTGTGATCATTTTGGAAAAGGAGTATGAATTGACTGCTCTATGGATCAGCTCACTTTTCTGGATTCCCCAGACCAAAATCTCATATATACTCTATCTCCATCTATTACAATGTAAGTTCCTGAAGGGCAGAGGTTGTATTATTTGTTTATATTTCTCTCCCCAATACACAGTACCTGGAAAATAATAATTATAAAGGCTAGCATTCATATAGCACTTAAAACTTACAATTATATTTTGTAAACATCATCTTGTTTACTGCACAACAACTCTGGGAATAGGTGCTACTATTGTTTCCATTTTATAGGTGGGGAAACTGAGGCAGCCTGAGGGTCACCCAACTAATTAGTGTCTGAGGCTGGATTTGAACTCAGGTCTTCTTGACTATAGGTTTAGCACTTTATTCATTGCACCACATTTCACTCATTCTTTCTACTGTTGTTTGTGTTCATGTCATATTTCTGCTTGTAAGTTTTTAATTCCTTGGGATCATTTTTGTATTCTAAGCACCTAGTCACATCCTACACATACACACACACACACACACACACACACACACACACACAGGTACTTTGCAAATATTTCTTGGTATAGTACAAAAAACATGTGGTTTGACATTGAAGGATCCAGATGTGAATCTGACCTCTAACTACCTGTGTGAATTTGAGCAGGTCATTGGACTTCTTTGAGACTAATTTGTTCAATGAAGAGACTGAACTAAGATTATCATAATGTCTCTTCCACCTCTGATACTGTATGAACTGAATATTTTCCCTAGAATATTTTCTGAATAGTAAGTGCTTAATAAATGCTTTTTCATTTATTCATATATCCATCATTCCTTGAGTCAGACAGAGTTCCCTTCTCCTCTTGTTGAAATCCCAAGGTCAGGACATTGTCCATCACTCTTGACAGTAGAGGTTTTTTCTTCTGGTTTCCTTCAGTCAAATTGTACTGCCGTCATCAGTTATCCAGGCACATCAAATTCTATCCAAAAATAGAAGCAAAAACATCAATCTTGTCTTTGAAGCGTCTAAAAGTAGTCATTTCCTCCTGAGATCAGAGAATCACAAAATTTAAAAGTAGAAAGAACTTTAAAGATAGACTAGTAAAAAAAATTTATGTGAAACTTGAGTCCTCTCTTTAGTGTACTCAGAAGGATCATCCAGCCTCCCACTGTAGATCTGCATGACCAGAAATTCTTTATGACACTGGATATACCATTCTACCATAGAGAGCTCTAACAGTTAAAAAGGTATTGGGGGGTTGAGTGGAGGGGTGGGGAGAATCTGAATGTTGTCTAATTACAGTGACCAAGCTTAACTCTCAAGAAAAACTGAGAAAACACACCTCTGTTCTTTTGTTTTCCAAGGTGAAGCACTAGGAGTATAGAAAACTGCACAAACTATTAGACATGACTGAATCCTTGTTGAGTTTCACTAAACTTTTGTTTTCTCTTCCTTAAAAAAAATTTTTATATATATTTACTATAAAAGATGATTCATTGAGTAGGTTAGTGGGAGGGATATATATGGAAATGAACATGATGTTAAAAGCAAAATTGCTTAATAAAATAAGATTAAAGATAAAAAAGAAGATATTCTGTAATGTTGAATCAAAATTTAGAGTCCCTGAATTTTGCATCTCTTAGTCTTAGTTGAGCTCTCCATGTGCTGTCCTAGGAGTCAGGAAGACCTAGTTTTGAACACTGACCCAGGTACTTAGGAGCTGTGAGATACTGGAAGATACATTGAACTTCTCTGAACTTTGTTTCCCTCATCTATAAAATGACAATAATGATAGTATTTACTTCCTGGTTAATTTAGGGGTTTGATCGCAACATCGAATGATACAATGTATATAAATCTCTTTGCAAACTTTAAAGTGACTTGTAAATGTCTATTATGATTGTGGTTATATCATTATTTTTTATCTCATTCTCATCTTTTGAAATAGAAGTGGTCTTAGAACAAATTTCTATCCTGCTGTTATTCTACATTTAATGTTCTGCAGACTATTGCACAGCTGGATAATACGACTGCCTTCTGTAATTAAATAAAAGTGTTGGGATATAGCTCATCTTCTTTCTGTAGGCTCCCTGAAAGAATCTTCATGATAGCTCCAATAACAGACAAGGTGACATATACACATATAAATATTTTCAGAATAAATGAATGCAAGATAATTAATGAGGGGGGGGCACTAGTAGTTCAAAATAAGAAAAGGTGATATAAGGAAGGTGGTGCTTGAGCTTTTTTAAAGGAAGTGAAAGATTCATGATGTGCAGATGAAGAAAGAACATACCCTAGGCATGAGATGTGGCCATTGAAAAGGCTCATAGGTAGGAGATAATGGTGCTTTGTGTGAGGAACAGAGAGATGCCAGTTTAGCTCAACTGTAACATGTGTGGAAAAGGGAATAATATATAATGGAACTGGAAAGCTATGTTGGGGTCAGATTCTAAAGGGCTTTAAATGCAGAACAGAAGAGTTTGTGTTTGATCCTAGCAGCAATAGGGACACACTGAAATTGATTGTGTAGTGGAGTGACATGGTCAGAGCTGTGCCTAAGGAAAACCACTATGGAAGCCATGTAGAGGATGAACTGGAATGTGTGGTGACCCGAGGAAATTTCAGTTTCCTTATTTGTGAAATAGATAGCACCTATCATACTGCCTTGTGGTAGGGATCATATACCTTAACATATGTAAAGTGTTTGGAAAACCTTAAGGCAAAATATAAGTGACAGCTGTTATTGTTATTTGATATTGAGG
>CM053771.1:91928783-92034359 GCA_028658325.1 Potorous gilbertii
CCCGGACTCAGAGAGCCCTAAATTCTATTGCTTTTTCAGATCCTAGCTATGTAACCCTGGATAAATCACTTTACCTCTCACAGCCTCAGTTTCCTCATCTACAAATGGGGATAATGCACTGCTTTATAGCAATATTATGAGGGTCAAATGAGATAACGTATGTACAGCATTTTACAACCCTTAAAACACTATACAAAAGTTAGTTATCACCATTACAATTAGTGAAGAAGTGGAGATGTTGAAAGTAGACAGCTTTTTCAAGGAGTTTAGGAATGGGGCGGGGAGAAGAGATGGGAAAGTAGCTGGATACAACAAGAGGGTCGAAGAAAATCTTTTATTTAGGATTGAAGTTCCCTAATTGAAATTAGGTAGAGATAAATCTCAAAAAATTATATAATTTTACAGCTATCAAATTGAACTTAGGGAGCATCTTTTCAATCTTTCACCCCTTCTTTTAATAAATGAGGAAACAAAGGCCCAGAGAAGAAAATTTTCACAGGAACCAAGTTCTCTTTCAATTGTCATCTGAATTAAAGGCAAGTCAGAAAAAATAATTTAAAATTATAAGTTTGCAGTGTCATCTCCTCATATAAGAATAGCCAACATAATGCAGAAAAAAATGACACTGGATGATGAGTCAGGAGACCTGGGTTCTAGTCAAAGTTCTGAAGGCTCCTTCACCTCTCTGGGCCTCAGTTTTCCCAACCGCGAAACAAGGGAGTTGGACTAGATGAGGTTATGCTCACTTCCAGCTCCAACATACTATGTAAGTTTACCTGTAAAGTAGGTGTAATAATCCCTGAAGCCTCAGGGACCTCAAATATTAAATCTTGTGATGCTCAAAAGAGATAGAACATATAAAATATGACTTTGGGCAAAAATCACTTTACTTCTTTGGAACTCAGTAACTTCTTTTATAAAATGAGGGGTCTGAATAGAATCACCTTGAAGGTATTTTCCTCCTCTCAATCTAGGATCTTATGGAGTTCTTTGCAAATCTTTAAGAGGTATGTAAATGTCCAGTATTATCATTAATATTAATTATTATGTAATTGATTAAATTAACAATTGAGTAAATAATTAATTGACAATTGTTTAAAATTGATTAAAATCATGATTATTGATAATTGATTAAATGTTGATTAATTTATTCGTATTAATATAGAATTTATTTAAAAATAAAGTTATTACTTGTATGGTTTTTACAAGTAGTCCAGAACATAGAGTAAATTAAAATTCTGCCCCTGTTCCAAATTTCCATCTGAACTTGGGAAATTGTCTAATCTTTCTATGCTGTGTCTTGCTTCCTTTTCTAAAGAATGGAGCTATTCCTCTTGACTTCTCTCTGTCCCAGGGGATGCTGGGTGACTGAACTGGCTCATGATCATGTCATGGTTTAAAAATAAGAGGATTTTGTCCAAACCCTACATACTTGAAGGGCAGTCATTCAGTCAATGTGACTGTTTTTCCCCCAGCACATTCATAACATTTCTTAGGTGAAAGGCCCAACTTGGGCACTGATGATCAGAGAAGGAATTTGACTTATGGTCCCAGTGCAATTTGTGAACCAGGAATGAATGGTATCTGTTGTTCCCTCAGCCGCACCCCCCTCCTGCCCCTTACAACCTGTCTTTATGCAATACTCCAATTAATATAGCTTCAGGTGAAAGCTCCCCCTGGAAGCCTCTTTCCTGACTTGCCAGTAACATGTCACCACTTGTTGCCTTTGAGCCCCACCTGGACTTAGGGAGCTGTAGAAAATAGGCCTGGAAGGGACCTAAAGGTCATTTAGACTACCCTCTCCCTCTTCTACCCCCTCCCACCCCTCTTCTACCCGCTTCTTACTTGCCCTCAAGGTTGGAGAATTCCAATGATCAAACTGGTTATTCCACCCTTGGATCAATACAGCATCCATGTCTGACTTCTTGAGACTAGTGATGAAATATGCCTTGTATTTTGCATGACCAGGCCAAAAAAAGTGATGAACCAGATATACAAAGTGAGACATACCTTTTTGGATGTGACCAATGTGTTTGTTTTGCTTGACAATTTTTTTAATTTTTTACAAAGGAGGACTTCTATGAGGGAAGGGTAGGAGGGCATTAAAGGGAAGTAATAGGGATGTGAAAGAAAAAAAAGAAGGAAAGGAAAGGAAAAGAAAGGAAAGGAAAGGAAAGGAAAGGAAAGGAAAAGAAGGAGTAAGGGAAGAAGCAAGGGAGGAAGAGGAAGGAAAGAGAAAGAGGATGGAAGGAAAGAACAAGGAAGGAAAGAAGGAAGCAAAAAAAGAAGGAAAGAAAAAAGAAAAAGGAGAGAGGAAGGAAAGAAAGGATAAAGAAGAGAGGGAGAAAGGAAGAAATAAAGAGAAAGGAAAAAGAAAGAAGGAAAGAAAGAGAAAATGTAAAAAATGCAAAAAAATATACATGGAAGAATTTGAAAGTTAAAAACAGGCACAAATGGGGCAATTTCGCTATTATTGTGTTCTTTAATATATACTTTTTTAAAAAACAGCATATGTAAAAGAGACTCATGTCTTTATATACAATCCTATTTTTTGTTCTCTGTATGTTAGAAATTTTGTGTTATTTGATGTCTGTTGTCTATGATTTAAAATGAAACAAATTCCCTAATTTCTCAGAAGCCTCTCACAACCTCCCCAAGTTAAGTCACCCAGGCTGATGCTGACCTCTGAATTGTTTTCCCAATGTTTCACCTGAGCCTCCCCCAGGGAAGTTTGCTCTGATACTCCTTTTTCCTCCTGTGATAGTTATGGGGAAACGCCCTGCAGGGAAACTCCCTTTTCCAACACAGATCACAACCTGTCTGATTTAGAAATTAAGTCCTAGGAAGCTGCCTAAGAAATATGGACGCTCACTTATTTATTCAATTAGTTCTTACTGAGAACATATTATGTGCCAGGTTGTAATACAAAGACAAAACTAAACAGTATCTAACCTAAGAAACTTACGCTATTGAGATTTAAATTGTCATTTTTTCAGAGTCATGGCTATACTGACAAAGGCAAGATTTGACTCAAAATTTTCTGACTACAAATGCCACACTCTATCCACCATGCTATACTGCTTCCACCATTATTAGATCCTAGAAAATGTTTCAGATGGCTTGAGTCCTTCTCCCATCAATCTCCACCTTCCCACACTCCTTTGCAGATTTACTCCTCACTCTCTCACTCAGGCTATCCCCAATGCGGTGTTCTCTTAATAATTTCTACTGTTCTTTCCATTACCTGTACATGATATTTTCTAAATATAAATGCCCCCAATAAAACACAGGACTTCACTCATTCATCATTCAGTTAATGTGAATTAGAAAGATGGATGAATTTAGAGTGAGAAGATTTGCATTCAAATCTCACCTCTTTCAGTCACTAGCTTTCTGAGAAATTATTTCTCTGAATCATAATTTCTTCATTTCTAAAATTTTCCCCATTTACTTCACAGGGTTGTTGTGAGGCAAATACATCATAAATCATCATATGAGTAAGTTATTATGAATGTCATCACTGTAATTATTAACGAGACACAACAGAGTATAGTGGATAGAAAGCCAGTATTGGAGTCAAGGAGACCTAATTTGAAACTTCTGTTTATGACACATTCTGGCTCTGTGATCCTGGGCAAGTCACTTACGTTCCTATCAACTCAAGCAACTCTCTAAAACTATAAATTAAAGAAAAGAAGTTGACCTGCATTGGCAATGAGGATTTCCACTTCTAGGAGTTCCTGATACCAGAGATTCTCAAAGTGTAGTCTGGGGAACCCTGGATGTCCACAGATCTTTTCAGGAGGTCCGCAAGGTCAAAACTACTTTCAAGATAATACAGAAATAATTCAATTTCTAATATAGTAAATATCAATAGATATAATGTACATAAACAAAAGTTCTTTGAGGATCCTCAATAATTTTTGAGAGTGCAAAGTTTAAGAACCACTGCATGAGGAACCAGTACCCATGCTGATCCCTGTTATTAAGAAAATGAGAACGAAATTCCCTAATTGTTAAGGTCAAAGGAGATAAACAGTCAATTTTCTAGGGCAGAAATTTTCTTGATCAACAGTTATATGAGAAAATGCTCCAAATCACTATTAATTAGAGAAATACAAATTAAAACAACATTGAGGTTGTGCATTATACCCTATTAGATTGGCAAAGACGATTCAAAAAAGGAAAATAACAGTTGTTGGAGGTACCATATAGATGGAGGGAAGTAAGGTGAGTTTATGAAGAGTTTTGAATACCAAATAGAGCATTTTGTATTTGCTTTTGGGGGAAATAGAAATCATGGGAGTTTTTTGGGTAAGGAGGTGATGTGATTGGAATTGCACTTTAAGAAAATAATTTTAGTGACTGAATGGAGAGTGGATTGGAGTGGGGAGAGACTTGAGTCAGGCAGTCACCAGTAGGATATTGCAATAATCTAAGTTTCACGTGATAAAGGTCTGCACTAGAGAGGTTCTAGTGTCAGAGGAGAGAAGGGGGCATATTTGAGAGATGTTGTGAAGGTGAAATCAGCAGATCTTGGTGACAACTTGGATAGGAGTAGTTGTGAGAAATAGTGAGGAATCCAGGATGACTTTTAGGTGATGAGCCTGAAAGACTGAGAGGATGGTGTTACCCTCAATGGTAATAAGGAAGGTGGTGGGAGGTGGGAGGTTTTAAGGGGAAAAATGATGAATACTGTTTTGGACATACTGAGTTTACGCTATCCACTGAACATCCCATTCAAGAATTCTGGAAGACAGACAGAGAGGCAAAAGTGGAGGTTAGCAGAGAGATTAGGACAGGAAAGGTAAATCTGAAAATCACCAGCATAGAGATGGTAATTAAATCTATGGGAGATGGTAGGTTCACTACCAAGTGAGGTAGTATAGGATGAAAAGAGAAGAGGACCCAGAACAGAACCCTGAGTGTACCTAAGATTAAAGGAAAATCTAGCAAAGGAGACAGAGAAGGAGTGGTCAGAGAGGTAGGAGAACCAGGAGAGAATAGTACCCCAAAATCCTAGAGAAAAGAGAGTATCAAGGAAGAGTGATCAACAGTGCCAAAAGGTGCAGAGAGGTCACAGAGAACGAGGACTGAGAAAAGACCATTGAATTTGGCAACTAAGAGATCTTTAATAACTTCAGAGAGAGCAGTTTGGGTTGAAATGATAATCAGAAGTCAGATTGTAAGGGGTTAAAAGAAAATGAGAGAAAAGAAATTGGAAGCCCCCATTGCAAATGGTTTCTGAAGAAGTCACTAGTTCATGAGAGGGAAACTAGTTTTTAGGCATTGTCTTTTTCCGTTGGATGTAGATTCCTCACACAGGACTGGATGCCTCTGTGAATGAAAAGGTGCCTCTATTCACTGAATGAGGGGGAAGGGAGGGCAGCAGAGGGGGAAGGAGCCAGCTGCTGTCCCCCTAGCCAGGGTTGGCCTCAGGCTTCAGAGATTTCCAGGGGCTTCAGCTGCAATCACATGACCTTATTCCCCTCTTCTTTAGCAGGAATGGTGTTTTTTCTTCTTTTGCAAAAGTGTCGTTTTGACAGTTTTTGCTTAAAGTTTTGTTTGGTGGCATCTATTTTCCATTTTGCAGGGCTCCCCTTCTTTTAAAGTCATACAAAAAAAGCAATGGCCTTTTCTTGAGGTGCCATTTTAGGGACATGGCTCAGCTTTTGGGGTAGCTTGAGGAGGGGGGCTTCTTAATGTCAAAATTATGGGGAGAATGTGAAGGGAGAAAGTGAAATTCTAAATCTATGATACTTTGAGTCTTCTTTCCAAATTCATGGTAAACAAGTATAAGTCATGGCTTCTCTGTCTTCATCTATCAGGATCACTGAGAGTGCACCTAGTAAGAATAAAGGGAAAATTTTAATAGATCTAGAGCTGGCAGGGACCTTTAAGGTCATCTAATCCAACTATCTCATTTTTTATGGGAAGCAACACAGTGGCCCTAAGACAAGAAATGATTTGTCTAAGGTTACACAGGTAGGGAGGTGATATTACCACTAATTAGTGCCACTAATTAATTCAATGACGTGGTCATGTTATTCAAATTTGCACTGCATATTTCCATTAGCCAGGAAACAATTTGAATAGTAGGAGTTAGAATATGGGTGACCACATCCAAGGATTCATTATTTATGCTCATGCCAGCTGTATTTGGCAGTCAGAACCTAGCTCCCCTGACTCCTACCCAGCACTCTTGCCAGTGCTCTATAGCCAAAGAAAAATGAAAAGACTTCTTTTTTTTTAAACAAAATTATGGAAGTCTGGAAGCATACTAAACCTGATGAGATATCTGTTGAAAAATCCCAAGATTGATCAAAGATTATAATTAAGAAAATAGGAAGGAAAAGAGGTGTATCTTAGAAATATTCAGAAAAAAAGGATCATTACAGCTTGGTGAATATTTGGATGCTCAAGACAGAAGAAATGGAGGAAATAATTAGAAATATAAATTAATGGAACTGGAGAATTGGAAAGAAAGCTAAGTCAGAGACAAAGTAGAAAATTGTTCAGCAAGCCTTACTTATGGGGCTTCACACATCTAAATTCATCTGGCTTTATGACTGACACACCTATGTGTGAATGTGAGAGAGAGAGACAGACAGACAGACAGATTGACTGACTTTGGGCCATACAAAGAGACAGTGACTGGCATAGAGTAGGTGCTTAATAAATACTGATTGATTGAGTTGTTAGCACTTCCCCTGCTTCAAATGTCTTTGTAAATATTTTGTGTATATTTACCTGTGTGCAGGTTGTTTCCTCCAGTAGAATGAAAACTCATTGAGTGTAGGGACTGCTTCATTGTCATCTTTGTATCTCCAGTACAGGTCACAGTATCTCAAAAATGGTAGATACTCAATCGGAGCTTGAATGAACTTATTTGAAATGAGATGGGAAATAAAACTGATCCCAATTTCAGACATAATTATAGATAGAGGGATCCCCAAGAAGGGTTGTCTTATGGACATCAAGAACATAGTGAGAAGTGAGTCCTTTGTTTGCAAAGAGGACCAACGATATCACTGGATGATGACTTGTGTATGGATTTAAGTGAGGCAGAATTGCACAAAGTCATCAGCCTCACTCTCTCTTCCAGAGACATCAAAGTCCAAGGGCAAGACAAAAGTCAGGACAATTGACAATGGATGGCCCAGGATTCTGTGAATGACCTTGGCATCTTCCATTGTCTGAGAAAGCCTGCTTCAGTTGCCTTCATGGCTGTTGGAACAAATTATTCTTATCTGCCCATTCCACTGGGGAAAGTCCATACTTGGATTAGATATCCCCCCAACTCATCGCAGTGTTTATGATCTGCCAAGACACTTTTATGGGGGTGTGGCTGCTGGGCATGCTACATCCTCTTAGAGCCACAGGGAGAGGTAGGTGAAGGTGGACACCAAAGGTGGATAAGCAACTCTGAAAAGGACTTGGCAAGCCCTCACACCAGAGGTGTCAGTCCTTGTTGAAAACACTCTACACCCCAGGAGGTCACTGAAGTCCTATCAGTAAATGGGTTCCCTAAGAGAATATCAAGGGAAGACACAGAGTCCAGGAATGGGGTATACCTTGGGGAATCCCTGCCCTGTTAATAGACTTGCATTTCCATGTTTCAGGATGACTTAGTGCCAATGACCTCTTGGATGAGTGCTTGAACAAGACACTCCATCTCAGCTCTGGGCACTTTCACTGGCGGTCCCTCATGCCTGGAATTCTCTCCCTCCTCATCTCTGGCTTCCTTCGAGTTCTGGCTAAAATTCAACTCATTCAAGAAGCCTTTCTTGATCCTCCTTAATTCTAGTTCCTTCCTTCTGTTGATTCTTTTCAATTTATCTTGTATTTATTCTAATATCTACATAGTTATTTGCATAGACTGTGAGCTCCTTGAGATTAGAGACTGTCTTTTGCCTTTACTTGTATCCCCAGAGCTTAGAATACCTGGAATACAGTAGGTGTTTAATAAATGTTTATTGACTGACTGGGTAGCCCAGCTCTTTTTTATGTTGTACATTAAGTTCTCTGAAGTAGTCTTCCTAAATTTAGCTCTCACATCCAGTTCTGAGTGACTCCTCTTCAGTGACTTCTTGCACATTTATCTTATCCTGAGGATCCCAGGACAAATGTCTCGCCATAGTCACCTGTCTAACCTACATCTATCTATTAGTGTCCTGCTATTTTCTCCTTAACACAGTCCTCTTAAACCATGGCTGCAGTGTCTAGATTTCTCTGTCTCACTGAATGTCAGTGTTTTGGATCATTTGCATGTCTCCAGGCTAAATATGAACAGTTTCATGTTCCCATCTGTCCTCTTTGTGTCTGTTTTGGTGTCTCCCAGTTTGGTTTATTCTATGAATTTCATTAAAAGAGCTGGTGTTCAATTTCGCAGGATCTTTAGTGGAGTTTTTAAAAATAAGATAGGAATTAACACCCAGATTGAGGGTATCCCACTAGAGACCTCTCTGAATTAAGCAAACCAAGGAACATTTGTATTTCTATTAATTCAACACATATTTTCACTTAGGACACTGTTCATAGTCAAGCCAAATGGAATACATTTCAAATATATAATTTCCCAAGATACCACCCAATACTTCATTAGAATTTTAATCTTCTATACATTAATCTTTCTCATTGCCTTCCAGTATGACCTTGAATCTGCTTTATTGTTCCTGTTTTCTTTGTAATGTTCGCTTTTTTATCTTCTGTGGAGGATCAGTATCTTATATTTCTTTTTCTACATGTGTTTCAGTCTAAAACTCACTCACTTTTTCCCTATTTAATTAACTCATAGCTGTGTCTCAAAGCCACTTTTTTATTTGTCCCTCTGTCCTTACTTGTCATTTTCCTTGCCACCCAAAGTGGATTCTGTTGCAAATTGAATTCATGTCACATTTCCTTCTTCCAGATTACTCACAGATACAAAATGAAAAAAAAATCAGGACCTGGCTCCAGAATCCTACTGGGTCCTACCCTCTCCCTTGGCTCATACACAGCCATCTGTGATTGCCTTTTTCTTATGATCTTTCAGCTATGTGACTTTTTAATGAAGCCAATTTTAAATTGAATTTTCCTGAAGGAACTGAGGGTGCTGTATCCAACATTAATACTAAATCATGAAGAGATGGACCAGATAACTTCTGAGAGTTTTTCATGCCCTAGGATTTGGCCTTTCCATGGAGTTTCTTCACTAGCTCTTTTACTAACTTTTAATTTTTTTCTTGATCCAATATGTGTGCTTTCTCTTTTAAAAATTGTGATGCATATTATTTATTATTTGATGTTTTCTTGAAGGCTCACTATATTCTTTACTTGAAACTTAGTTGAGCTAAGAATGGTGATGTGTGTCTACAATACCAGCTACCGAGAAAGTTGAGACAAGCAGATCTCTTGAACTGAAGAATTCAGAGCTGCAGTAGGTTATGCAGACTGAGCGTCCAAAGTAAGTATGGCATTATATGGTGAACCCCTGGGAGAAGCAGAATCCAATAGGTTACCTAAGGAGGGTCAAACTGGCCCAGGTTGAAAACACAGCCAGGTCCTGAATAAACAATAGTGGCTTTGGTCCCATTAGGAGGAAAGAAAAATAAATAAACTTGGTTAACTATTTTATAGTCATAAAATGTTAGAGCTATAAGTGATCTGAGAAGTCATATTTCAGGTAAAAATTTGACCAAATGACTTCTAATAACCTCAGTATCAACTGGGAATCCTTTCCTAACCTGGACTTTCCATTGGATCTCCTTCATCCCAGTGACAAACACTTTGGGTGAGCACACATCTCCATATTTTACACTTTGCTTGACTTTTATGATTAAATGGCATTGAATAGAATTATTTCTGATAATGTCTTTCAAAGAATCTTGAATAATTTTGATATATAGATAGGAGACACCATGTAAAAGGGAGTAAGAACTTAATAAATGCTTTTCATACATCCATAAAGCCATTTTAGATGGAATTGAAAGACTCTCTAAGCCTAGGGACCATGACCATGTGAATTTTCTACTTAATTAACTCTACTAGGTTTCTGCCTCCTCTAGGATAAGATATAATCTTCTCTGTTTATCTTTTAAAGTCTTTCATAACCTGACCACAGCCTATCTTTCTAGCCTCTCTGGATGTTACTCCCCACCTTGCCATCCTGCCACTCCACCATCCAGCCATCCTGGTCTTCTCTCTGTTCTTCACAGACATTTCCTTTCTCTGATACTTTGCACTGGCTGTCCCTCATGCCTTGAATACACCTCCACCTCAGAGAATCTCTGTCTTCCTTTGTGATTCTGCTCAGGCACCATCTCCTGCATGAAGTCATAACTGATTGATTGATAATTTATACTTTTTTGCATCCAACATAGAATCTAGCCCAGGGCCTAAATAAATTTCTATTAACTTCAATCTTACCTGCCTTCAAGACCCAACTCAGACACCACTTTCTGTATGAAACCTTCCTTAATTCTGGCCCCCACTTCCAACTTCTTCAGTGTCTTCTCTCTGTACTCAAATAACCATGTGTTTACTGTCAACGAATAAAGATTTCCCCCCTAGTAGAATTTAAGGTATTGGCAGATAGGGATTAATTTATTTTTTGTCTTCATATCCAAAGGGCCTTGCTCTGTGCCTTACAATAGTAGGTGCATAATAAATGTATTAACAGCAGCTAAGTCAGAGAAGACAAGAGTTTGTTACCTTAACTCCAGGACTGATCTACACGGTCTGTGAGAAAAGTCCTGACTAAAATAAACATGGTCAAATGAGAGGATTGAGTTCAATATCTCTAAAGTCCCTTCTACTTCTGACATTTTATGATTCAGTGCCTATGACAGACGTTTTCCCTTTTTTCCCAAGTGTTGAGTCATTAAAGTTTTGGAATTTCTCTCTCTATGCCGTCATTATTACAGCAGCAAAGCAAATAAACTTTTTTTAAAAAGGGCTTACCAATCTTAAACACTTAGCTACCATTTCCCTGAATTACTCCTGTGCCTCTCTCTTCTTTCTTTTCTATTTCCCTCTTCTCTTCTCTCTGTCTGTCTCTCTCTCTCTCTCCTCATCCCTCTCTGTCCCTGTCACCTCTTAGCATGGGTCTGGCATTTGAGGTCAGACTAGCTTTGATTATTAAAACACTCTTTTTTCCCATTATTTTCTTCCACTTGCCTTTCTTGAAGACCCCCTTTGATCTCTGCAGCTGACCCTGGCAGAGTGAAGAATGAGAACAGAAGTTGGGAGACACACTCCACCACTCTATGCCTCAAAAGAAATGGTTTGGGGTTGGCGGGAGGCCCAGCTGTGTGGCCAGCAGCAGGATGGTAGCGACAATCCTGGTAGGAGGGACAGGAAGCCTTCTTTGACTAGCTTCCCACCTTCCCCTCTTCCATGCTTCAGTAGTAACTGACATAATAAAAAAAGAGCTGAATGAATGAACAAACAAAACTGTGAATGAATAAATGAATGAATGAATGGATGGTTGAACGAATTAAAAAAGGGATAATTGAAAATTACCTTCTGGAAATCAGCAGTCCTAAGTGGAAGAGCGTTAGCATGTTTAACATCTTGTATGTGTGGCACAAGAGAAAGGACATTGAACCTGCAGTCTGATGACCTAGATTAGATTGTCCTTCTGCTTATTAGCTACAAGACCTTTGCGGAATATTTTCCTTTCTCTGTGTCTCCGTTTCCTCATTTATGAGATGAGAGGGCTAGACTAATTGATCTCAAAGGACTCTTCCAGCACTAATATTCCATGATCCTGTGACATAGTGCTTTATAATTCCAGAGGATTTTAACGTCCATCATTTCCCATTTTACCCTCACAATAACCCCAGGACATAGGAAGGGAAAGTTTTATCATCCATGTTTTACAGAGAGGAAACTAGAGCTTAGAGAGTTTCAGGCTCTAGCCCCAGATGACATGGCTAGTGGCCAAGCTGGAATTTGGAGCTCAAACCTCTGATTCCAAACTCAATTTTCTTTTCTTGTCTTTTTTTTGGTACGTCAAACATAGTGTGTTTAAGCATTCATGGGATTGCAAGATCATAGACTGAGAGCCAGAAGGGATCTCAGAGGCCTACCCTCTCATTTTAGATATGAGGAAACTGAGGCATGGGAAAGTTGACTTTCCCCCAAGGTCACACACGAGGTCAAAGTGATGGGCATTCATATCCTCTGACAGCAGAGTCCATGGTCTTTTCACTGTGGAATTCTGCTTCCCTAACATTCTGTGTTACCTTGAAGCGCCTATTTGGGAGTCTTATGGACTCCATAGACCACCACTGATGCTCTTGGGGATGAATGGAATGAAAGGCCTATATTAAATATTTATTATGTACCAAGCAGATACACCCCACCTGTGAGTTTTGACCTTGGGTTCATTTCCTTTGCTAGAGATTAGAACTATGAAATAAATGAACAATATGCATTGTTCTGGATGTCATGGGAGAAGTCAAGAATACATATGTGTGTGTGTGTGTATGTCCCTTGCCTTTAAAAATTTTACAGTTAAAAGCAGTCCACAAACCCCAGCATTTAAGGGACAATGGGTAGAGCACTGGACCTGGAGTCAGAAAGATCTCAATTCAGTCCTTCCTCAGACAATTACCAAGACCTAGGGCAAGTAATTGAACCTCTTTGTGCCTCAGTTTCCTCACTTATAAATTGAGAAGCTTGGACTCAATGACCTCCCTTCTAGATCTAAATCTATGAATCTATATCTAATACCTCAGCTACTTTGCTACTTATGTGATGTTTCCAGATCAATGATATAGGCATTGCTAGAAAGTAAAATGAACTAAAATAAGTTTCCGCTCAGCCTCATTTCTAACCCTACCAAGAATCTATATCATAAAATCAAAGAATCATAGAATTTAATATGGGAAGAGCTTTAGAAAATAATCTGTCCACTAAGGTCAGGATCAAACTGTAAGTGTTTCAACAACTCAACTCATTTCAATTCAATATTTAGATGCCCCAGCATTGTCTGATCAATATAAGTTGAGCTAGTCCAATAAGCATTTGCTAAATACTGACTATATAGAAGGCCTGGGCTATGCTTTGTGGGTACAAAAAGAAAGACAATGCTTGTCTTCATGAAGTTTACATCCTACCGATCCTTATATTTAGAACCTTCCTTAGAAAGAAGGTTTTAGTGACTCAAAGAATGAAAGGATGATAAGTGCTTATCTGATACCACAAAGAAGTTAAAGAGTAAAGAAAAAAATATATTGTCTTCTTTCTATTCTTTCTTTCCCTCCCTCCTTCCTTCCTTCCTTTCTTTCTTTTTCCTTTCATTTTTTTGACAAGGCTACTAAATTAGCAGATCAAGGGAAAACCACAAACATGGTATATGCCTAGATTTCAGAAAGACATTAGACAAAAGTCTTTTAATATTATCTTTGTATGGACAAGGTAGAGACAGGTAGGCTAGAAGATAATATAGTCAGGTATGCTTAAAAATCAACCAAATAAGTCAACTCAAAGCCAAGGGTGGGGGTAAGGATGATTAGTGTATTGACAGCATAATGGGAGGACTCAGAGTGCCCCAGGGAGCTGTATTTGACTCTATACTATTCAGCCTTTTTTTCCCCCAAATACTTGATGGTTTGCAGAAGGCATAAAGCCAGGAGTAGTAGCTAATACACCAGATGAAAGATTTAGAAGCTAAAAAGATCTTGATAGGCTAGAAGGATGCAATGACTCACATAAGGTAGTATTGATTAAGAATTAATGTAAGGACCTACCTGTGGAATATACAACTCCAACAAACCAAGTACAAGATGGAGAAGATGTGGCTAAATAGTCATTCCTGTGAAAAAGAACTGGGGTTTTAGTAGATGGAGAGTTTCATGTCATACTCTGTCACTGTGGGACCTAGTGGTCAAAAAAGCTAATGTGGTCCTTGGATACATTTCTAAAAGAATCAAATTCTAATTAGCATTAGTAGAATTGGTTTCTAATTAGGAGTTCTCTACCAGCAAAATCATAGGTCCAATCCTTATTCAGTCTCTAGTTCTATTTCCTATACAAAAAAAATAGAATACGCAAATATATGTGTGATTAGGAATTAGAGGGAGTAGTTAACAGAGATCTGAAAAGGTCTCCTGCCGAAGATGATGCTTCAGCTGAGACTTAAAAATTAGTGATTTTAAGAGGTACAGAGAGGGAGGGAGGAAGGGAGTGCATTCCAGGAATGAAGGGCAGTCAATACATAAAAGTACAGAGACACAAGATGAACCATTATGTGTATGTTAAGGATGTCAGTTTGGTTAACCCATAGGGTAATGTGTAATAAGTCTCTAACGACAAATGGAGGCCAGTTGCAAAGGGCTTTAAATATCAAGCAAAAGTGTGTATACTTGAACCTAGATGACTAAAAAGAAATCTCTTTTTCCCATTGACTCATATAACCATCCTGGTCATTTGTCCTTACCATTGTTTCTATAAGACTATTACATCATCTCAGAAAGCTATCTGGACCGTTTTCTTCACAGAAATTTCTCTTGGAAAATCTTTCAACATTTCACAAGCCTCATAAATGCCCTGTTCTTTGTTCTTCGAAAGAACTAATCTAAATGAAGTTTTCTATTACCATATTTCTATAAAATATACTATAGATAAAAGGGAAATGGGAGAGTTCTTCTCACACTGGGCCTCAAATATCTCTGCTTTTTCTCCTGTTACATCAGGCAGCCTCTCCAAGTTCTCAGATTATATTTTGTTTGGTTGTTTTATATTTTATGAGTTTTTTAAGATCAACAATGTTTGGACAGAATTTGTCTGTTTGTTCATCTCTTGTTTTATCTTGAACTCTCGCTCCACCCTTGTAAGTCTCTTCCAGGACGTGGGAAAAAGAACTAAGCATTTCAAACTTGAGTTTTGAGAGGAGTGAGCTGGGTCTTGTGATACTCTTAATGACTAAAATGTTCCCTGGATACCTACTTCTCTCCTAGCCATTTGGTGAACCAAGTGGTTGGCTCAGCCTTGTGGTGAGTTGGAATAGGGAACACTGCCAGAAAATCACCCAGGGAGAACTATTCATACTCCAATTCACCATCCAAGGACAAAGTCCATTTCTTTGCTTTCTGGTGATGGCTACAATAGCAAAGAGGGGAATTTAAACCTCTAAAATCTCTTCCTCCTTTTCCTTGACTAAAGTCAACCATCCACCCCTTTCTCTGTCCACTGTCCTTCCCAGACCACTGTCAGATCCATTGAATGGCTAATAACAAAGTGATTCCACCCTAACTTGGTATGTAATTCTATTCAGCAATCTTTTATTGGACCCTTGCTATGAGCATAAGGAACTGGGTCAGCCACAATAACAAGATACAAAGGTAAAATAGTTACTTTTCCTAAAGGGACTAGGGCTTTAGATAGAATAAGATATGTACACCAATACTCTAGTACAAGATAAGACATTATTTGACATAAAAGGTACCAATTATGTTGTATGGGGCTTCGAGGGAGAGAAATCATGATTGAGGGCATCATGGAAGACTCCATGAAGAAGGTGATATTTGAGTTTATGCTTTGAAGGATTGAGAGGATTTCAGTGGAGAGAGATATTGAGGAAGAGTGTTACAGGCAGAGATAATAGGACAATACTACCTCATCCATGACTCCCTTGCCCCCCTCCTTTTGTTGTTCCCATGCCACTCCCCCCATTCCATTCACTTCATCTTTTTATATGCCCAAGCTGCCAAGCACTGTTGGAAGAATTCATAGCCCTGTGAATTTATATTAATCCTATTCAGCCTCAACTGCATCCTCACCAATCCTTTTATTTCTATTTAACTGACTTCCTATTCCACTCTCCATAGTGGTGTTTCTAAAGCTTATCCTCTTTAATTAAACCTTCAAATCTATGCTTACCCCTCTCTTTCTCTTTCTGCCTTATACTTTCCTAAGAACTCTGATACCATCCTCAAGATTCCTTGTAAACTTTCCCTCCCAACTCAGTCATTTTGTGCCTTGACAAAGTGATTAGAGTCAGGGGAGCCTGAGTTTGAATCCTGCTTCAGACTTGCCATCTGTATATGTAAGATCAAGTCCCTTAACCTCATGGTGCTTGAGTCTTTTACTCTGTAAAATAAAAGAGCCGGACTAGGTGACCCTGAAGATCTGTTCCCAGCTCTAAATGTGTAGTCCTGGGTTCCTTCCTCTTTTCCTCTGGTCTCAAGGAAAGAGATGGTCCTTTATTGGGAGCTTGAGATCATCTCCTCCAGTGTCCTCGGGAAACTTGCTCCTTCAATCATATCTGTGTGTTTCTATTGCCGTCTCCCTCTGTGTTTCTCTCTAAACTGTATATCCTACAGGCATTTCAACTCAATATGTTCTTTTCTCTAAAACTCACTCCTCTCCCGACTTTCTCCATTACTGTCAAGTACATCACTATCTTTCCTGCTACTTGGGCTCTCAATTTCAATGTCAACATCAACTCCTCTCTCTCTCTCTCTCTCTCTCTCTCTCTCTCTCTCTCTCTCTCTCTCATCTCACACACACACACACACACACACACACACACACACACACACACAGACACTCCACTTATCCAATCATTTGCCAGATTTTGTACTTTATTTTCTCACATCTCTTGCATATGTCACTTTTTTTCCGGTCACACAAGCAATAACCTTAGCTCAGGATCTAACTACTTTTTGTTTCCACTCTCGTAATAATCTTGCAATTGGACTATCTGCTTCAAATTACTTTCCTTCCACTCCATCCTCCAACTTCAATGGCTCCCTGTTACCTATAGGATCAAACATGAACTATATTGTTTGTCATTTGAAGACCTTCTTCACAACTTGGTCCCTTATTGTCTTTCCAGTCTTCTTACTACTTCTATCCACTTACTTTTTGGTCCAGCCATATTGACTGACTTGTTCCTGCTGTTCTTCATAAATAACACACTGTCTCCTACCTCCATGCCTTTGCACTGACTACCTCCCATGCCTGGCATACTCTTCCTCCTCCCCTTCACCTCTTAGAATTCACCTTATGCAAGAGGACTTTGTTGGTTCTCTCAACTGCTAGCACTTTCCTCCCCAAGGCATCTTCCCATCTGTTCTCTATGTATCTTGTCTGTATATATGTAGGTCTAAATGGTCTCCCTTTATGGACCTTAAGTTTTTGCTTTTTCTCCATATCCTAAGCCCTAAGCATAGCATGTGGCACATAGTAAATGCTTAGAGGCAGCTGATAAATAGAGTGCTGGACCTGGAGTCAGGAAAACCTGGGTTTAAATTGGGTCAAATGAGGATAATATGGTGCCTACTTCATAGATTTGTTGTGAGGGTCAAATGACATATTTCTAAAGTGCTTCGCACTGGGCCTGACATACATTAGGTGTATATAAATGCTTCTTCTCTTCCCTTTCCCCTTCCTCCCTTCCCTAATAAATACTGTTAATTGCTTCTATGGAACTTGTATGCTCCCTGATCTTTCCTGCTCTAGTTTTACACTGTAGACTCATTCCTTCTTGCCTTTCACTTCTCCACAGATTTTTATGACACTGCTTTATCCCACTTTCCCTCTTGCATTTCTGCTCCATCTCATTCACATGCAGTTTCATTTTCCTCCTCCCAGGCCCTAAGAATGGGTGTCCCCCAAGTCTTTTTCTTTTCTCTCTCTACACTTTCTTCTTGGGAATACAATGCAGTCTCCCTGGCTTAAATTATCTTGGAAAGAGGGATTACACGAGAGTTATGAGAGATAGTTGTATATATAATAATAGGGAGGGTGCCAAACTAGAATTATATAGAGTTTATTATATATATTTATATATGTGTGCATAGATAGATATATACATATATCTATATATCCACGCACATACACACACATATATATGCATACATATAAAATATATAATACATTTTGTATTGTGTATGTGTGTATGCATATATAATCCAATATGATACTCTCCAAGATAATTGAAACCATGAATACACATATACATAAATACATATATGTATATATATGGATGTTTTGCAGAACAGACGAAGATGTTCAGATCCTATAGGTTTACTGAGATTTCTTGGACAATGGTTTTGTATAGCCTTGAATGAAAAAAGAAAGTGTGTTCCATTAGCAAGGTAAGTTTTCCCAAACTTCAATATGCTAGCATTTGTATTGCCTTGCCCAAGACAAGAATTTTTTCTTCATAACAATTGTTTGCAACTGGATATTTTTTTATTGGCTTTCTCACTGTTCTTCCAACCTCCAGAGGCTAACACTGCCCTACGGCAGAATCAGTAACAAACCCTCTAGCCATCAGGTCTCTCTCAAGGTCTTTGCTTGTTTTCTGAGGATTAATTAGCCTGTTTTTTAGCAATAGTTTGTCAGTTCTAGGTGTTTTTCATTTTAAATTTCACTTTCCTTTGTGTTTTGTTGAAAGTGATTATGTTTTATTATTGACTTTAATGACTCTTGACTTCCCTTCACAATTCACCACTCTGACAGTCACTGAAATGTACTCTTTAAAAGCAGGGGGGTGTGGGGGAGGCAACTCCAGTCATTCTGATCTATATCTCACCATTGGGCCCAAATGGCTCCTGAGCAGAGAGGGAGTCTAGAGACCTTGCAAAGTCCTGCCTCACTTAAATCCAATTCACTTTCATGTCATGTCATCACCTTCCTGATGTCATGATCGTCTTCAAGAACAAAAGATGAACAGCAGAAATTCTTTAAGAGCTACAAAATTACACATTTAATCAGCATAATGGCTATCATTAAAACCCACCTGATTAAAAATATGACAAAATAGTGAAAACACAAAATCTATGACAGACAACTAAATGAAAGTGAGGAAACCTGTTCAATTCAGTTTCGTCTGGTCAAGGCTCAAATATTCTAATGTCAGGAGAAGTATATACCCATGACAAGATAAAACCATATTAAAATTTTCGCTTGACCCAAGTAATTTGCACACTATGTAACTATTTACAATTTATAAAATGTTTTCATTATCTCCTTTACTCTTACAAAAATCTTGCTGAGATAAGTAGAAATTACCAATTTTTTCAGAATAAAAAAAAATCAAGGCTTATAAATGTAAAGTAACTTGACTCATGTAATATATGGTTGAAATGGGATTCAATCCCAGGCCTTTAATCTATAAATCCAATATTCTTTCCAGACTAAGAAAAGAAGCAGATAGCATATGTGATGTCTGGGGGTCAGGGAGGTGTCCAGTCTTTCTGGAGAATTAAAAAATATGTAGAAAAATTGCAGAAGATAAAAACTAGAAGGGTTGGAAAGCCTTGAATGTCAAGCTGAGACTTAGTTAACATCTGGGCTTCATTCAGGGTGGCCCTTGTGGGTTTGATAAGTGAGCAAAGAGGGTCCTGAGGCCTTGTAAATTCCTTCCAGCCCCCCCACCCCCACCCCCTACAACACACAGCAGCAAAGCTGTGGGCCTTCTGTGGCTTGTGGGTCACAGCTGGCTCATGGGACACGCAGCTCATGGCTGCCTCAGGCTACAGTTGCTAAGTGGGGAATCAAAGGTTTGGCACTGACTGTCTTTTATCATTTTGAAACATTTGATCTCCTGCCAAGAAACGTGCACAGCATTTGCATCAGCTTGAGATGGCCATTTTGGAGAGTTTATGGAACTATGGCACCACATGCTTTTAAACTTGCATACATCCAGCCCTTGTGGTTTCTGGATGTATTTATGCTATGAAAACTCTTCAAATGTTCTATTTTCTTTTTCCTAACAACTACAACTTCCAACAGTGGGATGACCATTTTTAGCCTTAGTTCTCACTATAGTTGGATGACTTTGAACATGTCATTTCTTCAGCTGGGCTTTTGTTTCCTTGTCTGTACACTGAGGTGGATCTTATCTAACCAGAGGCCCAGAGGGTACTTCCCAACCTACTTCACAGTACACCTACTCCACAGCACACCTTCTCAACCTGGACCACCAGCTTTACCTCCTCTCCTCACAGGAGAAACCTGTCAGTGAATTAGGAGTTGTCTATTCCAAGAACATGAAGAACTCCCCTGGAGGGGTAGGTAGATGAGAACAACTTATTCCAGCAGCCATGAAGGCAGCTGAAGCAGGTGCTGGGAGAACTTAGAACTTGGTCAGACATCAGACACCAAAACCATTCACTGCATCCTGGGATGCAGATCCTTGTCTTCTTGACTTTTGTTCTGGACTTGATGACTCAGGAGGAGAGAGTGAGGCTGATGACTTTGTGCAACTCTGCCTCACTTAAATCCAATTCAAGCACGAGTCAAGACATCGCCCTGTGACATCGCTGGTTTTCTTCAAGAATGAAGACAAACAATAAACAGAAGCCACAGCAAAATCAACTTTACCTCTTTTTCACTAGTAACCTGGACTCTAGCCCTGGATCCCTCAGTTCGGACATGAGCTTTTACCTTTTCTTTTCCCCAGATCTCCCCACCATTTGCCAGCCAGTTTCAGGCAAAGTCAGCTCACCTTCTGTATTGTCTTACACCTTAATATGTAAGCTCCCTGAAGGCAAGGACTGTCTTGTCTGCTTATGTTGATATTCCCAATGCTTAGCATACTTGGTGCATAGTAGTGTGTATGTGTGTCTGTGTGTGTGTACACACACAACTATGTGATAAACATGTATACATGTATATATTAGACATAGATACATAAAGTAAAAGGGTTATACCAAATGATCTCTGTCCTTGCTTCAAATCTTGTGATCTGGTTCAGGTGTGTTGCCTCTTTACAGCAAACCCAGTTTGTGAAAATCTGAGCTTATGTAGCAGACAAATGTGTGAATGAATTTTCTTTATTAAAAAATTTCTTCAGCTGGCCAAAGATTTTCTTTAAATATTGAGTTCTTCTAGTGCAATGCAATTCAATTCATCGGGTATTTATTAAACACCTGATATATGCAAGACACTCTTCTAGGTATTGGAGATACAAAGACAAACTGACAAGCTTCTGATTCCAAGGATTTTGCAGGCTGCTAGGGGGAAGAACAGGTGCCCTTACAAGCTAATGCAAAATATATATAGAATCAATTTTAAAAAGTAATTTGGCTGGGATGGGAGGTAGCTTTAACAATTTGGGGGATTAGGAAAGGCCTCGTGTAGAAGATAGCACAGGCACTGAGCCTTGAAGGGAGCTAGGAATTCCAAAATGTAGAGGTAAAGATGGAGAGCATACTGGGGGAGGGGAGATGTGTGTCCCTTTTTTTTGTAATTAATTTATTAAAAGAGATGATGGATTAGACATTAGCACTGGCAATATCAACTTCTGTACCTGGTTCAAAGCTGATAGAAATGTTTTAACAGTTTTGGAAGGATAGTGCAAATCAGTGAGGTGATTGTGGATTCTTATCTGGAACCAGTCCCAAGTCTTTGTTCCTTCACTGCAAGCTTTTCTAGTTGTGGTTGGTGTCCTTTCACTTTCAAGTTCTTTTCTCTGGCTCCTCTAATTACTTGAGCACACACCTGGAGGGATTTTACTAAGCAAGCTGGTGAGGGTGAGGGTTAGAGAGATAGAAAATGACACTAAAAGAAGAAATGCAATGCCATTCATATGAAACAACTATGTCAGGTTAGCTGGAATACAGAGCATGTGAGGTGAAGTAATGCGGATTGGTCCAGAAAGATAGATTAGAACAAGATTGACTTTCAGATGCCAAATAGAAGTTTCTTTTTTTATGCTAAAAGCAATAGGGAGCCACTGAAGCTTCTTGAGCAAGGTAATGCTATGTTAAGAACTATGTTTGTCATCTGGCTTGGTTCAAGGACTCCACAGTACTTCCTGAACCCTTCCAGCCAGGCCACTGCTATGGTAGTCCCACTTCTTTCTCCCATTAGAATGTAAGAGCCTTGAAGATAGGGACTGCTTTGCTTACTTTTATTTGTAAGTCTGGTATACAGTAAGTGCTTGATAAATGCTTGATCTATCTATCCATCTACCTACCTATATGTCTGTCTTCAGCAATATCAATTTTATAGCTGTGTTGAGGTTGGATTAGAAAAGGGAGAGATTGGAGGTGGTGACACCAATTTACTACCATATAGTCCAGGATAATGAGGACAGGTGGTGGTAATGATAGTGGAGGGGGAAGGAGGAGGGAAGAGACAAATCTTAACGATATTAAGGACATAGAATTGCTAAAACTTGACAACTGATTAGATATGGGGGATAAAGGAGAATAAAGGATTGAGGATGACTCCATGGCTGCAATACTCAGGGAGTAGAAGGATGGTAGTGGTATCAATAGAAATAAGAAAAATAGCATGGAGAGGAAAATATTGATTTAAAACATTACTGGATTCACAAAAATTCAATTTCTATGCAATTTTTCAGGAATCTATTAATTATTAACTAATCTTACTTACTTATACTTAGATTATACCATAAGTATATACTTATACTATATGCTAACTGTAACCACCCCAGCCCATGAGATTCTGATTTTCATCGCCTTATTTCTGATACATTCAAACAAAATGCAAAAAGAAATACAACATTCAATGTTCTGCTTATAGTAGTATGCAGCAAATCCATTCCATCTTTTGAGACCAGCTTAAGATTCATTCCTCCATGAAGTCTTCTTAGGCTGCTCCTGTTAGATGATGGAAAATATATATGGAGTCAATTTTTTAAAAAGTAATTTGGTTGAAGGGTGGGACCCACCAACTCCTCACCACCATAGAGAACCTACAAGGGGGCTCACAAAATGTCAGTTCCAGTGACTTAGTGGTTCTCAAACTCTTTTTGCTCATAGTTCTGGATTATTCTTTGCAGTGAGGAATAGGGACAAGATCCTGGAGAATATATATGAAATATAAATACATACATACATACACACACATCCATACAAGACTCAGTGAACCCTGTAAGAACCTCTTGAGTTAAAGGGACAAACTCATTTCTGATTAGCGACTTATCATTGCTTCTAAATGGGTGCCATTGACAGTAGGATACAAGGATCTAGACCCATACAGAGTCTCAAGAACTCAATTCAAATAACTCATTCATTCTACATGAGGTCATTGCTGACTACTACCACGGCTGCCAGAATTTCTCCTCTTCCTCCATTTACTTCATATTTGTTTTGTAAATGCAGAGCGTCCCAAATGTCTTCATACAGTTTTCAGCTTGTGGTTATGCCTTGCCTCTCCAAATAAGCTACAAGTTCATAGAAGGCAAGAATTGTCTTCTATTTATTTTGTATCTACCAAGGTGCCTCACATACCATAGGCATTTTTAAGATGCTTATGGAATGGAATGGAATTGGAATTGTTCAGCTTATAGTCTTTAGAAAGGCTTAAGATAAAGACAGTTCCAAAAGACTCATGATGGAGAATGCTATGCACATCCAAAGAAAACTATGGAGTCAGAATGCAGATCGAAGAATACTAGTTCCTCTTTTTTTCTTTTTGTTTTTTCTTTCTCATGATTTTTCTCTTTTGTTCTTTCTTTCATAATATGAGTAATGTAGAAATATTTTTAATATAATTGTACATGTATAGCCTATATCAGATTGATTGCCATCTTGGGGAGGGGGAAGAGGAGAGAGGGTGAAAAAATTTGGAAGTCAAAATCTTGAAAACTATCTTTACATGTAATTGGAAAAAATAAAATACTACTAAGTAGGAGGGAAAAAGAAAGGCTTAAGATAAGAAATAGCTTCAACAAGGACTATAAACATATTCCTCTTGGTCCCTTTTTTGCTGCAACATATTGGATACATTTCACCAGTATTAAGTTGGTCAGATAACTACTTGTTGAGTATAGCGTAGGAGACTCCTGTTCGGGTATGGGCTAGACCTACTCAGCAATCCTGACTCTTTAACTTTCTTAAGGCCAAGTTTCATCATCTATAAAATAATAACATCATTGAGCCTAAGCAGTCTAAGATCACATTAGTTTCTTTAGCTTTCATGTCACACTGATGACTGATATTTTTTCCCATTCACTAAAACACCAGATATTATTTTTTTTTATTCATCGTATCCCCTAGCTCCTAGTACAAGACCTTGATAGATAGGTACTTAGTGGATGTTGAATTAAATTTGACTGAATTGAAGTTAACTCATATGGGTTAAAAGAAATATTATTTCATTATTTCCAAATATATCTAGTAACAAAAATTAAGTAGTAAAGGTTTTGGGACAATTGAATGATTTTAATTAATATAACAATTGTTTCCTTCCACGAAGTCCTTTTCCTATGCTTTGTCATGTTAGAGAGAGTGACAAAACTCTGGGTTCTTATAGCTCAGACCAACAGAGTATATAACACCTGGTGTGTGTTACCATGTTCATCAATAGACATCACTTGCTTTCTGGAGATCAGCTTAGCTAAGCACTAAGAGAGAGGCATATCAGCAGTAGTTTGACCTCAACAACCCATTGAACAAAGAAAATCCCCAAATGACCCTCAGCCCTGTATGGCCCTTCTCTACCTCTATAAGGTGGTGAAATGTGTGGACAGTGGGTTCTAAGACTATATTTTTTTAACTTAGTTGCTGGTACCTTGAACATCAGGTCCTTGTATAGTTATCAAATACTGAGCATATTACTGTAGGAACTTAATATTTGTCCCAACATTCTCAATAAATTAAACCTGAAGACAAAAGGAAGGTACAAGTTAGAATGTAGTAGAAAGATGACTCATAAGTCAACACAGCAAAGAGATCAAAGGAAAAAGGAAAAGGACCCATATGCACAAAATACTTATAGCAGCTCTCTTTGTCATGGCAAAGATTAGGAACCAAGATGATGTCCTTTAATTGAGGGATGGCTGGACAAGTTATGATATATGAATGTGATGGACTATTATTGTACTGCAAGAAATGATCAAAGGGAAGTTTTCAGGAAAACCTGGGAGGACCTTTATGAACTAATACAGAGTGAGGTGAGCAGAACCGGGAGAACTGATTTACAAAGTAATAGCAATATTGTAAGTATTACCAACCATGAAAGACTTAGTAACTGATCAATACAATGATCTAATTCAATTCCAAAGGGCTCATGATGAAAAATGGTGTCTACCACCAGATAGAAAAACTGACAAACTCAGAGTACAGATTGAACTATACTTTTGAATCTTGCTTTTTCTTGTTTTTTCTTTTTTTGGAATATAACTAATGTGGAAATGTTTTCCATGACTTCATATGTATAATGAATATTGTAATTCTCATCTTCTTAATGGGTATCAGAGGGATGAACAGAGAAGGAATTTGAAGCTAAAAATAAAAATAAAATAGAATTCAAAAATTGAAATAGAAACTATTAAAGTTGAAAAAAGGAAGCTCACAGATTCTTTTTGAGGGGCCAATAAAGAAACTAGTAGAGAGAGCAAAAACTTCATTTCAAGGGACCCTTGGTTTTTCAGTACCTATGATAAACATTTCCAAAAGTATCATCATGAGTAAAATGATAGCCTATGTGTTAATATCTGCTGCAGAGGATAATGAGATAGAGAAGCTTTAATGGCTTAAATCTGCACTACGACTTTAGGGACACCTTGTATAAATAACTTAGTAAGACCCTCCAAATTAAATCAACTTATACTCTAGTATTCAGTAACTCTGATATGAAAATGGTCAAAAAGAAGATAAGTGAAAAAACATGTTGGAAAATGTGGTCTAAGGATAAGAAATGAGAAACGAAAGCCTTGCAGATCTTATAGAAACCTTTTTTCTATATGTATCATGAATTCTTTCTTTAGGAAGATAAAGTCATGAGTTGCTGGACATAATGAACACCAAATAACATCATTAAAAAATGAAATTGATTATATTTTCCCCATGCAAGAAACAACTGATAACTGATGGGAGCTATTTTCAAATCAGCTCTCTCTGAGTAAGCTGCCTATTAAAGGGAATAGGAAAAGGGACTAGGTCTGTGATTTCATTAGCACAGGGTATTCCTGCTTGAGAAAATTCCTTTACCAAAGATCAGTACCTCCTTGTACCACAGTTTTTGTCACCTAGAACACTGTAAATGATTTGCCCAGGTTCATGGAGTAAGGATGGGTCAGAATGAGGTCTTCTTGGTTTCAAGGCCAAGTATCTATCTGCTATGTCTCTCTACTTATTTGAGTAAAAAGAAGGATCAATAACAAATTATAAGAAAGAAGAAAAATGAGAAGACATGGCACACATTTGAGGCAGGCTACTCCAACCTGAGATATTTAAATAAAATGTTTCCTCAAAAATATGTGAAATAAATAAGAGAAGAAAAAGTTTAGGGCAAATCAATCGTCAGTGAGGAGCACAAAAGAATCTATGAAGTGTCTTGGCCAGAAAGTGCTTGTCTCCCTACCAAGAGGAAAGAGATGACAGTCAAGGGCAGCACCAATATAGAACATAAGCTTGTTTTTAAAAACCTTATGGATCATCTTGGTGAAAGATTATGAACAGTATCACCTCATAAAACAGTGAGAAGCAATGGAGAACAAACAAGTTTATGGAAAGAGTGGCAAGCGATCCCCCTAAGCCAGATTTTTAAAAGGGCTTTTAACAATGGAATTAAGAAAAATAAAATCAACAGATCAAAAAATAGAAGAAAAACCTCCGAAAAAATTTCCATAGCAAACTCTTTTCTTCTTCAGTGACATTTGGACTCTGATAATATGGTCATCAATGTATCAGTCAGTCAACAAGAACCTATTATTAATTGCCTATTATGAATTGCTAGTCATCGTGTTAAGCACCGAGGATACAAAGAAAGGCAGAAAAAAAACCATTCCCTGCTCTCCAGAAGCTCACAGTCTAATGTTGCACAAATATTAGGTGTTTTGCAAACAAGATGTATACAGGAAAAATTGGATGCAATTGAAAAAGGAGAGGTACTAAGAGTCAACCTTTTTGAAAAGGGTTTTTTGTAAAAGGTGGAATTTTATCTGAGACTTGAAGGAAACCAGGGAACAGAGAATAGGAAGGAGAGAATTCCAAGCATAGGGGACAGCCAGTGAAAATGCTTGGAATTCTGGAAATGGAATGTCTTAATCAAGGAGCATCAATAAGTCCAGTGTCACTGAATTGCAGAATATGTGGGGATGAATAAGGATAAAAATATTGGAAAGGGAGGCAAGGCCAAGTTATAAAAGACTTTAAAACACAGAGGATTTTACATTTGATCTTAGAGATAATAGGGGAGCCATTGGAAATTTTTTGTGTGGTTTTTTTGGCATTGCTTTTAATAGTATTTTTTAAAATTTTTATTTATTTTCAGTGTTCTACAGTCACTACCATATAACAGATTTGTTTTTCCTCTCCTCCTCTCCTTCCTCCCTCCCTCCCCAAGATGGCAAATAATTTTATATAGGTTCTACCACATTCCTATTATACATTTTCACTATAGTCAGGCTGTGTAGAAGAATTAAAATGAATGGGAGAAATCATCTAACAAACCAAAACGTAACACACACATACAAAAATGATCTGCTACATTCTGCATTTGAATTCCATAGTTCTTTCTCTGAATGTGGAAAGCATTCTGCCTTAAAAGACCATTGGGAATTTTTTTAAGTCCTTGAATTGCAATGAAGTTCCAAGTCTACCAGAAAAAATTCTTGCATACTGTGGTCTTTGCTATGCACAAAGTTCTCCTGGTTCTACTCTTTGCACTCAGCATCAGATCATATAAGTCTTTCCAGGCCTTTCTGAAGTCTTCCTGTTCATCATTTCTTATAGCACAATAGTATTCCATTACATTCATATACCATAATTTATTAAGCCATTCCCCGATTGATGGGCATCTCCTTGATTTCCAGTTTTGGCCACCAAAAAGAGTGCTGCTATAAATATTTTTGTACATTTTTATGATCTAGGATACAGTCCTAGAAGCAGTATTGCTGGGTCAAAGGGTATGCACATTTTTGTAGCTCTTTGGGCATAGTTCCAAACTGCCCTACAGAATGGTTGGATCAGCTCACAGCTCCACCAACAATGAATGTGGGAGAGTGTTTCAACTCTCCCACATCCTCTCCAACATTTGTCATCTTCCTGTTTTGTCATGTTTGCCAATCTGATAGGTGTGATGTGGTACCTCAGAGTTGTTTTGATTTGCATCTCTCTAATCAATAGTGATTTAAAGCATTTTTTCATATGACTATAGATAGCTTTAATTTCTTCCTCTGAAAACTACCTGTTCATATCCTTTGACCATTTATCAATTGGGGAATGACTTGTACACTGTCACTTATTAAATAGAAGAGTGACATGGAGTAGAGTGGGAAAGACCTGAGGTAGAGAGACCAACCAGCAAGTTATTTCAATAATCTAGGCTATACATGAGGAAAGTCTGCACCATAGTAGTGAGGTGTCAAAGGAGACAAAGGGATAAGAAGGACATATCTGAGAGATGTTATAAAGATAGACTAGAGAGGACTTGGCAATGGATTGGATATGGGGGATGCAAGATAGTAAAGAACTGAGGATGACAGCAAGGTTTCAAGCTTGGGTGACTAGGAGTAAAATGGTACCCTTGAGAGTACTAAGAAAATTAAGAACAGAGACAGGCTTGAGGAGAAAGATAATGACTCATGTTTCGAACTTGTTGAGTTTAAGATGTCTACAGGACATCCAAACTGAGAAATCAAACAGGACGTTGGAGATCCAAGAGTAGGAGCATGTGTAGATCATCAGTGTAGGGATAACCTTTAGAGAGCTAATGAGATCACCAAATGAAATGGTGTAGAGGAGAAAGAGATGGCCCCGAACAGGCCCCTGGAAGATACCCACACTTGGTGGGCATGACCTGAATGAAGATCAAGCAAAATCAACTGAGAAGGAATAGTCAGACAGGTAGAAAGAGAAACAGGAGAGAACAGGGAAGTGAAAACCTAGACAAAAGAAAGTATCTAGGAGAAGAGGGTGATTAAGTGTCAAAGACTAAAGAAAGATTTTTTTTAAATGGATGAGGATTAGGTAATGGTCATAATATTTGGCAATTAAGAAATCATTGGTAGGCTGTAATGTTAATTAGAACTTCCCTGCCCATCCACAGGACTCTAGTACCTTTTGTTAATTTTTACTGAAGCACTGGGTCAGAGGGTCCTGCCCTCCAGCTCTGAAAAGTGTATAAATACTTGAGGTGAGGTTTCACTTTTAGTTTTTGGAAGGTTTGAGTCTGGGAAGTTACTAAAGACCTCCTCTCCCCACTTTTAAAACCCAGATGTTGGTGCTTCTCTCTCTGGTAATGATGGATGTATTGCTTGTGGTCAGACAGTTGGAAGCCCTGTCCGTTCATCGTTTTTTCTCTGTATTTTCTCTGAAGTTCAGGGTGCTGACTTTTTCTCCTGAACTAAGTGAATTATATTTGTGCTTGATTAAAGTAATTGCTGACCCCTCAAAAGCTGCCTTTCCTTTTAGAAAAGTAGATCAAAGAACTTGTGATAGCAAGCCCTCGTGGATGTGTCAGGGTGCTTGCTTTTACATAGGTAAATTGGGAAAGAGCAGTTTCAGTTGGATGACCAGACTAGGAGCCAGTCTGCAGAGAGTTAAGAAAAGAATGAAAGGAAAGAAGAGGAGACACCAATTTTAAATGACCTTCTCAGAATTTAACTACAAAAGCAGGGGAAAGATATACAATGATAGCTAATGGGGATTGACAGACCAAGGGAGGGAATTTTTGAGGGTAGATGAGATATGGACCTGTCTGTAGGCAGCAGGGAAGCAACCAGTAGTCAGGGAAAGATAGAAGATAAATGAGATAGTAAAGGGTGATAGAGGGAGGAAATCTGCTGGAGAAAGGAAGCATGAGTTGCATGAGGAAGTACAAATATCATTTTAAAAAATAGAGATGGGAAAAATAGCTTAGCAGAATACCTAGAACATAGTAAATACTTAATAAATGTTTGTTGACAACACAAAGCACTTTTTCCATGAGTAAATATGGATGACTGATTGAATGAATGGATTTTCTACATGCCAATCACTATGCTAGATATTAAGGATACAAATACAAAAACAAAAATAGTCCCTCCCCTCAAGAAATTTACAGTCTTAAAGATGGAGATAACACACCTTGGGGAATGGCAGGCAGCTACAGAGGGGAAGTAAAGTCCTGATAATTAGAGAGAGGGTGAATGGCACATAAAAATGTAGATTGACATATTTTATTGGTGAATGATGGCAGAACTGATCTGATAATGATATCAGAACTGGAGGAGCTCATACCTACTTTTGCGGGCTAGTGTTTGACTAGCATGTTGATGAAATGGTTGGAAAATAGCATTTGACATGAAGCTGACTGAGGTTTTCCTGAAATAGTAGAGATGCCAAAGGTACAAAGAGAGGTACCCACCAATTAGGACATTGGGACTCAAGGGGTGGATGTTTCAGAGAGAAAAGGGTTAAAAAAAAACACCATACTATAATCTCGGTATGAGTGGCAAGTCTTTTGGAATGACTATCAAGGAAATGGTTAGAGACTTTACTGCCCTCTCTAGTTTTACATACAGGACAGATGATGTTCCAATCATCATAATGCCTTATGGATGAAAAAAGGCGGGGGGGGGGAGGGGTTGACAGGCTCAGAAATGTTTTCAGAGCTATACTACATAGCATTATAGGATTAAATGAAAATATGAAGGTATATACATATTCATGAAGGGAATAAATATTTATATAGCCCTTACTATGTATTAAGCAGTGTATGAAATGCTTTTTACAAACATCTTATTTGATTCTAGATAGATGCTATTGTTATTCCTACTTTAGCTGAGGAAACTGAGGCAAAATGAAGTTAAGTGACTTGCCCAGGGTCATACAACTAATAAATAGCACTCTAACCACTGCACCACCAACTGTCTCTGGTATGCATTACATAACATACATACATACACAAATATTTATTTATATTGTGTGTATACATACATGTATATGTGTGTATATATGTATGTGCATATATGTGTGTGTATGTATGTATAATGTACATGAAAGCCTCCATCATTTTGGAGGAGGGAGACCCACTCTGGGGAATTTATGGAAAGACATGGACAACAGCTACATGGGAGGGGTGGGCGTAGCTGGGTTAAGATCTGCATCATGGGAGAGAACATCCACACTGATGAGATCACAGCTCTATTTGAGCATTTGACTACATAAAGTGCTTTGTAACACCAAATAAATGCCAGCTCTTATAGTTATTTCTGTAAAGCCTCTGGTCATAGCCAAAATTTGTACCATTGTTTCTTAGAGGGTGTCTAAATGATGCCAAACCAACTAAGTGAAAAGTTTTAAAATTGAGTCCAGTTACTTGGCATTATAAACACCAAAAAAAGAGTTTATTGGTTGATTCCACTATTTTGTTATTTTTAAATTTTAATTCAACCACACTAATTTGAGTATCTTACATTTATGTAATGCTGCAAAAGGTGCTTTTATACCTATATATGGTATTACACTAAAATCAAAATTGCCCTGTGGTAAGCAGAAAAATCGTTTTCATCTCCATTTTACATAGGAGAAAACAGGTTCACTGAGGTGAGGTGTATCTAATCACATGCTCTGTGAGGTCCTTGGCTGCAGGGTCACAACTGATCAGGGGTGGTGATGGGCTAGTACAACCCAGAGAGAGTAAGGTGCTGTCTCTGATTTCTCACAGGAGACAAGCTTTCACTTGTTGATCCTTCCTGCTTCCCCTCCTCCACACAGTATTTTCCTGACCCTCCTCTGTGTGGGCCTCCTCCAGCTTTGGTCTTGCTTTTGGATTCTGTCCATGACTTTCTGCCTGGTCTCTAGACTATTGGCCTTTATGAACCCTTGGATTTGAACTCAGTTTGGCTTTCCGTTTTTCCTCTTGGATCTCAGTTTATTCTAAGCCCTTCACTCCATTCCATTACTACCCCTGACCCCCAAGCATGTTCTCCCCTCCAGACCTTGTAGAAGGAAAACTAAAACTCTAGGTATCTTCACTCACAATTTAGATCTCTTTCCACTACACCATGGTGCTTGCCATACTTAATGTAGATGTTATGTATAGATGTATAGATACAGACTTAAATGATGTATAGACACAGACTTAAATGAAGATTCTTCTCCACACCTTTACCCCTGAAAAACCATCCTATTACTCTATCCTGTGTTGGCTGATGGATATGTTTTTTCCCACAGTCCACTGACTTGTGCATTCTTTTCTGAAAGAATGTATGTCAACAGCTCTTATAGAGTGACCATTGTGTGTATAGCCCTATATTGGAAGCAATCTAAGAAATCTACATAGACTTATTCTTTAGAACGCTACTTGCTTTTCAATGAGTTTCACAAAAATTCCTCATGAATATTTATGTGTTCTAGGAAAGCAAATGTAATGAGAGGCTTCATAGGATTTAGAACAAAAAAGGACCTTAGAGGTCATCTAGTCTAACACATCCTTTTATTGATGAGGAAACTGAGGGCAAGACAAGTTAAGTGATTTAATACATATATACATATATCCATTCATTTAAAGATATACATATAAAAGTAGAAACACATATATATACAAGTATAATTGCATAGATGGATATTTGAGTCCAAATCTTCCAATTCTGCATACAAGGCCCTTTTCATTGAATCAGCTCCTGGGACAAACAGCATTTACATTTTCTACCTGGGACTTCTAGAAGTACAATGCTTCAGCGCAAAGAAATGGTTCTCTAATGATGGGGTTTGAATTCTTCGTCTTCCGCTTTCTACCTATGTGACCTTGTGAATCTAATAAGGTGAAATTTAATAGAAATTAGAAAATTTCAAAGCACTTAGTCTCTCTTGGACTCAGTTTTGGCATTTGTGAAATGAAGAGTTTGTTCTAAATGTTCTATACAGTTCCTTCAAGCTCTAAATTTAGGATCTCAATATAATTGCAGCAATGTGAGAGGTGATTAGGGGTGTTTGCTAGGTAAGGAACCATCTTCTTGGGGAACCCTTCAAACCACATCACATCTGTGTCTAAGGCCAACCCTCACTATGCCAAATAACTACAAACAATTCAAAAAATTTTATCCTCTCAATCAATTTCATCAGCACACTTTTCACTCCTCTCAATGTCTTATACATAATAAAATAAATATAATGTCTGTTTCCTAGTGGGTATCGATGAGTAGTGCCCAGGCTTTCTGGGATCCAGTGTACATTTCTAACTCACTTATAGTACGAGTGGGGTTGATGCTGATTGGGGGCAGAATATCAAATGTTGAATGAAGGAGTGTAATTACCAGCTTTGCTACTTTCCATGTTGACAATCCTAGGGCAAACTACAGAGAATTTTAGGGTTGGGGCAGGAAGGAATAGCTCTTCCAACAATCAACTAGGAGATCTATCAAATTAAGTTTGTCCATAGGGTCAGCCTTAAGCATAGATGTGATATAATTTGGCTTATGGTGTTCTTTTTTTTTTTATTTAATGGAATTGAATTTAATTATTCTAGGGCTTAAAGCTCTATTGGTATAGGGTGATTCACTGGTTAGACCCAAAAAATCAGCATTAATGGGTTGACACCAACTCCTAAGGTGTCTATTAGAATATTAAGTAATCTATGTTTGGCTTTGTGTTGTTTAACATTTTTATCAATGACTTAGATAAAGGAACAGAAGGCAGGGTTATCAAATTTGCTTGACAAAGTTGAAAGCTATAGCTAGCATGGTGGATTACAGAATCAGAATCCCCAAAAGATCTCAACATTGGGTTGAATCTAATAAGGTGAAAATTAATAGAAATTAGAACATTTACCAGAAATAATAGAAACATACTTTGGATTCTCAAACTCAGCTTCACAAATCCAAGATCAAAGAGGTGTGGCTAAACAGCAGCTCATCTGAGAAAAAGATCTGTTGGTTTTAGTGGAATTTAAACTCAACCATCTGTGTCTTTTTTGTTTAGTTTTTGGCTTCAAATCCCCAGTGCCTAAAACAGAAACAGGAACACAATAAATGTTTATTATTTGATTAATTGGAGAGTCTTCAATATTTTATTATATTCCCTTCCTGATAAGTAAGAAAAGATTGTAGAAGAAAGAGCATTAAATACTTGAGCTGAATAAGGAGGAGATATTTACATAAGACAGCTAGCTGGAGTCAGAAAAATCTGAGTTCAGTTGAGCCTTAGACACTTACAAGCTAGCTGTGTGACCCTGAGCAAGTACCTTAACCCTGTTTGCTTCCTTTTCCTTATCTGTAAAATGAACTGGAAAAGGAAATGGCAAGCCACTCCAGTATCTTTACCAAAAAAAAAAAAATCAAACCCTAATGAAGTCACGAAGGATCCGACATGACTGAACAGCAAGAACAAATACATATAATACTCATGGGTTTGGACTAATAAGGAAGCTCAGGGAGTGTATTTGGAGAGAAGAAATTTGGTAAAATACAGAAATTTTAGGAATTATTTCCTGGTCCAAAAAAAAATTTGTCCAGATTCTATTTTTGGGCACCATGAGAGAAAATCAGAAGAGGAGTAAGATCAAGGAGGATAAAAGAGAATTAAGGCTCAAGGATAAGAAAATGAAGAATCAAGAAAGCAAATAAGACAGTAAGACATGGCAAGGTTAAGTATAAAAAATAAATGAAACAGAAGGTAGTCAATTAGAAAAGTAGATTACCGTATAGAATAAGTTGGTGAAATGCCTAAGAGATTGATGAAAGGGGGAAAGGGAGATAGGTGCAGCTGGGGGGCTGTTGAAACTAAGAAGAAGAAATTGAGTTTGTTTGTTGAAGATATAAAGGGGTGATTTTTTTGTTGTTAAATCATTTTTCAGTCCTATCTGACTCTCCATGACCCCACTTGGGATTTTCCTGGCAAAGATCAGAGTGGTTTACCATTTCCTTCTCTCCCTCATTTTATTGACAAGGAAACTGAGGCAGAGTTAAGTGACTTGCCTAGGGTCACACAGCTAGGAAGTATCTGAGACCAGATTTGAACTCAAAAGAGGAGTCTTTCTGATTCCAGGCCTAGCACTCCTGCCACTATACCACCTAGCAGCCTTTAGAAACTTAAACCAGGCTTTAGAGGCTATGGGGATAAAAACCTAGAAGTACTTCAAAAAACAAGGGAAAATATCAACCAGTGTGTAGGGAAATTTTGTAGTAATTTTCACATAGTATGCAATGTCTATACCATAGCCCTGTAACTAAAAATCTGTGTTCTAATGAGTTTGGGAAACAGGTCACAAGTTTGGCATTATACCATAAATATGGAATTATTAAATTATTCAGGTAACAGATCTCAATTGGATCCTCTCCTCTCCCCTCTCACATCCTCTTCCCTCCTCTTCCCTCCTCTTCCCTCCTCTCCCCGAAAAGAAAAGCGTATGTAGTCACATTTGAACTCAGGTCCTCCTTACTCCCAGGCCAGTGTTCTATCCACAGCTGCCCCTTTTAGAAAATTTTTAAATGAGATGTATAGAAGATGAAAGGAAGGGCAGGTAACAGGATGCAACACCTCCTTCCAGTCTATTTCTCAATCCCCACTCATGCGCAGGTCAGGTTCTCAGAGGGGAGCTGTCTACTTTTCTCCTTAGGGTTCTAGGGATAACACTGAGAAGTTAGGGTTTTTCTCATTGCTTACCGTCCAGCATGCTTGGTCCAATAAAGATGCTTGACAGGAAGTCAGCCAGAATTAACTAGTATTTAATAAGGCAGTATATAGTAAGCAGAGCTATTTTTTAGCAGAGTTGGTACTAAGCAACCCTCAGAGCTCTATGATACATTCTCTCCTTGCAACAACATACTTGTTCCCTGGGGAGAGAGGGCTCAAGCTTAAATAATATGTGACAAAGGAGGAACTCATAGTCCTTGATTACTGGAATTCCTTTTCCCCTCCTTGGAACCCTCATTAAATTCTTCTTAGCTCTCTGCTGGGCTCCAAGGACCAGTGCCCTTGTAGAGGGTCCTCAAAACTTCCTTTCATGTGTCTCCGTGTGTCTAATTTGACATTGGACCATTGCTGCTCCTTGGATTTTGCTACTGACCCTATTGGGAAGTCTACATCTTCTGAGATTTCCAAGTTCACAGAGTCATTCTGTGGTCAGTGGGGGTTAAAGGGAGGAGACAGATTCTTTCCTTATCCTTTTCACCCTCCCCTACAAGTGATTCCCTCTCAGGGGCTTGGTTGGAGCTGTGCTAGCAGCCTACTACCGGAATGCTGGAATCTGATTCAAACACACATAAGGTGTAACTGTTTTTCTTCAACCAACCTCAAGACATTTGTTAAGGGGTGTGATCTGATTTCATTCAATTCATACCTACTTTTCATATTTGGTTATTTAGGAGCAGCGCAGAGGTCTATACATAACATTTGTAGATATGACTAAGGTCTTTGATACTGTTAGTCATGAGGGCTTATGGAAAATTATGCCAAAATTTGGTTGCCCGGAGAAGTTTATCAGTATTGTACGTCAATTTCATGATGGCATGTTTGCCTGAGTTCTGGACAATGTTCTTGTGCCTTCTCAGTCACCAGTGGAGTGAAATAGGGCTGTGTGCTTGCCCCAGTGCTTTTTAGCATGATGTTTTCAGCCATGTTGTCAAATGCTTTCAATGAGAATGAACACAGCATCAAGGTCAACTACCATACTGATGGCAAGTTCTTCAATTTGAAAAGGCTATAAGCCAAGACCAAAGTGAAGGGAGTGGTAGTGCACAGTTTTCTATTTGCAGATGATTGTGTACACAGTGCAGCCTCTGAAATTAAGATGCAACAAAGTATGGATCAACTCTCTGCTGCCTGTGCTAATTGTGGCCTGATAGTTAACAACAAGAAAACACAGGTACTCCATCAGCCACCACCACACCATCCATATGTGGAACCATCAGTTATAGCAAATGGAGAAATTTTGAATGTTGTGAATGAGTTCACTTACCTTGGTAGTGTACTTTCCAGGGATGTACACATTGACAATGAGGTTGATGCACACATTGCCAGAGCTAGCTCAGTGTTTGGGAGGCTCCAAAGAAAAGTTTGGGAAAGAAGAGGTATTAGATTGACTACCAAACTGAAGGTCTACAGAGCATTGCGCTGACCTCATTGTTGTATGTCTATGAAACAAGGACAGTCTACCAGTGCCATGACAGGAAACTGAATCACTTCCATTTGAACTGTCTTAGGAAGATTCTGAGGATCACCCGGCAGGATAAAGTACCAGACATTGAAGTCCTTGCTCGAGCTGAACTGCCAGACATTCAAACTATGTTTCAGAGTGCACAACTCTGATGGGTTGGCCACATTGTTCGAATGCAAAATGTACGCTTGCCAAAAAGACTTTTATGGAGAACTCGCATGGGGCAGGCGATCACATGGTGGTCAGAAGAAGTGATACATGGAAACTCTCAAAGTCTCTCTCAAGAACTTTAGATTTAATTGTACGACAAGGGAGATACTGGCACAGGACCATTCAGCATGGTGTGCCCACATCAGAAAGGGCACTGTGCTCTGTGAGCAAAGCAGAACTGGCACGAAGTAAACTTATGATGCACAAATTTGGAGTATCCACCCCAAATGTTCACATGGACTATCTGTGCCCAACCTGTGGTAGAGAATTCTGAGCTCATATTGGTCTGATCAGTCACAGTTGGACACATTGAAATTTCACTTCATTGTGGTGATGTCATTTTAGTCCTCTTCAAGAATGAAGAACAACAACCAACCAACCAACCATTTCAAAAGAATTATCTAGGAATTGTTTATACCTAATGAGTACGTTTGATTGATTGACTAGCTTTATAACTTAGTCTAAGAGCTGTTCTCACCTGATAGAAACATTAAGTCTAGAGCATCTTGTCAGTTATATTCATCGGTGTCTAGGGGTTTGTGACACCCCTCATACAAGAGAATACATGTAAGTATATGGCATAGTCCTGAAAAAAAATAGTGTCAATCGTCCTAAAACTCAGAATAAACAGAGACAGTTGAGAGAAATGAATCACCAAAAAAATAGGGTATATCAGCTATATTTGGAGAAAAAGGAGACTCAAAGAAGGCATAGGACTTCTGCCTAGTGTGAACCAGAAATGCTCAATTTGTATTTTGTTTATCAAGAAAAATGATCTCTGCACTGGAAATGACAATACAAATAAGTGGCTGTTGTTCATCCTTCGTTTCTGAAGGGGATCGATGACATGATGTGAGTCATTTGGTGAATTTAAGCAAGGCAAACTTCCACCAAGTCATCAGCCTCACTCTCTCTTCCAGACTCATGAAGTCCAGGAGCAAGACAAAGTCAGGACGATTGGCAAGGACCCGGGATGAAGTGGATGACCCTGGCATCTTCCATATCTGACCAAGCTCCAAGTGTTCCAGTGGCTATTGGAACAAATTGTTCTCATGTGCTCATTCCGCCAGGTGAAGTCTTCACAAATATCTAATAAGGAGTTGATACCTGAGATAAATAAGGAGAACTTAAATGTTCTTGATAAAATTCAAATAACCTGGCATAAATGAACTATATCCTTAATTAATGAAAGAACTGATGGATGTGGTGGCAGTACCACGGTCAGTGATATTTTAAAAATCATGGAAAATTCCCCAATTGATTAATGGTCAAAGGATATGAACAGGGAGTTTTCAGAGGAAGAAATTAAAGTTTTCTATAGTCATATGAAAAAAATGCTCTAAATCACTATTGATTAGAGAAATGCAAATCAAAGCAACTCTGAGGTACCACATTACACCTATCAGATTGGCTAACATGACAAAACAGGAAGATGACAAATGTTGGAGAGGATGTGGGAAGGTTGGAACACTAATTCATTGTTGGTGGAGCTGTGAGCTGATCCAACCATTCTGGAGAGAAATTTGGAACCATGCCCAAAGAGCTACAAAAATGTGCATAGACTTTGACTCAGTAATACCTCTTCTAGGACTGTATTCCAAAGAGATCATAGAAGTGGGAAAGGGTCCCACATGTACAAAAATATTTATAACAGCTCTCTTTGTGGTGTCCAAAAACTGGAAATCAAGGGGATGTCCACCAATTGAGCAATGATGGAACAAATGTGGTATATGAATGTAATGGAATACTATTGGGCTATAAGAAATGATGAACAGGAAGACTTCAGGGAAGCCTGAAAAGACTTATGTGAACTGATGCTGAGTGAAAGGAGCAGAACCAGGAGAACCTTGTACCCAGCTACAACCACAGTATGCAAGGAATTTTTCTGATAGACTTAGTACTTCATTGCAATGCAAGGACTTAAAAAATTCCCAATGGAATCTTGAGGCAAAATACCTTCTACATACAGAAAAAGAACTATGGAATGGAATTGCAGATTGAAGCAGACCATTTTCTTTTGTAAAATGTTTTGTTTTGTTTTATGGTTTCTTCCATTCATTTAATTCCTCTATGTGACATGACTAAGGGGAAAATTTATTTAATAGGAATGTATGTGTAGATCCTATATAAGATTGTATGCTGTCTCAGGGAGGGAGTAGGGAGGGAGAGGGGCAGGAGGGTGAGGGAGGGGAAAACATTTAAGATATATGAAAGTGATTATAGAATGCTGAAGACAAATAATTTAATTTTAAAAAATAGAAAAAATCATGGAAAATGAGAAAGGTACTACATGATTGGAGAAGGGCAAATGGTATTTTTTGTTTATTGATTTGTTTTTTTTTTTTAAGGAAAAGCAGTAAACTACAGCCCAGCAAGCTTGACTTTGATTCTTGGGAAAATTACAGAATGGATCGTTAAAGAGAAGGTTAGTGAACATTTTCTAGAATGAAAAGGTAGCAGTGATTAAAAAGAGTAAGTCATACCAGACTACTCTTATTTCTTTTTTGTTTAACAGGGTTATTAAACTGGTAGATAAGAGGTGTACTATAGATATAGTATACCAAGTTTTTAGCCAAGATCTTATAAAGTATTTTATGCCATTTTCACGGAGAATATGGAAAGATGCAAACTAGACCAGTGTTTTCAAATTCAAGTGGAAATGAGGGTCACTAATTCATTCCCTTCAGGACACATATCAACTTAGGCTTATAATGAAATACTATCTATGTTTTATGATATTATGATTTATTTTGTTAAATATTTCCCAATTATATTTTATTCTGATTTGCTGCATGCAACCACAGTAAAAGCCATAGTGAAGAGGGACACCCCTGGGCTAGATATATTAAATAATAAGACTCAAAACCAAGTTGTTAATAGTTCAGTGTCACCATGGCAGGAAGTTTCCAGTGGAGTACCCCAGGAGTCTACTCTTGACTATGTACTATTTAACCTTTTTTTCAATGACTTCAACAAAGATATACAAATGGCAAATTCATCAAATTTGCCAAAGAAACCAAACTAGAAAGTAGAGCTAACGCAATAGATGATATCAGGATCCAAAAAAAAAAAAAGCATCTTGACCAGGCTAGATCACGGATGAATTTAAAAAGACGAAATTCAGTGGACAAATAAAATCTTATACTCGGGGTCAAAAAATCAGTTTCACAATGACAGAATGTGGGAAGCATAGTGAGACAACAATTTATTTTCAGGAAAAGATCTGGGGGTTTTCATAGACTGTAAATTCTAAATGAGCCAGCAATGCAACACAGTAGCCTAAAAAAAAGCTGCTACTGTCATAGACTTGATTAAAAAAAAAAGAAATGGCTTCCAATAGTCTGTCCTACTATACACATTGGCATTACAGTTTAAGGATATTGATTGATATTCACTGGTTCAGTGAATAAGGTGCTAGGCTTACAATAAGAAGAACTGAGTTCAAATTCAAAGCTTGAGGTAAATTGTGTACCTTGAGCATGTCAAGCTGTTTGCCTCAGTTTCTTCAGCTGTAAAATGGGGGTAATAGTAGCACCTACAGACCAGAGTTGTTGTGACAATCAAATGAGAATATCTGGCACATTTTCTGTCATACAGTAGGTGCTCAATAAATGCTAGCTAATATTGTTATTGTTATCTAAAGAGTGTCCAGGGGAGGTCAACCAGTATGGTGAAGGGTCTTCGGCCCCTGTTATATTAGGATAAGTTGATCAAATGGGACATATTTAGCCTGGAGAAAAAAAGAATGAGGGAGGTTATGATTAGCTCCTTCAATTATTTGGAGGATTTTCATATTGAATAAGGATTAGATTTGTTCTATTGGTCCCCAGAGAACAGAAGTAGGGGCAACGGGGAGGATTTGCAAAGAGGATGTGCAAAGGACTGCCTTGGGAGGAGGTGGACTCCCTCTCCTCAGAGGCTGGAGTGACCACCTGTCAGGTATATTATCATGGGGATTTCTTTGGTGTACGAACTGGTTTAGATGGCTGTTCAAGTCTTTTGCAACTTCCAGACTCTGTGATACTACGCAAAGTACATTTTGGTAATAAACTAACATTGAGTTGAGTCCACAAGTGAAGTATTGACTATAAAAATTCAATCATCAACAATGGAATTCTGTCCTGGAAATAGTATATGGCCCCTCAAAGAAATATTCAAAAAAATCAAAGTAGTTTATTAGTTTATTTTTAATTTGAGAAGAATATGCCTTACCAATTTTCACAGATGAGTTTTATTGTTTTTTTAAGTGCACTGAATTCTCTTGTCCTGAAAGAGATAATAAGCAAGATGACCTCACTTTATCAATATTCTGTTTACACAACTGTGAAGTTGTAGTGGTTTGTGTCTGGGTTGGGCTTCCCTGGATCTGTGCCCAGTGCCTGCTTCATTTCACCATTTTTTTTCCCTTCTTGTCATCTTGAAACGGTGCCACACTACAACAAAGGGCAACTTTTCATTGGTCGAATAATCCATAAACAAATCTTTTATATGTGCCAGTCATTTTGTGGGAGTGGGACTACCAAAGTATCTAGAGACTCTTCCCTTTTATGACAGAGAACAAATTTACACAGACCAGGGAGTCTTATCAAGTAATCAAAAAAAGCTAAATTCCTGTGTGTGCCAAGAAAGCATCCTTGGATAAGTCAGGCCCACTGTGGATCACCGTGGGGGAGAAGAAGACAGAGAGACAGAGACAGAGAGAGAGAGAGAGAGAATTAAGCCTTTTAGGCTTTAATTACTTCAGACCAATATATTAACAGGTCAATATATTAACAATTTTGGCCTTTCCCCAGGGAAAGGGAAGATAACATACAGAGGATGATGTGTGATAGTATTCAGTACTAAAATAGGAAATCATAACTGACAAATATATGATTTTTAGAGGTTAATCTTTCAGTTCTGATGTAAGGAAAGAAATATATGAAAGATCTATTGTTTCATCAGTATGGGGTCTTCCTGGTGTGGACATTCTTTCCACCACTGCGGATGACCTCCACCACCTGCAGCCTAGACAATTACAACAGCCTTTTGGTTGGTCTCCCTGCCTCAAGTCACTCCCCACAACAGTTCATCTTCCACTCAGCTGTCAAAGAGATATTCCAGAAGTACAGGTCTGACCATGTAACCCCACTATTCAATAAGCTCCAGTTTCTCCCCATCACGGCAGGATCAAATATAAAATTCTCTCTTTGGCTTTTAAAGTCCTTCACAGCCAGGCCCCTTCCTACCTTTACAGTCTTCTTAAAATATTTCCCCCTCCATGTACTCTGTGATCCAGTGACAAATGCTTCCTTGCTTCTCTTTGCACAAAATACTCCATCTGACTGTCCCCATGCTTGGAATTCTCTCCCTTCTGAACTGTCTACTGGCTCTCCTGACTTCCTTCAAGTCCCAGCTAAAATCCCACCTTCTACAGAAAGACTTTCCCAGTCTCCCCTAATGCTAGTGCTTTCCTTCTATGATTATCTTCAGTCTATCCTGTATATATTTCACTATACATAGTTGTTTGCATATTGTCTCTGTCATTGGACTGTGAGCTGCTTGAGAGCAGGGAATGGTGAGGTTTTTTGTTTTGTTTTTTACAGATGCCTGGTACATAGTAGGTGCTAAATAGACTCTTGTTGACTTGATTTCTATTCTTCTATGCCATCTCTTTCATTTGAGGAAAATATAAAGTCCCCGCTTATTTCAATACCTAAAGAAACTACTCTGCTGGCACAGTGGATAGAGCACTGGCTTTTAGAGTCAGGAGGACCTGAGTTCAAATTCAGATGCTTGACATTTACTAGCTATGTGATCCTGGGCAAGTCATTTAACCCCTGATTGCCTTAACCACCCCCCCCCCCCGCAAAAAAAGAAACTACCCTTTGACCCAATGATTCTATTACTAAGTAAATGACCCTGAGGAGGTCAAAGAGAAAAGAAAATATTCATAACAGAACTTTCTGCGGTATCAAAAAACTAGCAATAAAGTGTGTGTCCATTGATCAAGGGATGGATGAACAACTTGCCATATATGAATGCAGTATAAAACTTTAATGGTTATCATGTTCAACTTCCTCATTTTAGGGATGAGGAAACTGAGACCCAAAGGCCATATAACTTACTTATTCGGGCTCACGTGAATAAGAAGTAGCAGAATTGGAAGTTATACCCAGGTCCAGCTCCAAACCCCTGGCTCATTCTACCACTATTATATTGTAAGAAATTATGAAAATTAATTCAGAGATAGATGGGAAGATTCATATAAATTGATGCAGAGTGAAGTAAGCAGAGCCAGAGAACAATATCCACAATGACCATAAACTTGTCAATAAAACAATGCTAAAAAGGCAGCTGAACTCTGATTGATTACAATGACTATTCCTGGTCCTAGAGAAAAATGGTAAAATACACCACCCTCCTTTTGGTAAAGAGCTGGAGGACCATGTGAGGAAAATAATGCATAAGCTGTCAGATGCAACCCATTTCATCAACGAGTTTTGCTTTACTATTTTTCTTTTTATAGCAGAGGCATCAGTGCAGGGGATAATCAAGAAATAAGCATAGTATAAAAACAAGAGGCTACAATACAACTTGTTGAAATATTCCAAGGACCCATGTTTCGTTAATAGGGTTACTCTTGCTATGAGTGACATGTCTGCCCTAGAATGGTCTTTGAAAGCCATTGTGTCGGAAAAATGTGTCAGCCAGTGACCAAACTCATCTTTAGATTATATGCACCAGCTAGGCTAGTTCTGAGATGACAGACCTACAATCTGCCATGTTGAATTCTTTCTACTTTATTAGACCTGCTAGAGAACATACTTCATTGATCTGAATTTCAAAGACTCTATACTATAGTAGAGTAAGACTTTAGTAGAGCTAATTAATACTGCAATAATTGAAAACATATGATCTAATGAAGACATTCCCTTAACTGGAAGCCCCTGCCTTAACTGATGGTCTTCATGGGTTTCAGTAGCCCCGCACATTAATCCTAAACTTTAGAATGATCTCTATGAACTTAGCTCAACTGGTCCTCTGACCACAGACACAGAGTCCAATATTGGGCCATTACTTGAAGCCTTTCCACCTTGTTAGGAATATTGCTCCCTCAGCATAGCCTTTGACCCCAAGATCATCTTCTGGCAATGATGAACATCCTTCAAGAAAGAATGATTCTTTTTCCCTTTTGTTTTCTTTAAGGCAGAATAGAAAGGTTCTAGCAATGCTTCTGAAATACCAAAGTAATCTTAAGTTTCTAGTTTAAGGAAAATCCAAAAAGTCGCTTCTACTTAAAGCAAATCCGTACTTGTTATTGTTGGTTTCAGACATGTTCCACCCTCTAGACATGACCTTCTTTCCCACTCACAAGGTTTCTAGTCTCCTAGAGTCATAGTTCCAGACAAGGTGAAGAAATTTCTGGCCCAGCCATCAGACTTTCCAGTCATGTTTCTAACACTAACCAGATTATGTGACTTGGAGAAGTCACTACTTAACTGCTCAAGTCCTCAGTTTCCTTATCTGTGGAAATGAAAATGGTTGAACTAGATCATCTTTCTAAAGCTATATGGTTCTATGATTTGACCCTATGATATATGGTTCTAAGTTCCCTCCTAAGTTGTGGCATGATAAGTCATAGCTAGACTATCTTTCCCTTAAGGGACGAAGTATGGTCCAATGGTCAGGCCTTCAGATCTAAAACCAAGGGCTCTTTAGTATTACATCAAGTTCTGACATCAACGTTTTTCCCAGTGGGTTCATAAACCCTCCTTCAGTTTGCCCATCCCATTTTAAAAGATTTCACCTATGCAATGAAGTCTCAGATTTGTCAAAATCACATAAAATGAGTGTTTTCTAGCCCTCAAAAAGAGAGTCAGGAGGGCCAATGGGTCAGCTTTTCTGAAGTGCTTTGATGGTGAGGCAAATATGGGAGTATTCCTGTGATTTTCCTAAACTATTTGCTTCATTCAACATGAGCCTTGTGACCCTGTGTTTGAAATGGAACAAGCAATTGCTTTGAAAGAGCAGGAAGCAAATGGCTTTAATAGATATTGCTTTATACTTGGGCTAACTTTCATTATTGAAATTTTAATAAGGTACATATGCTGACCATACCTGGGGACAAGTTCATAGTATCCTTTGCAGAATGTTTGTACTCCTATAACTCTGGTCACCACTGGCAATGAGAAACACAGATCCATTGCCTAAACTGATGATGTCAAACTCAAATATTTTTATCTCTGTTGTTAAACATGTCCCAATTACATTATAATCTGGTTCAGGACCAGGTACAATGCAACACTGGGGGAATCCAAGAGAAGGTAACTCTATTTTCAGAATATGGTGCAATTCATTTCAACAAAAACAATTCATTAGTTACCTACTGTGGACCAGGCATTTTACTCAGCACTGCAGATACAGAGACATAAATGAAACAACCCCTGCCTTCATGGGGCTTCCATTTTACTGGAAGGGGGTATGACATAATATCTACGCAAGTAAGAATAGTAAGAGAAAAATTGAGGACAGAAAAACTACTAACAACTGTAGATAGAGGAAAACTTCATAGAAGAGGTAGTACCTGAGTAGAACCTTGAAGAAAGACATAGATTTAAATAGACAGGGATGGAAAAGGAAGGAATTAAAGGCATGGAGAGTGGCTTGTGTTAAAACGGACCCATGAACTTAGATGGAAAAAAATACATCTTTATTTTCACTAACTGAAATTTAATATTTCTTTCAATTATCTAAATTAATCTGAGAAGGGATCAAAAGGGTCCATGACATTAAAAAGTTCTAGATCCATGATCTTTGGGAATGCAAAGAGATAAGAGATGAAGTAGTGAGTTGAAGGAATGGTTTTATAACCCACTTTAGCTCAAATGGTAATCTGTGCATATATAATACATTATTTTAGATGGTGGGAATACAAAAATAAAGCATTATACATCATACCTGCATTCACAAGTTTGCATTCTATTGGGCCAGGGTACACAATATGTAAACAGATAAGTATAGCAAAAGGTGTAGTGTTCTGGGGACAAACAAGGTGCTTTTCCACTAACTAAACTAAAAACTGACTACAGATTGACTTTACTGACGTGGCTTTATGAACCTTCTAGTTCCCTTTCCTACTCATTCCCTTCTTTCCTTCTACCCTATCTTGGGAGGCCCATTCCAAAGCCTCTTTTTTTTTTTCAAATCTTATCCCCCCACTCTTGAATTCCCTTCAATGCAGATTAAACAACTCTGAGGTGCCACCTTACCCCTATCAGATTGGTTAATGTGACAAGGAAGGAAAATGATAAATAGTAGAGAGGATGTGGGAAAATTGGGGCATTAATGCACTATTGGTAGAGTTGTGAACTGATCCAACCATTCTGAAGAACAACTTGGAACGATGCCCAAAGGGCAACCAAATTGTGTATATCCTTTGCTCCAGCAATACCACTCCTAGTTATGTAAACCAAAGAAATCATAGAAAAGGGAAAAGGACCTACATGTACAAAAATATTCATAGTGGTCCTTTACATGGAAATTGAGGAGATGCCCATCAATTGAGGAATGACTGAACAAGTTGTGGTATATGGATGCAATAGAATACTACTGTGTAATAAAAAATGAGGAGCAGGCAGATTTCAGATTTCAGAAAAACCTTGAAAGAAAGGCTTGTATGAAATAATGCAAAGTGAAATGAGCAAAACCAGAAAAACATTGTACACAGTATTAGCAACATCGTGTGATGATCAACTATGAATGACTTAGCTCTTCCAATTTGTGTGGGTGATGGAGGAGTGTCATAGAGAGATAGCAATTCAGGATCCCACTGTTTGGCAGAACAGATAGAAATGTAATGAAACTATGCAGCTTGGTAAATAAATACTCAGATGAAATGATAAAAGAGTGTCAACAAAATGTATCCATAGTTTGACTGCTGATAAATCTTTTAGGAATGTAAATAGAAAGAGGATAATTTATGCTTTTGTGTGATAAGGATCAGCAAAGATAATGGAGTCTACCTGGGATTGAATCTATAACCTTGAGATATGAGGAGAATGGCAAATAGCCTGAAAAATGATGACCAAAGTTTAGCTTCAGTATGGAAAACATAAAGGTACTAAAGAACAGATCTGAAGAGAACACTGACCATTGCAGGCCGTGGTAGAATATAAGCTCCTTGAGGGCAGGAACTGTGTTGATTTTTGTATGTGTCCCCCTATAGCCCAGCACAATGCTGCCACATAGTGATGCTTAAAAAAGTTTGCTTGTTGATTCATTTTTAATGGTTAGCAAATTATATTAAATATGTTTCAATATTTAATTAATAAATTATTTATGTAATAGCTTCTTAATAAAATATGATTTTAAAATATTCTTGAGTTTATTTAAATAACATTTAATTGATATTAAATATTAAGTGTTTATTAATTCAAGAAGTACTTATTAAGCAAATGTGCAGTGTTTGTGAATGGATTGTCTAAGGTCAGTATTTTGTAGAGAGTAATGAGAACAGAGAACCATGGGAATACAGACCATAGAAGCATAGCTCTGGAGTCTAGAGCTAGAAGGGACCTTAAAGGTCCCCTAGGACAACTCTTCCATTTTAAATATGAGGAAACTGAGGTCCAAGTAGGTTAAGTGACTTCCTCAAGGTCACACAGGTAGTGTAAATTCTCAGATATGAAAGAGGGTCCAGTCTTTTTACTGTAATACACACTAGATATTAGAATAATATGTGCCAACAGCATGACACAAGGCCTGATCCCTCCTCTCAGGTAGCTTACTATTTAATTCTCAGTTGCTTATGCACATCATGAAGACATCTTTAAAAAAAAGAGAGAAAGGAGAGAAGAAAGTGAGAAAGAACAAACACGATGGATGAGTACAAACTAAAAATTAAAGGTATAGGGCATTTTTTTCCCTGAAAGAACTTTTTCCAAAAAGAAAAAAAAATAAAGACCAGGGTTTGTAGGATTTCTGGAAAGAAAAAGAAATCTACACAACAGGCTCATATAAAACTATCAGGGGCTGCCTTAATAAAAGTTCACTTTGTTGGCAAGCGGCATCTTAAGTTCCCCCTAATTTAAAGAAGGAATAATGAATTCCTTTTTTTTCTTTCAGTTGTTTTTGATCATAAGATTCTGTAAGCAAGTTGGAGTGTAGCAGAGTAGCCCAGTGCTGGCCTCTGGGGAATTTTCAATCTTGACCAGAGAAAATGAGAAACACCCATTTTTTTCACAATGTTTCTAATTTTTCACTTGAAAATGGTGCCCATGTTGGACAGGAAATTGCTAACGGGCAAAGTCTGTTTTCCTTCTTGATAACTTCATATTATTGTATATATTCCTTTCAGGAGGATTATTGCAGCCCTTTATCTAAATGAAGATTTTGCATTTTCTCTGAATACAACATATACCCATGTGAAAATATTGATAGTTAGCCACAGGCATATATTATAATTCCAACCTAAGCCGAGATCATGCTTGCCATGTTTAGATTTCCAAGCTCTTTAAAATGAAGACAGTGGATGATGATTATTTTTAAATGAAACAATAGAGAATGAATAACATTTTGTATGGATACCACAATCCTTTTATTAAGAACTAGATGGAATTCGAACCAAATCAGGGGTGTTCCTGTGTGCACATGTAGGTAGGAAGGAGCAGAGGTTGTTTTGAGAGTCTTTTTTTTTTGTTATAGTATTTTTATAAAAGTAGACTTTTATAGAGTGCTAGAGCTGACAGGGACTTGAGACCATTTAGTCCAACTCCTTCAGTTTACAGATGAGTAAACTGAGGCCTGGAGAGGTGATATGACTTTTTTATGATCACACAAGTAGCTAATGGCAGAGTAAAACAAGATCCCACATTTCCTCCCTCCTAGTCCAATCTTTTTTAATACCACCCTAACAAATTATTTTTACTAGTCACAAATAAATCAAAAAGTATTTATTAAATAACTACTATATGCCTTTTATTATTATTCAGTTGTTTCAATCATGTCCAACTCTTTGGGACCCTATTTGGGGTTTTCTTGGCAAAGACACTGGAGTAGTTTGCCATTCCCAGCTCATTTTACAGATGAGGAAACTGAGGCAAATAGGGTTAAGTGACTTGCCCAGGGTCATACAACCAGTAAGTATCTGAGGTAGGATTTGAACTCAGAAACATGAGTCTCCCTGCCTCCAGGCACAGCACTCTATCCACTGCACCATTTAATTGTTCTACTATGTGCCTGGTATTGTACTAAACACTGGGGATACAAATATGAAAAAGTATATGCCTTCAAAAAGCTTACAATCTAATGGGGAAAGATATTGAAAAGGAAACTGAAAAGGGATGAGGTGTGCCATGGGATACCCTGAGGCATAATGATGTTAATACAGTGGAAACCAATCAGAGCCCCTGATGTCAAATGCAAAGTTACCTGGGAAGTTCTGAGCTGTCTATAAAGGAAGGCTTTGGGAGGAACTTATTGCTCCTCCCTCCATTCAGAAGACAGAGGCAGATGACAATACTAAGAAGATGCTGAGTCGATCTGAATGATGAGATTTTAGCTGATGAACCATGATGTTTGTGGAGTCAGGGTCAGAACCAAGCACAGCTATTTGTGGAAAATGAAGGAGTTATTTGTAAAGCTCTGAAAGGCGGATTTGGAGTCAGAGGACCTGAACTTGAATCCTGGCTCTATTACTGATCAAACAATGAATCAAAGCATCCTTTCGTTAAGTATCTCTTATGTGCCAGGTACTCTACTAAGTGCTAGGGATACAAAAAGGGAAATAAAGCATAAAAAGCCTGGAAGTGTAGACAGAAAGCAAAGGAGTTTGTACTATATCCTAAAGTCACTTAAGGACCCACTGGAGTTTTATGAGAAAAAGAGTGAGGTCAGACCTTAGCATCCACAAGTTATTTAACTTCTCTGGGTCTCAGTTTCCTCATCTGTAAAATGAAAGATTTGGAGTAGATGACCTCTAAGATTCCTTTCAGATCTAAATGAATAATTCTATGATATCTGAAACCTGGCTCAGAAAACAGCAGAGACCAGATTGCCTAGGTTTTAGTTAATGGAAGATGTGCTTTTCCCAGTTACCAATGGACTGAGGCAAGGTTGTGTGATTGCTCCCGTGCTTTTAGCATGATATTTTCAGTGATGCTGTCATATGATTTCAACAAGAATGAAAATGGCACCAAGGTCAGTTACCACAATGATGGTAAACTATTTAATTTGAAAAGGCAACAAGCCAAGACTAAAGTTGGGGGAAAGCTGATGCATAGATTTTTGTTTACAGATGATTATGCACTCAATGCAGCCTCTGAGACTGAGATGCAACAGAGTATGGATCAATTCTCTGCCACTTATGTTAAATTTTAGCCTTACAGTTAACACCAAGAAAACAGAGGTTCACCACACCATTTAACCACTGGTTACAACAAATGGAGAAACTTTGAATATTATGGATAAGTTCACTTACCTTGGCAATATACTTTCCAAGAATGTTCACATTAGATGATGAAGGTGATACATGTATTGCTAGAGCTAGCTCAATGCTTGGGAGGCTCCGAAGGAAAGTGTTGGAGAGGAGAGGTATTAAGCTACCTACCAAACTGAAGGTCTACAGAGCTGTTGTACTGACCTCATTGTTGCACCCCTGTGAAACCTGGACAGTCTATCAGTGCCGTGTCAATAAAGTGAATCACTTCCATTTGAATTGCCTTAGAAAGATTTTGAGGATCACCTGGCAAGATAAGGTAATGGACACTAAGGTCCTTCCTGGAGCTGAACTGCCAAGCATTCAAACTCTACTGCAAAGATCACAACTTTGATGGGCTGGCCAAGTTGTTGGAATGCCAAATGTACATTTGCCTAAGACTAGTATTGCTCAAGTACATCCAACTCTAATATTCCATAGACATTTTTTGTTTAGGAAACAAGCAGGGAAACCCAGCAGAGGTGTTCCTACGTCATTCAGGATAAACATACTAGATTTGGAGTCTAAGAACCTGGATTCTATTCCTAGCTCTGACATTCACTACCTGTGTAACCTTGGGCAAGTTGCTTAATCTCTTTAAGGTCTCAGTCTCCTCATCTATGGGCCAACCAGGAGATGCAGTGGATAGAGCACTAGACTTGGAACCAGAAAGACTTCTTCCTGAGTTCAAATCTGGCCTTAGACACTATGAGTCACTCTGTGACCCTGGGCAAGTCACTCAAGCATGTTTGCCTCAGTTTCCTCATCTGTAAAATGAGTTGGAGAAGGAAACGGCACACCATTCCAGTATTTTTGCCAAGAAAACCACAAATGGGGTCACAAAGAATTGGACACAACAGAAAAGACTAAAAAACTAAAAAAAACTAAATTCCTCACCTATAAAAATGAAAGGGTTGGATTATGATCCCTACTGTTCTTTCCAAATCTAAACCCACACATGATTCTATCTCCTGTGTAACAAAAATTGAGAAATGATGTGACTTATCCAAGACTTCAGAAAACACCAATAGTTGATGATTGGAAACCCTGCCCATCAACTTGAAGGCTAAGTACGTGATCCATGAGCAGCTTTCATAGTTGTGATATGGTGGGAATGAATTCTAGACTTGGAGTCAGTAGCAATTTGGATTTGAATCCTCTCTCTGGAGCACAGTCACAGAATGACTATAGATCGAACATTTTACATCTCTAAGCTCAAATTTCCTCATATGTAAAATGGGGTTAATAATTCACAAAACATTTGTGGTATGGTGGAACGAGCACTCTGTAGAAGAGGTCCTGATATCACATCCTGACAGTTAACTATGTGTATGATATTGGGCAAGTCACTTAACTTCTGTGTACCTCTGTTTCTCCACTTGCAGACAGCCTCCAAAGTTCTTTTTGAGCTCTAGTTCTAAGATCCCAAGTGTCTATTGAGTGCGAGGCACTGTACAAAGATAAAAAGTTCAACAGTAGGAGCTTGCAATTTGTAGGGTATGGGGTGGTGGTAGAGAAAGAGATCATTTACACCAATAAGTGAAATAGCAGGTAATATAAGGAAGGATAACAATACCTATAGTATTTTGTGAGGATCAAATGAAGCCAATTATGTGACGCACTCTGCAATAATTAAGTGCTATATGTCAGTTATTGTGTTTATTACTATAATCACTCATTATGTTCTTTATTATATGAAAGCTCTGTGACTTTGCAATTCATTTACCCATCTTTGCCTCATTTTTCCCTTTTGTAAATCACCAAATCCATCCCATGCTACTCCCGTTGATACTGATATCTCCTTTCAGAACACATACAGAATGTGGCTTTGCACCTCACCTTTCTGATTTGCTCATGGTATGTGATATGGTATATGATAGTTATAAATATTTGTGTCTTATTATTTAATCTTTGTATCTCTCCCAAGTTCCTAGTGTGACAAATTAAAAAGCCAAGAGACAGAGTTTCTGGGTAACTAACAATCAATTTATTGCTTAGGCTAGCCAACGATCAATAAGCTGATGGTCAGTGGTTTCTCTCAGTAACCAAAGGCAAAATCATAGAAAGCCTGAAAGCATTTTGTAAAAGGGAATGCCCCTACAAGTGAAAATCAGCCCTGATCGGTGGACATTTAATGGGGAAGTGGGTTAGAAGTCTTCAGCTCCTCCTGCTGAGAACAGTTGCTTATAGCAATCTGGGAAAGGGAATCCATCTCCATCCAGACCAATCTGGTTAATTTTTATCCTTCCTGAGCTGGGTCATCTTAAATTTTAATGGAAGGGTACAAAGAAGGGGGCTCTTTTCCCAGAGTAACAATTTACCCACACTGAATTCTGTTTACACTCTAAACAGAAGTTACCTCCTAGCTGGGTGGGGGTCCCACCTAAGAGCATGTTCCTTGAGGGACAGTCTCATGTCTTTCAGAGACTGACTTTTTAAAGGGATTGGGTCTTAAAGAGGAGATAAAGGAAAAAAGTCTGGATCCAAAATTATTAATTGGTTATTAATATAATAGTAAAATAATTTCTATCACAAGTACAGTGCTCTGAACACAGTAGGCACTGAATTACCTGAAAGGCAATATGTGGTATAGTGGATAGAAGGCTGACCTTGGAATCAGAAAGGGAAATATGTTCACATCCTGCCTCAGTCATATACTGGCCCCATGTAATTAATTCCCTTAGCACATCAGAGCCCTCAGCAACTCTTTAAATTACAGTTGCCAATCTACAATGATGGCTGAAATTGATGTTTCAAAGCAGTGCCTAGATTTAAGAAGTAGAGAAGTCAGGTGGAGCTCTCCCCAATTTATTCCCCACACCTCCAAAAGATCCCAGCTCATCAATGAGTATCTCCTCAGTTGCTTACTGAATTATGTCATTAGTGATGGATTCCTTTACAGTATAAGCTTGATGAGGGTCAGGACTGTTTCATTTTTTGTCTTTATATTCCTAGGATTTAGCAAAGTGCTTTAAATAGGTGTTTGTTGAATTGAATCCAACTGTGCTTAGCACAAGGTCTGGCACATAGTAGGAGCTTAAGAAATGCTTATTGAAATATGTATTGACTGAATTAAACATGTGCCGTATTTGAATCTAAATACCACTGAAACAGCAGAGAATCACAGAAGAGTTTTGAGACAAAAGGGACTTTAGAATATAGGTTAACAAAACATAGAATATATACTCTTAGACCAGATGGGGATTTTAAACATAATATGGTCCAACCGCCTCCTTTTATAAATAAAGTGAATTCCAGAAAGGCTGAATGACTTGCCCAAGGTCATACTGCTAGCTAGTGCCAGAACCAGGACTAGACTTTTATCTTGTGTTTTTACCATACTGGTTCCAGTAAGAATATTAGTCACTAATATGTTAGTACGAATAAGTGTATCACATCTTTTCCCCAAATCAGGCTTTGATAAGAATACTAGAGGGAGCATCCTTTCATAGAATAAAGCACCCAACCCATCTTGGTGATCTCCAAGCTTCTGGCCCTTTTGCAATGACTCCAAAAGGCAGTCAGAGGGTGAAGCTGACATATGTACAAACCTCTTTAACCTTTCCTCTTATCCCTTCCACACACTTCTCTCAGGCTACATGTTTTGTGGTATTGTTTCTCCTTTGTGGTTACCCTAGGCTTTCATTTTAGCCTGAGTTCATTTGGCCACAACAGTATGGGAAAGGGAGGGAAGTGGTTGAAAGCATAATTGGACCCAGAAATGTGAAGTGACTAAAGACAAATTCTGAAGTGACTAAAGGAAAGTAGAGGGGGTGGAACATAGCATGAGTGCTATAAGTGGGGAGGGGGCACATAGGGGAGACTCTATTGGTTATAAACTTCAACAACTTTGCAAGTTTGCTAGAAGTCATAGGCCTGGCAAAAGTGACTTAACAAGGACCCATAGCCCTCTATGGAGTCAGTTGAAATACTGCAGGAGAATCTTGCTCTTTACCTGTTCAAGTTTATATTTTCTAAGCAGTAGAAAAACCATTTAAGATCAGCATAAAATGCTCACATAAGGAACCTGCAACTAAACTGGGATATCAGCAAAATTTCTAGTCTGCAAGGTGAGATGGCATCATGGGATCCTTCCAGAGGTGGGAGGAACTTTAGAGGTCAGTTGGGCCCAAACCCCTCATTTTACAGATAAAGAAATTAAAGCCCACACAACAGACAAGGCAAAGTCAAACAGATGAGGAATGGTAAATCAGGGATTTGAACTCAGGTCTCATGATTCACCGGCAATTCAACAAATTCAACAGATGTTCATTAAGTGCTTACGCCAAGGTGAATCATGAAGGCGAAAAGTCCTTACTAACGGAGCGGTCTGGGAAGGCTTCCGGGAGGCGGTGGCATTTGAGTTGGGCTTTAAGGGATGGGCAGGAATTCAGTGAGGAGGGGGTGGTGGCCAGCAGAATCGAGTGATCCTTTGATGCTGCCCTCACAGCAGACTGTCCCAATCATAGAGAGGGTTGCAAAGCCAGCTCCACGCGGGTAGGAGGAGGCTCAGAGGAAGGGTAAGTTTAGATTGTAAGTTTGGGACACGTAGGAGCGTGAAACTCTTGGTGCTAAGTTCTCTCGGGTGATAAATGAGAAGGGGTTGGTGCCGAGGAGCTGGGAGAAGCTGATCCAAAACAGGTGGCACCTGCAAGGGAAGTGTGGCAGGACCGAGCCCTCGCTCCTCGAGCCACCCACTCAGAAACAACAAGCAGCACAGTCAGAGACACAGGGAAAGGCAAGAGGGAAGAACGAGGAGAGGAATGGAGGAGAGAATAGGGAGAGGAGAGGGAGGAGGAGAGGAAGGGGAGAAATTTGGGAAACGGGAAAAACAAGAAGGGAGGCGGGGGAGAGTGGAAGCAGGGGAGAAAAGGAAGAGAAGGCGGAAAGAGGGGGAAAGAAGAGGGAGGGTGGGGAGGAGTAAAGAAGGGGAGGAGAAAAGAAGGGGGGAGGTGAAGGAGGAGGAGCTGGTGGAGGGAAGCCGGCGGACTCTGAGCTACCCCCTGCCCAGCACACGCGAGCACACACATACACACACACACACACACACACACACACACACACACACACACACTCACTCACACTCACACATACACCCACACCAGCGCGCGCGCGTCCTCACTGCCACTACCCTCCGGGAGGTGCAGAGATGGGAGCAGCCCAGTCACTTCCAGTGCCCACACCTGTCTGAGCGCGCCCGGACGCACGGAGCTGGGTCGGGGCGCAGGGATGCGAAGTACAGGGTGAGTATGCTCTCTGGCCTTAGGGAGAGGGGAGGTAATCTGCGGGCCGGCAAGGGGGCAGGCAGGCACATCTGAGCAGCTTCGGGGCTCTGCTCGCCCCCCGGACTCCCGAGCCCAACCCCTCGCTCTGCCCTCCTTCGTTCCCTGTCCGAGTGAAAGGGGACCTGCAGCAGGGATTGCGCTCCGTTTGGGAAGGGCCATTGCCCCAGATCTGCTCGGGGCCAGGCGGGGCGGGGCAGCTCCAGGGAGCTAGGGGGCCCACCGGCTGTGAACTGCGGCTGGAAACCGGACAAAGGAAGGGGGTGAGTGCCGCTTGACTGACTGACAGGCGGCCGGGCCGGCAGACTGAGAAGACACACAGACAGACAGACAAATGTCTGGCTATAAACTGGGAATGCTTCCCCATCACTGCCTCCGTGTTCCCACCGGTTGGCCCCTATCTGGAGGGGGCGGTAAGGCTGACGCTGGAGTTGTTACAGCTCCGGCAAGTTTTAAAATGCAATTTACAATATCCCATTTCTCAGCATTTCGCCAGAGGGGGAATTGTATGCTTACTTTTTTGTTTGTTTGTTTTTTTGCTTTGCACGGGTGAAGTGGAAACTTGTTTTGAGTAGAGGCCGAGTAGTCCAGTGGAAAGAGCCCTGGACTGGGTGGCAGAAAGGATATCTGAGACCTAGGCTTCTCTGCCGCTGACTTGTTGTGTGAACTTGGACAAGGCATAGCACGAATTCATACACACACACACACGCACACACACATACACAGCCTCAGTTTCCTCTTCTGTCAAGTGGAGGGAGGAGTTTTGGAATAGATTTTCTCTGAGGCCCCTTGCTGCTCGAACAGTCTAGGATTCAATGATATATGCAGTAAGATTTGAGAAGTAAAGACGAGGATGATCGCCCTGCATGAGAAAAAGACAGCTGGCATTAGGGGAACTCTATTGAGATCAAGGTGTAAGTGGGTGAATGCTTTCAAAAATACACTTTTCCCTTTTTGATTTTGCTTTCTCTCCTGAGTGTGTGTGTGTGTGTGTGTGTGTGTGTGTGTGTGTGTGTGAGTGTGCCTGTGTGCAAGTGCTTATTTTTACAAAGTGCTGTGGGTCTGTGAGTGGAAATTAATGTTTAACTTTCAGGCACAAGATTGTGAACACACCCTAGCAGAAGAAGAAAAGTTGAGGCTTTGGTTTTCTTCCATCAAGAACTCCTGTCAACATATTATCAACAGTTGCTAGAAGGGAAGATTTTTTTCTTTCTATAACCGTTTCTCATGAGTTGTTAACTTTTAAATAGAAAGCAGGAGAGCAAAGGGGAAGCAGTGGGCAGACACTTTAAAAGAACTGGACATCCCTCTGAAGTGCACTGTTTAGAAATACAAATAGGCTTTGGTCGATTATCTCCTGAGAAAGCAGCTGATAAAAATCATGTTTGTTTTATATCCCATTGGGTGACACCCATGAGACTTTAGAAACAGCCACCGCAGCTGGTGAAAAGTCTGACTGCTCATAAAGGAGTAATGTTGATGTATGAGATTGTTGTAGCCTGAGGTCCTAGAGCTCAGAAGTACCTCTGAGCCTTTAAATTCTTAAGGAGATATGTCAAGGACACAGTTCTTTTTAACTTGTTGGAAATAACTGAAGAAAGAAAAGAACTTGCATTTCTATTTTTAGGTCACACTCAGCAGCAGCCCAAATCTCATACTGTTCACATAGCTCTTATCAATCATGTATTTATTTTAGGGTAACACTTGCATAGGTTTGTCCGTGTGTAACATACTGACCTTCCCTTCACCTAGTATGTTTGAAGTGTGAGTTTAAAATAGAGTGTATTTAGCTGAGGGTTGGGGGGTGTCAAGCGGAGGATTACCTAAAACAAATCATCTAGAAGATTTTTACATATTTGTAAAAACTTTCCTTTCCTGACTACAGATACACTATAGTTTTGAAATTGTGTTACACCTTCCATAAATCCAAGTTACAGTAACAACTTGGTGCAGTCTTTCATGGATTATGAAAATTTTTTTCCTTTACCAAACTCCGGAGCCACAGGACAACCATATATCTCATTTTGAGAACATTCCACTGCTTATCCGGTTCAATTCAGAATATGAATGCATTTTGTCCTCCCTAGAGTATGTGCCAAAATGCCCATTAGTGTGTGTCCCAGCAAGCTGCTGCTGCCGGAACCAGTCGGCCACTAGTAGGTGTCAGGTTTTCTAGCTCGTTGATTTTGCCCCAAGGATGAAAGGCTTCAGGCTGAGTTCATGCAAAACTCCCTTTGACTCCTGGGAGACATTTTCTTGGGGTCTTACCTGTGAACAAGTTTTATAGTCTCTAGTTTTTTTCATACTGCTGGGTCCTCAGACCTGAGCCATCCATCAGGCCTCCTCTTTGGCACAGAGGAAGTAAGATCTTGTTTAACCATTCACTATCATCTATTAAAATTCTGCATTTCCCTGTGCAAGACTTTCTCCTATTCTTAAAACCATTAGATGGTTGGGTGGGCTTTCCTTTTCTCTGACTCAGGCAAATGAAAGTAAGTCTATCTCCCTGCTCTTGCTAATTTCAGGTATTTGCTTTTGGACCTAATCTGCTTTTTAACTAACTGGTCTATGCCCCTGGCCTCAGACCCCATGGAAAAACTTCCTTCATCTTTCCAAACAATAACTGCAACATTTGTCTTTACAAAATTTTAAACTATTTCTTTTTAACTACTGTTTTTACAGTGGTTACAGCACATTATAAGGTGCACAATTAGAAAACTCTTACTAAGCAGTCAATTTTCTCTCCACTACTTGTTTGCCATTGGAAGGAGGCTAATTCATTTCCCCAAGTACTTGGCACAGAAGAAGTCTGTGTTGTGGCTGCTAGGTTTGCTCTCAAACCTTGCTATCAGCCTTAGGCTTTCATAAATTTGTATTGTATAATTGGTTATTGTTACTGGTTATCTGTATTATATAACTGGTTATTGTATAATTTGGAGAAGTTATTCCCAAAGAAACATTCTTTCTTTACTATGATTTCAAGCAAGCAAGGAAACTGACAGGACTTAAAAAAAAAAGTTGCCATCAGAATACTGACAGAGTAGAGACAGGAGGGAATAGTCCCAGCTGATATTCCCCAAACATTCTTATGGTTACTATCCCAATTAATCTCCATTGTACAGTAACACTCTGCAAGGCATCTGAGACCAATGTAAGTCCCTTAACCTCTGTGTGCCTTAGGCAATTCCCTAAGATATATTTATGAAGTCATAGAGAACTGTAATAAGAAGGGGGAGTTTCCCAATCTGCAGAAATCCTTGATCCTCCTTGAATGCAAGTATAAAAGGGATGGAATTGTGTGGTACACTAGAATAATTGCTGGCTCTAAAATTCAAGTCTGAACCTGTGTGACCTTGAACATTTACTTTCTCTAGACCTCAGTGGCCTCATCTATATAATGAGAGAATTGGACTATACCTGTAAGATCCCTTCACCCTCTAAATCTGTTATTCTATGATGCTGTCACAGTTACACACAGTTAAATGAGTCAGATTTATAAACTAGGAAGGTAAAAATTTTCTGTAGTACAGGATGTTACGTTGAGGAACGATTTGCTTAGCTAAATTTTCCATTTTGCTTCTCCTTTGTCATTATAGATAAAGTGCTGCATGAAAGTACTTAGTGAGAAACACTGGAGTGTATGTGTGTGTGTGTGTGTGTGTGTGTGTATCAAGTAAGTACTTCTGGCAAAGCCTTGGACTTGGAAAGGAAACCACACAAACCACAGTTTTCTTCACGAAAACTTGGATAGGTTGGTCACAAGATTTTGAAATTTCTATTCTTTCCATAAAGCCTACTTTTCTTTGCTATAAGATGATTCATTCAGAAGCATCTCTTTAGTCTCTCTCTTATTTTCTTTAACCCATGAGTGGCCACTTTGATGCTGGAATTGGAAATATGGTTATTGAAACCCTGTTTAAAGCTTATTTTATATTAGTACAAACTTTTATAAGTGGAAAAGTAGGTCTACCTAGGGTTAAATAAAATAGAGACAATGGTCATGTGTCCCCTGGGGACTAATTCTAGAAGCAGTGGGTTTAGAATCCTTTGTTTGTTTAAGGATCCTGCCACTACAGACTGTGTTGACCATGGGCAAGTCACTTAACCTCTGTGCTAGGCAACTAAGATTCAAAATTGCAGAGACGGTAGAGATCACAGGTACACTCCATGTTCTTGTCCCTTTTGACTTTCTGATCAATCAACAAACTTTAAAAGTACCTGTTTTGTGCCAAGCCTAGGGATACAAATGCAAAAGTAAGACAGTTCTGGCCTTCCAAAAGTTTAGATTTGACTGAGAAAATCCAACCAATCCTCTTAGATCCTGAAGGTAAATAGAATATACATACAAAATGAATAAAAAGTTATGGGAAGTGGGTGGGGGGGAGTCACTAACAACTGGGGATGATATGAGCCTCAGTTTCCTTATCTATAAAATAGATGAAATAGTGACAATACTTATTTGTTAGCTATTACTATTACAACAATAACTGATGTATGAGTACCTAAGGGAAAGCAGGTACATGGAGCTGGAAGAGACTTTAGGAGTCCTCTAGAATAACTTTCTCATTTTTCTCATAGGAGGAAACTGAAGTGATAAACCAAGCTTCTGGTCATTTAAAGGTCATGCAAGATAGTAAGTGGCAAAACTCCTCTTACTCCAAATTCAGCCCTCTTTGTACTGCATATCTTCAGTGAATGTTTGTGTGTGTGTGTGTGTGTTAGTCACAATAAATATCAGTGTGTTACAAGGAGCTTTGAAGGATGCATCAATTTAGGGAAATCCTAGAGTTGACAGATAAATTATTTTCCCTAAAATCTATTTTCCTAGACATAGCTAAGCATAACCTTCCTTCACATTCCTGAAAGCTGCCCTCTGCTGGATGAAATCTGCAGGTTTTCTGGACAAATTGAGGAAGTCAGATCACCTGCAGTGTAGGATCAGTTAACCATGTAAACTTTCCTTTTTCCTGCTGCCTCCACCCTCCGTAACCCTGCTGAGTTAGTGCTGAGTAAACCATCCGAGGCTGCAAAGTGCAAGTCAGACTATGTTTGTAAACAAAGTGACTGTGTAACCAACCAGGAGCATGAGATCAAGGACAAAGCCGACCCTTAACATGTTCTAGGGTACTTGGGAGGGGTTTGTGGGGAGACGAAATTAAAAATCCACGAAGTTGAATGGCTATTAATACAAATTTTAATAAATCCCCTAGAACATCCAGATAACTTGTAGAGAGGAAAGACTGCTAAGAAAATTAATAGTATAAATATTGAACAGAGAAAACATCAAATCTATTGGCTTTGACTAAGATTAAAAACTGAATTTGGTCCTAATAACTCTCTGCCTCAGCTTTGAGGGACTGATTGGGTCATTTAAGAAGTAGGATGAGTAGAAGATGGACTTTGGAATTAGAAAGGTTTTAATTCCAGTCCTGATTCCTGAGGATACTAACTGTGTGACTATGGACAAATAGCTTCACCTCTCTGTTGCCCCAGGCAACTCTCCAAAACTATGTATTATGGCAGGATTAGTCAGTGTGTATCAGTGGAGAGAGTGTCCATATGAAGAGGTTGGGGGGAGAGGCAAAGAAACGAGGGGAGGGAGAGGGAGGGAGGGAGGGGGAAAGAGAAAGAGAGGGAGGAAAGGAGAGAGGGAGAGAAGCTCCTCATCTAAACTAAAATTTCTAAGCAATAAACCAGGGTGGGGAACCTATGGTTTCAAGGAACTACTCTTGAGGACCTAGAGGATCCCCATCCCTGAGTCCAACCCCTTTATTTTACAAATGAGGAAATTGAGCCCCAAAGGTCTATCAACATATCCATAAACACAGATAGCTAATGGCAAAAACAGTATTATAAACCAGATCATTGGGTAGAAGGGCAGTCTGAAATGAGGGAGAGTATGACTTAAAGTCTATTCCTGAAGAAATTCAGTTTAATTAGATTCAATTTCATATGGTGTCTGGAATCAGTAAACAATGTGTTACTGTGGTGTTTCAATAAGAAGTCAGTTCAGGCTTCTAGAATGGACATGAGGTAGAACATATTTGTAGGTTGCTGGTTGCAAATTTACAGATTTCTAGTGAATTTCACATATATATATTATATATATATATGTTAAAGTATATGACCTTGGCCTTCAAAAAGAGCTGATGTCCCCTTCATTTAATATCTGTCTATTAATTTGCTTAGCAGCCTGTTTTTCATTGTCTATACAAAGGAGAACATTAGCCGAACTTCTGGTTAATTTAATAATCACAACATTTCAAATTAATTTCTTCTGTATTCATGAGGCTTACCTTGAGAAACACTTAAAGTATCTGAATTATAGTTAACCAAAAGGCGAAGGAAAGTTGCCTTTTGGGTTTAAATATGCTATAGCATGTTATCAGTGATGTCTTATACACAGGAAGAGAAATGAAAGACATCTTCAGGGACTTGGGCAACTTGAAGGGGAGGTGAATTGGTCAGATGGTAAGAATCAGGATGAAACCTGTGTACATGACAGCATCCATAGTAGAAAGCCCCCAGAATATTATGGAGTTCCTCGTTTGAAAAATTTCCACATAGACACAGCTACAACTGCTAGTTTTCTCCCTCCCAGACTATCTCATATTTAACTGTTTTGTATCTATTGGTATTTATTCTGTATGTCCATGTAACATGTATACAAGTTAAATCAGCAGAGCAAGCTGCTGAATATTCATCAGGTGCCAGTTACATACACAGACATATGCACACACATACATATCTCTTGGCTCTGTTGGAATGTAAGGACATTGAAAGTAGAAATTATTTCATTCTTCATATTTGTATCCCTATCAACTAGCACATAATGGGTGCTTAATCAATTTTTTTTGATTGAATGATTGAATAACACAACATGAGATGCTATCAATTAAGAAGCATTTATTAAGATTTAAACATGTGAGAGAAGCAGTTTTGTCGAGTGATATGAGTTTTGGATTCTGGGTTAGGGGGTCTGGATTTGAATTCAGCATCTGCCACTTATAAACTATGTGACTTTCAGCAAATCACTTCAGTTTCCTCATCTATAAAATTGGAAATTGTCAGAGTGCTTCTTAAATGGTGGGTCACAGCCTCAAAGGGGTTGTGGAAAATTTGGCAACAGTAAAAGGTTTCTGAAGTAGTGATGATCAAAAATTAATTCGAAATCATATACATGAATCTGAGATGCTTCTGGAAGCACTTGCCTGTGCGGCACCAGACAACTTCACTGCAGCCTTGGTTCTGAACTCAAAGCATACCTTGCCCTGAATGTGCCCTCAGGCCACACAATGCAACAAACCCTGCCAGTTGAAACTTGTAAAGGAGTCTCAAGTGGCAAAAATTTAAGAAGCCTTGGACTAAATAATGTAGAGTCCCTTGTGTTAGAAACTGATGCTACAAAGACAAAAGTGAGAAAATCTTCGCCCTCAAGGAGCATGTATAGTCTACCAGAGTAATATATTATCTTCCCAGAGAATTACAAGGTATAGATATAGAGAGATACATATAGATAGATATGTATCTATCTGTCTATATATAAAACAAATACAAGGTGAGTATAATCTACATGAATTTTTATCTCACACATAAAGGGATCATAGGTCCACTAAAGTATAATTAATCAGATTATAATTAATCAGTTTGAGATTATATCCTTTAACTCCTGATAATGGAGTGTTAGTTAACTAAATAATTTTAATTAAAGGTGGCGCAGTAGAAAGAACCCTTGTATTTTTGGAAGCCCTGAGTTGGATTCATCTCTTCTATTTACCAATTGTGTGCTATTATACATGTCACTTGATCTCTCTTTTTCCTCAGTTTCTCCATTTCTAAAATGAGCCTAGTAATGACTGTACTGTCTGCATGACAGAGCTATAAGGCAAAGTGCTTTGTAATCTGGAAAGTACTCTATATACATAAAATAATTTTTTATTATAATTTAGTTTTTGGCACCTGGAGCAGCTAAGTGGTGCAGTAGGTAGGGCACCAGATCTGGAGTCAGGAAGACCTGAGTTCAAATCTGACTTCAGACATTCATTGGCTACCTGACCCTAGGCAAGTCACTTAACCCTGTTTGCCTCTGTTTCCTTATCTGTAAAATGAGTTGGAGCAGAAAATGGTAAAGCACTCTAGTATCTTGGCCAAGAAAACACAAAGTGGGGTCATGAAGAGTCAGATATGACTGAAAAACAACAAAAATTTTTAGGATGGATTTTTTTTTTTTAAGCATCTTGCCAGTTCCACATTCCTTAGCACTTTTATTGGTGGATTTTCTTGACCTTTTAAAAAGTTCCAAGGTAAAACTGGATATGATGGAGGAATTTCCATATAACATAGACCTAACTCATACTTTTCAGCCTTTGGTGGATTTTAGATTTATTTGCCAGTGGTTCTACCTCTGCCTCACTTAAATCTACTTCACTTGAAAGCCAAAACATCACCCTCATGATGTCATTGATCCTCTTTGAGAATGAACGATGATTAACAACAATCCCTTCTTGAACGATGATTAACAACAATCCCTTCTTGAATGTTGGATCGTTTCTACAGCACCTACCACGGACCAGGCACTGTGCTAGATACAGAGAATATAAAGACAAAAATGAAACCCTTCTACTCTTAAGGAGTTTGAAATTTGGCCAGGGAAGACAACATGTGCATGCGTTTGTGTGTATAAATGTATATTTGTGTCTGTATATGTATATAAAGTAGCTACAAGAGAAAGAAAAACACCAATTGGGGGCACCCATAAAGTTTTCTCTAGAAAGTAGCATTTAAGATGATTCTTGGAGGAAACTTGGGATTCTATGAGACAGAAGTGAGGAAGTAGGAAATTCCACATGTAATAAGACTGGAAAGTTAATTTGGGGCAAGGTTCTGAAAAACTTAAATGTTACACCAAAGAATATGTATTTGATCCTGTAAGTAATAGGGAGCCATTGGAGTTTAGTGATAGGGGAATGATGTAGACAGATTTGCACTTTAGGAAAACACTTGGGTAATTTTGCAGAGCATGTGTTAGATTAAGGAGAGACATGAGTCAGGGAGATCAATTAGAAGGATATTTCAATAGTCTTGAGAATTCATGAGGACATTAATTTGGGATAGTGGCTCTATGAGAAGGGGACATATATGAGAGATGCTGTAATAATAATACTTAGCTAACATTTATATAGTGATTATAATGTGCCAGGTACTTTGCTAAGTGTAGGCACTGTTACTATCCCCATTTGACAGATGAGGAAAACTGGGGCAAACAGAGGTTAAGTGACTTGCCCAGGATCACACAGCTAGAAAGTATCCAAGGCAAGATTTGAGCTCAAGTCTTCTTGACTTTAGACCTGGAGTTCAATCCACTATGCCACCTAACTGCCCTAAGTATAAATAGAAATGACAATTTGACAAATGATTGCATATATGTGGTGAGTGAATCTAAGGAGTCAGAGATGACAGTGAGGTTGGAAATGGGTAACTGAAGGAATGGTGGTAATAAAGTAATAAACATGGTTAATACACAGGTAGGTTTAGAGAAAAAGATGGTGAGTTCTGCCTTGGACCTGTTGAGTTTGAGATACTCACTGCATATCTAATTTGAAATGTCCAGGAGGCAGTTGAAGTTGTACCCCCAGGTCTCAAAAAAGACTTGTTTAGGAGATGTAGATCTGGGACTCCTAATTACAGACACATTCAGTCAACCCAAGGGAGTTGATAAGGTCACCAAGGGAGAAAACCTAAAGAGAGAAGATCAGAGTCCAAGACAGAGTCTTGGTGTGTATCCACAATTAAAGGGTGATTATGGGTGATGCAAAAGAGATTGAAAAGGGGTAGTCCCAAAGGTAGAAGAACTAAGGGGGCAGTGTCACAAAAAACCTAGAGAGGAGAAAGTATTTCAGAGGAGAAAGTGGTCATTCATGTCCAATGCTTTAGAGATGTTGAGGAGAAGAAAAAGCCATCAGCTTTGGCATTCCTGACATCATGGATTATTGTAGCTGGCCAAGAATGAAGTTCCATGGGAAATGCTTCTCCTGCCATACCCTTCTGATGGAATCTGAACAAATGGACGATTTACAATTAATTCCCTTTCACTACAGCCTAACCCTAATCATCACACCTCTACTATAATTCTCCTTCCCTTTAATTCTTCTTCCCCCAGTGAAGCAAATATAACCATCAAAACTGTTCCCAAACCCTAAGGCAATGGCCCTTAACCAATGAGCAGCAAACTATAGACCTGTTCATTCCATCACAGGCTATTCTGTCACCATCCTTCTCAAGCACATTCCCTATTCAAAGTATTTCTGGAGTCCCTGCAGAAAGGAACTTGCAGGGGAAATGTTTGGGGAGTGCTTCCATAGGCTAGAATCCATCTGAAGGGGCTTTATCATTTTTGTTTCCCCATCTCAGCCCCTATCCATCTTGACCACTTGAATTTAATTGCCAAAACTCCGCACGCTGGTGCCTCTTTCTGATCCCACTCTCAAGACTTTGAGAAAATGAGAAATGCTTTCTTAATTATTCAATTCAACAAGCATGTATGTAACACCTGTTATGTGCTAGGCACTCTTGGGTATCAGAAATACCTCAAGTAGTATATAATCTAATGGGAGGGGAGGACCGATAAGATATTCACCTAAAAAAGAATAATAGAAAAAAAATTGAGGCAAAGAAGAAATTCAAACCTGGGGCACTGAGAAAGAGAGAATACTTTCAGCACAGAGAAGGCAGGACCCTACTGGGACCTGGAAAAGGAAGGCTTCAGAGTTCTCTAACTCACATATGCAGATTTACCTCCGAGCTCAACTTAAAAGTGTGCCCGGCCTGTTGCTGCTCTCTGCAATAGACCCTTTCAATCAACCAGTATTTAATAGTAATAATAGCTTACATTTCTGTGGTACCTACTATGTGCCAGACACTGTGCTAAGTGCTTTATATTGTCCTCACAACAACACTGGAAGGCAGGATTATAATCCCCATTTTGCTGATGAGGAAACTGAAGCAAACAGAGGTCACTTTACCTACTAAGTGTCTGAGGATGGATTGAAACTCGGGTCTTCCTGACTCCAGGCCCAGAGCTCTTTCCATTGCACCACCTAGGTGCTCTTACTAAGCGTCTACTCTGTGCCAAGTTTGATTCTAGGCATATGAGATACAAAGACAAAAGGGAAGCAGTTCTTGCCCCAAGGAGATTACAATCCAGGAAGAGAAATTACATGGATATATGTGGATATATGTAGATATATATATATATATATATATGTACATACAATATGTTTACATATTATATATTGTCTACATGTGTATTTAGTTGAGGTGTGAGAGGAGGGGAGTTGGGGTTAGGGTTAAGGAAGCACTTCATGTAGAAAATATTTCTTAAGCTGAATTGTCCAGGAAATAAAGGATTCCCAGAGCAGAAAGGAAGGAGAAAGAATATTTCAGTCACAGGGAGATGGCCAGTTTAAAGGCATGGAGATGGAATTTCACTGGATTCCCAAAAGAATTTCAACCGATTGAAATAAGGAAATGCATTTCAGGTACAGGCTCCTTACAATACAATTGGGAATCCATTCTCTAAGCTAAGGCTGTAGACATTTATTTCATGGAGGGAGGAGGATGGATAGTAAGGAGAGACAAGATCTTAGGGTTTAGAGCTGTTTGGGACATAAGAAGTAATCTAGTACAACTACCTCATTTTACAGATAAGAAAAATGAGGCCTAGTGATGTGGTTGCTGGTCTAAGTTCACACAGTAGTAGAGCCTGGAGGCAGGTCCAGACCCTCTGGTAACAAAGTTAATGATCTTTCCACCATGTCACAAGCTCAGTGTTTTCGTGGTTCTTGTCACTACTCTTTCCTCCATGATGCTTTCCATGAACAATCTGCCCACCCCTCCAAGGTAGAAGTGATCTTGTTCTCTCATAGTGCAATGACTGGATTTTTCCTGCATTCTATCATTTTCCTCACATTTCTCATTACTTGTATGCTTTTCCTTTGCCTCAGTGCATTAATTTGTAAGATCTCTGATGACCGAGTCACTTTGCATTGATTTGTATGCCCTTAGTGCCTGGTGCAACACTTGAACATGGTAGATACTTTGCATATTTGTTGAATGAATGAGTTGCATTGCCTTGGAAAATGGAGAGAAGATTTCACATCTAGAACATGGAAGCCTCTTAGAGTTAATGATGTGAGAGTTGAGACAAGACCCAGAGTTCAGCAAAGAACTAAGGGATGTTTTCAGGGAGCCCAGCAGTAGCAAGTCATTAGCAGCATCTGAAAGAGAAAGAAAGAAGCTTCCATCTCAGCTTGGGCAACCAACCCTATGAATGTTTCTGAGGTCAAGTCCTTGCATTGTATTATCTAAAGCCTGCTCTCTGCACCCTGATTTCACAGTAGGGATTTTTTAAAAGGGTTGTCTAAATAATGTAAAGCATGTTGCCTGGATCTTTAAGCAATGAGTGAACTTGGAACCACTTGCCCTACTAACCTCCCTTTTTGTCTGTCTCCACAGAGCTGTGCTCAGCATGGCCATCATGCCAGCACTCCTCCTCTTCCTCCTTTGTGCCATCAAGGAGGTAATCCCTTACAGTGCTCACTGGAAGCCAACTTGGCCAGCCTACCGAGTTCCCATCATCTTGCCCCAATCCACCCACAATTTAGACAAGCCAGAGTTTGTCGCTGAAGCCAAATTGGAGGTGTCATCTTCCTGTGGGCCCCAGTGCCACAAGGGTTCACCTCTGCCAACATATGAAGAAGTCAAGCAGTACTTGTCTTATGAAACATTGTATGCCAATGGCAGCCGCACTGAGACGGAAGTTGGCATTTATGTCCAGCGAAGTGAGACAGAGTCCAGGGGCCGATCTCGAATGAAGCGGCAGATTTATGGTTATGACAGCAGGTTCAGCATCTTTGGCAAGGATTTCTTGCTGAACTATCCATTCTCAACATCTGTGAAGCTGTCAACTGGCTGCACTGGCACCCTGGTAGCTGAGAAACATGTTCTCACTGCTGCCCACTGCGTCCATGATGGCAAAACCTACGTGAAGGGGGCTCAGAAACTTCGAGTGGGCTTCCTGAGGCCCAAAGTGAAAGACAGCAGTCGGGCCACTAATGTCTCCAACTCAGCCGTGCCTGACAAGATGAAATTTCAATGGATTCGAGTAAAACGCACCCACGTCCCCAAGGGTTGGATCAAAGGGAATGCTAATGACATTGGGATGGATTATGACTATGCTCTTTTAGAGCTCAAAAAACCCCATAAGAGAAAATTCATGAAGATTGGGGTGAGCCCTCCTGCCAAGCACCTGCCCGGGGGCCGAATCCATTTCTCTGGCTATGACAATGATCGGCCAGGAAATCTAGTGTACCGCTTCTGTGATGTCAAAGATGAGACATATGACCTCCTCTACCAGCAGTGCGATGCCCAGCCTGGAGCTAGTGGGTCAGGAGTGTATGTGAGGATGTGGAAGAGACAGCAGCAGAAATGGGAGCGCAAAATTATTGGGATCTTTTCAGGACACCAGTGGGTGGACATGAATGGCTCGCCACAGGATTTCAATGTGGCCGTTCGCATCACCCCCCTTAAATATGCACAGATTTGCTATTGGATTAAAGGAAACTATGTGGATTGTAGGGAGGGGTGAGGAAAATGTTTCTCCCCAGCAGCACTTAATGGTCTTCATTGTACTTATTTTTAGGAAAGGCCAAACTTTGTCATTAGAATGTGTGTGTGTGTGTGTGTGTGTGAGTGTATATGAGTGTGGCTGACTATGTGGTATCTGTGTAGATATCTGTGTATATGTCTGCATGTGTATATGTGTTTGCCCAGAGTGCGTATTATAACGTTTCTCTTAAATGTCTAAAATTACAGGATGGCTGGCTTTACTGTTTGAAAGCTAATTTGTGTATCTCACATCATGTGAGCAATTCAAAGACATATCTTTTGATAGAAATAAAGGCATAGGGTGTTTTTTTTTCCAGTTCATGTGCTAAATTAATCTAAGACTTTGGGTTTGATCCATGTAGAATTTTATTAGTTTGTATTGAATACATAGCACAAGGAGATATAAATTCATACAAGTGTGTATCCCACTTACGTTATGTCATTCAAGCATTTTGGGTCCAGTTCCCTCTTGGTACCAGTTCGTTCTCAGCCTCCCTAACGAGGGCAAGGACTAGAGGGGAATGTGGTGATGGTATGGCAAACCTGAGGCATCCTTTTTGTTAGTCCTTAGAGGAAAGAAAAGGCAAAAACAATTGGGTATATACAGTATTTATACATATATTCAAATATAATTTAATAGAAACTAGGATCAGAGAATCATAGATTTAGAGCTGGAAGGGGCCTCAAAAGTCATCTGATTTCTTTCCTCACCCCTCATTTTACAAGTGAGGAAACTAAGGCCCAAGAAAATTAAGCATCATAAAATGAATGTCAAGATATGAACCCAGGTCCTCTCTCAGACTTCTCTTTAATTTAGAACTGATAGCATTGTTCGTCTTCCAGTTACCCCAGAGCAGGCAAAGGTGTATTTGTACCACTTCATTCAGTTCTTGACGCTTAACTGGATTTTTGACTAGAATATCACCTCAGTGCCAAAGGGTCTAGCATATTTATCCAAAGCCACCAGTGGTTGCCAGTTGATTGTCACTAAGCACAAGAAGGAATTACTGACTTTCCCTTCACAATCCCCTTCCCCAACAAGATTATCAGCCAGAATTTATCATCTCTTTTCACTAGGATGAATTCAATGCCAAGAAGGAATGGGAACGGTGCTGGACAGACCTTGTAGCCAAAATAACGCCTTCTTTGGGGATGGGCAAATGGACTCAGTGAAGAGAAAAATCTTAGATAAATTTCTGTGCTTCATAGGGACTGTATTTACTTAACTTATCCACACATTCTTCTTTTCTTCCTTGATCTTTACCTTGGATGGTACATTAGGAAAGTACATATAGTAGGACTTTTAATCTAGTTCTATAAGGGTCTCTTTTACCAAGGTGCCCTGGGACATAGACTATATCAGATACATTTTTTTTAATGAGGAAATCCATGGTGGATCAGGTTAATGCAATGACTAATGCTTTAAAGTATAGTTAATTACTATATATAATTGAGAGAGTGATTTCTTATTTTCTATTTACATTTTTTGACTCTTAGCTGCCATGGCTGCCAGCCGAGCATGTCATGAATGTAGGGCAGTGAAGAAAGAAAAATCTAAGGATTTAAATACCAGTAGTCTTTTTACTTGTCCCTCGGGGTGTCATTCCAGTGTGTTCTCTTGTGACTTTTTTGTGAGCACATTCAAATACAGCACTTCTGTTACAGGTATTCTCTGTATTCCTTTCTCTTTCTTTACCATCCCATTTTCTTTCTTTCTTTCCTTCTTTCCTTTTTCTCTTTCCTTTCTCTCTCCTTCCTTCCTCTTTCATTCTTTCTTTCTTTCTCAAACTAAATCTGTTGTCAATAACTAAACCAGCAGGCATATAACCTGTGCCTGCCAAAGGTCCTAAAAATTCCAGTGAAGTAATGCTTTCTTCAGATAGGTTGCCAGAGACAGTTCACGCAGTAAAGAGTAGCATGGCCTCCCTCCAGGCCTGCCGGAGCTCCCACACAATTCTAAGTTCAAGTCTCCATCTGTGTCACTGAGGATGCTTTTGTACCAGCTCAGGAAGATCATTCCACACCCAGCCTGACACTCATGTTATAAAGAGAGTCTCTTTTTATGAAAAATGACATATACACTAGCCACTCTCTCTTCTCCACATCTTGACTCCTTGTTGAACCAATTCATCTCTACACTGTCCTCTTCTCTTGAATCATTTCTCCCCTTATCACAAATTACAGCCAACTGAGCCTCAGTCTGGGATCATTCCCACCATTTCTTGTCCTCACCTCCTACACGCAATCTGATGAGGGAAGATGGAGAAAATCACACTACAGTTCTGACTTGGTCCACCGCAAATTTGTTCCATAACCTCAACTGGGCCCTTGCTACTGCTAGGAAATTCTACTATATGCCTGTTATCAACAAACTATCCCACTTTCCACAATGGCTTTTTCAAACCTTTTCATCCTTCCTCAAACCTTCCCAATGCTCTCCCTCTCCATTTTTCAGCTGAGAACCTTGTTTCCTATTTCACAGAAAAAAAGTGAGACCGTTCACCATGAACTCCCTTTTCTCCCCTCTTATCACTCAGGAGCCTTCTGCCACATTCTCTTTCTTCATCATTGTTTCACTAATGAAGTGGCCTTACCCATTACCAAAGCTAACTCTTCTATTTAAGTGATCCTATTCCATACCATCTCCTCCAACAGATTGCCCCCTCTGCCATTCCCACTCTTTCACTGATTTTCAATCTCTCCCTCTCTAATGGCACATTTCCTACTGCCTACAAACATGCCCATGTCTCCTGTGTCCTGAAAAAAACCCTGACTTGATCCTTCCATCCTTGTTAACTATCATCCTATATTTCTCTTGCCTTTTGTAGCTAAACTCCTTGAAAAGGCCATCTATAATAGGTACCTCTACTTTCTCTCCTCTCTTCTTGACCCCTTATAATCTGGCTTCCCACCATATCCTTCTACTGAAACTGCTCCCTGTAAAGTTGTTAATGACCCTTTAGTTATCAGATACAATGGCCTTTTCTCTGTTCTCATTCTTCTTGACTTCTCTACAGCCTGTATCACTATTAATCATGTTCTCCTCCTAGATACTTTCTTCTCTCTGAGTTTTTGGGACTCAACTCTCTCTTGGTTTACCCGCTATCTGATTGTTCTTTCTCTGTTTTCTTGGTTGGATCTTCCTCCAGATTACACCCCACTCAGGGCTCCGTACTGGGCCTTCTCCTGTTGGCATACTACTTCACTTGGTCATCCCATCAGCTGCCGTGGATTTAATTACCATCTCTATGCTGATGATTCTCAAATTTATCTTTCCTGTTCCATTCTCTCTGCTGATATCCAATATTGCCTCTTCAGCTGTCTTTTAGACCTCTTGAATTAGAAGTCCAGTAGACATCTTAAACTCAATATGTCCAAAAAAGAATTTATCATCGTTCCCCAAAACTATGCCCCCTCCTACCTCCTCTATTACTGAAGAGCACAACACTAGTCCCTCCTAGTCCCTCAGGCTCACAACCTACAAGATATCATGGATTATTCACTATCTTTCATGTTCCCCTGCCCCCATACCCAAGCTATTGCCAATACCTGCCAATTTCACCTTTATAATACCTCTCAAATACACCCATTCTGTCCTCTGATGCTGTGTTACAGACCCTCATCACCTCATGCCTGGATTACTGCAGTAGCCAGCTGGTGGCTGGCCAGTTCATCCTCTACTCATCCACTAAAGCAGTTGTCCTCAAATGCAGATCTAAACATGTCACACACACTTCCACCCCCCACTCAGTAAACTCCAGTGGCTTCCAGGAGCAAATACAAAATGTTCCATTTTGCATTGAGTCCTAGTCCTGGTGTCAGGAAGTCCTGAGTTCAAATGCAGCCTCAAACATTTCCTAGATGTGGGACTCTGGACAAATAGCTTACTCTCTGTTTGTTTCAGTTTCCTTCTCTGTAAAAGGAGGATAACAACATAGCACGTACCTCCCAGGGCTGTTCTGAAGCTCAAATGGCATAATGTTTGTAAAGTGCTTTGCAAACCTTAAATTGCTACATAAATGCTAGCCTTTTAATTATAAGTGACATGAATAAAGAGGTCTCTGAAGAACACTTGCAAACTTAATAACCATTTGAAAGATTACTCCAAATCAAAACAACCTTAAGGTTTTATCTTATGCCCAGAAAATTGGCATCAATACAATTTTGAAGATATTTAAATTAAAAATAATAACGCCTTATTATTGTGTGTTGGTAAATGTTTAACAACCTGCTCTGGGGAGAGGGAGGAATATATACTGGACATACTTTTAAGTTTAACCTGCATTCTTACCATCCTTTCCAGCACTTCCTTAAGTCTAAACAATCAACAAAGTGGTCCTGATTTGCAGCATTTGCTGATTTCCCAAGTCCAAATGCTCATGTTAATAATTTAGCAATCAGTTATCTGGAATTCAGAGGAGTTGGCTCAAACCTGTCCCTCTTCCCCATCTCCACCCCCCCAATTGAGAGGTGGCAGTGAATCAGTGGAACAGTGACTGAGGCAGGGGAGAGGGTCAGGAAATTATACTGCTGACTTTGACAACTATTAACTGACTTTATGCAAGTTGCTTCATTTCTGTTTTTAATCTATGCATTTATAACTTATGATGGTTCTAAGGATTATTCTTTCTTGCTAAGACCAATATACTTAAGAGAAAGTAGAATCCTGGGTAGGCTGCCTTGGGACGATAGCAATGCACACAAGAAGAAAGAAAACCAAACTCCCATATAAAGCATTCTAAACTCAGACAAATGAACATCATTCCAACAGAGGGAGGCTCTAAGTCATAGCCTTAGTGTTTCCAGGCCTGACCCCTTCTCTCAGGAATGATTACAATGTGACTGTGAATTCTGAATGAGTACAGAGTGTGCAGAGAAGTCCTTATCTCTTCTGCCAATTTTTCAGTCTCTTCCTGAGATGACAGCAGGGACATGCTTATTAAAGCCTGTGTTGAGCTGAGCTTGCTTGGGGGGTGACATGGTGTATCATTGCTTTATTTTATATCATTGCTCTACCCCTCATTCAGGCAGAAAGCATTGAGCCCCTATTTGGTCAATATTCTGTCTACCAGTAGGAATGTTATGCATTTTTATGCAAGTGCAATTGCCTTGAATCCCAGGTTGCACTTATATTTATTTGTAAATTTGTTATTTTTTAATATAGGTAGATATACTCCTTTCTCCTGTTAGACCATAAGCATTTTTGAGGGCAAGAATTATTTCACTTTTGTCCTCAAATTCCAATGCCTAACTCAGCACCTAGCATGTAGAATTGTTTAATAAATGCTGTTGACTGATTTGAACCAAAGGTTCAGGGTGTTTGTGGCCAGAGACCCCAGTAAGTTAATGCCTGACTACCTGTTTGGGGTATGATTTGAGGGACTTTTGAGGGGCCACCTCAGGTGAGTGTCAAGAAAGGAATCCTGGGGGGGTGGTCTACCACTCCACCCCAAAGTCTTTCAGTCATTGACTGTCATAGGCCCTAAAATCCTACTGTTTGAAATTCATTCATTCCTTTCAGTCCTAAAAACTTTTTTAATCTTTGGGCATTTGTAATGGAATGCAAATATCCCTTAGGGTTGGGGTGGATAACCCCCATTGGCCGGTTTTCTGTATTAATCCATACAAGTTTGAAAGTAAACTTTGGTCAGAGTGGGAGAAAAAACAGAATTTTGGGAGTGGGGAGAAAGGAGAAGGCAAGGAGGGCACTAAAAGTTGCCATCAAAACAAAGATGGCCCGCTGCCTGATTTATGTCTAGCCAGTCCTATAATGCTGTGTGACCCAGAGCCTTGATGAAACCTGATTTACTAAGTAGTGAAAGCCCTCTGGGCTTGGAGTCCGAGGACCTGTGTTCCATTCCTGCCCTTTGCTAGATTTATGATCTTAGACAAGTCACTGAACCTTCCTTATCTGAAAAATAGGAAAACTAATGTGGGAAACAAGGAAGCTCTAGTTCCAGGAGATCAGGGTTGTGACCTAGTACAGTCATGTGAAGGTCAGACACTAATGTGTAGACTTAATGAACGGTCTGAGGGAAAGCCTATCAGAGAGGAGAACATGAAGTCACACGGTCAGGGGACGGTGTCAAGGGAAACAGTATAAGAAGCGTCCATTTTTCTGAACATGTTGTAGTCATCCTATAACCTTACTGGGGGGCTACCCTTCTGTTTGGGGAGATGGACATAAAGATGAATAAAAGCTTTCCTGATTTCATAACAGGTATCATTCTTTGTTTAAAGAGAGCACATTTCTCACAGTTGGGGGCTTGTTACATGGGCTCATTTCTCACAATAATATTTGCATTGATTACCTCACAGAATTGTTGTGAGGGTCCAATGAAGTCAGATAGATAGACAGATAGATAGATAGATAGATAGATAGATATAGATATAGATATATGCATGTATGTATATGTAAGTGTATATATATATACATATACAGACACATATATGTATGTGTATATATATTATGTGTATGTGTGTGTGTGTGTATATATATATATATGTGTGTATGTATGTATATATACATAAATGTTATCTCATTGGGCCTCAATTTGCTTATGTAAAATATGGGTAGAATAATAAGTAACAGGTCTAATCATGTCACATACCCCACCCCAGCTCAATAAATTCTAGATGCCCCCTATTACCTCCAGGATCAAATATAAAATCCTCTTTGGCATTTAAAGGCCATCACAACTTGTAATACCACCCATAGATCCAGACAAATAGGAACCCTATCCTTGGGCTCTGTCTTTGGAAAAATCTCACTTATCCTAGACACAAAAAATTACTAAGATAAAATGAAATGTGCAGAATAAAATGAAATTAATTATGAAAATAACCTACACAAACAAATGAATTCATATGAGATAGACTCTCTGGGATATGGGAATATATCATATTAACAGAGTTCCAATCTACAATAGTTTTTTATTCATACTGTTTTACTCTTTGACACATGCTCTTGAAAGAAAAGGGCAATGTTTTCAGGGGTTGGTTTTTCTTGTAATATGAATTATTGGGGATTGAGAGCACATTGTTTCATGTACTTTGACTTCTGGGTACTGGCTACCAAATGGAGTTTTAAAAAAAGGGCCCCCCCCACCCCTGCTGGCCACGATAAATGAAGCTTTGGATGTTCGTGCCGTGTTGAAGGACTTAAGGCAGTACAGAAGGGAGGTGAGCCTTTTTTCCTGGAACATTTGACAAGTAGTGTTGTAAATAGAAGCAAGGATGATAGCTGGGGGGATTGCTCTTTAATCGTAAATAGTTGTGTACTCACAAGCTGTACCACATTGTAAGGAGTAGCTCTCCTCATGGAGAACAGTAATAATCCAAATTTAGACAATCATTTTGCCTCAATAGTTCTCATCGTTTTAAATCACAATACTGCCCAACAGTAAGAGATAGAAAGAGAAATCCCATTTAAAGCTAGGGTAGACACTATAAAATATTTGAGAGTCTATCTGCCAAAACAATCCAGGGACTACAGGAACACAATTACAAAACACTTTTTGCACAAATAAAGTCAGATCTAAGTAAGTGGAAAAACATCAGTTGCTTGTGGGTAGGCCAAGTCAATATAATAAAAATGACAATTCTACCTAAATTAATTGACTTATTCAGTGCCTTACTAATCAAACTACCAGATAATTATTTTCTAGAGCTAGGAAAAATAAAATCAAAATTAATCTAGGAAAGAAAAAGGTCCAGAATATCAAGGGAACTAATAAAAGAAAGGCTAAGGAAGGTGACCTAGCCCTACTAGATCTCAAATTGTATTATAAGGCAGAAATCATCAAAACCACTTGGTACTGGCTAAGAAATAGAGGGGTAGACCAGTGGAATAAGTTAGGTACTCAAGACACAGTAGTCAATGAATATAGCAATCTACTGTTTAATATACCCAAGAACCCCAGTTTCTTGGATAAGAAGTCATTGTTCAACAAAAATTGCTGGGAAAACTGGATAACAGTGTGGTGGAACCTGGACATAGACCAATGCCTGACACTGTACACAAGAATGAAGTTCAAATGGATACATTATCTAGCTATAAAGCTTGATATTATAAGCAAATTAGGGGAGCAAGGAATAGTGTATTTGTCAGATTTATGGAGAATGGAGAAATTTTGACTAAACAACAGATAGAGAACATTATGAAGTACAAAATGGATAATTTTGATTACATTAAATTAAAAAGTTTTTGCACAAACAAACCCAATGCAACCAAGATTAGGAGAGAAGCAGAAAACTGGGAAACAATTTTTGCAACTAGTGTCTGTGAGAAAGGCCTCATTTCTAAAATATATAGAGAACTGAATCACATTTAAAAGAATACAAGTCATTTCTCAATTGATAAATGGTCAAAGGATATGAACAGGAAGTTTTCAGAGGAAGAAATTAAAGCTATCCACAGTTATATGAAAAAATTCTCTAAATCACTGTTGATCAGAGAGATGCAAATCAAAACAATTCTGAGGTGCCACATCATACCTATTAGATTGGCTAACATGACAAAAGAGGAAGATGATAAATGTTGGAGAAGATGTGGGAGAGTTGGAACACTAACTCATTGTTGGTGGAGCTGTGAGCTGATCCAGCCCTTCTGGAGAGCAATTTGGAAGTATGCCCAAAGGGCTCCAAAAATGTGCATGCCCTTTGACCCAGCAATACTACTTCTAGGACTGTTCTCCAAGAGATCATAAAAATGGAAAAAGGATTCACAAAAATATTTATAGCAGCTATCTTTGTGGTGGCCAAAAACTGGAAATCAAGGGGATGCCCATCAATTGGGGAATGGCTGAACAGATTGTAGTATATGATTGTAATGGAATACTATTGTGCTATAAGAAATGATGAACAGGAAGACTTCAGAGAGGCCTGGAAGGACTTATATGATATGATGCTGAGTGAAAGGAGCAGAACCAGGAGAACTTTGTGCACAGCAACAACCACAGTGTGTGAGGGATTTTTCCTTCATAGCAATGCAAGAACCTAAAAAATTCCCAATGGACTTCTGAGGCAAAACACCCTCTACTTTCAGAGAAAGAACCATAGAATTGGATTGCAGAATGAAGTAGATCATTTTCTTTTGTATTATATTTTTGATTATATTTATGATTTCTCCCATTCATTCTAATTCTTCTATGCAACATGACTAAGGTGAAAATATATTTAATAGGAATATGTGTGTAGAACCCATATAAGACTGCATCCTGAATTGGGAAGGGCATGAGAAGGGAGAAGGTAAGGAGGGGGAAGAAGGGAGAAAACCTAAGATATATGGAAGTGATCGTAGAGCCCTGAAAACAAATAAAATATTTTTTTTTAAAAATCACAATATTTCTTATGAAAAGGTAGATGTAATTATTCTATATCTTCATTGATAAATTGGTATACCTCACATGGGCCCATTAATTTTTAAATACATGTTAAATCATGCATTTTAGATAAGGTAGCTAGGTGGTGCAGTGGATAGAGCATTGGGTCTGAATTCAGGCAGACCTGAGTTCAAATTTGGCCCCAGACACTTATAAGCTGTGAGATACAGGGCAAGTCGTGTAACCTCTGTTTGCCTCAGTTTCGTTATCTGTAAAATAAAGCTAATAATATCACCTACCTCCCAAGCTCTTAACACAGTGCCTTATTCCCTTATATACCTATAAGATGTATAGATATGAACACAGAAAGATACATACCTATATGTATAGAAATATATATATATTCTTTATGTATTACTTCCCTTATTAAAATGTGAGCTCTTTGAAGTCAGGGGCTCTGTTTTTTGCCTTTCTTTGTATCCCTAGAACTTAGCATAGTGCCCTGCACACAGTAAGTGCTTGATAAATGCTTATTGGCTGACTACTTGAAGTATCTACCTCATCTGTTGTTGTGAGGGTCAAATACAGTCAATGATGTTTGTAAACACCTTAACCTACAGTTCAAAACCTATTTGCATAAATCTCTCCTTATGGGTGAAGATTGATGACCCAATGCTCTGTGCCTTTATAAGGAGCAAAGAGAAGAAAAATCCTGGTTTTCTGCCTTCTAACTTTGAGAGAGAAGAAAATGGTTTCCAACTCTTCTTCAGGTGTCAGAAGGGAGAGACCTATGTTAGAGAGAAGCCAGGACGATCCTCTACGTATCAGCTTCTTCTCAGAGTCTTTCTCTCCCTTCTTGACCTGAACAAAATCTGGGCCCCAATATCTTCACTCTTATAGCTGGAAATCAAGATCACTTTTCTCTCTAGTTCTAGCTGGCTATTGAAGAAGGATGGGAATAAGCATTTATATAGCATCAACTGTGTGCCAAACATTGTGCTAAGAAATTTTTACAAATATTATCTACGGATAATTCTGCAAGGTTGGTTATTATGTTCACTTTACAGTGACAGAAACTAAGACAGAAACATTCATGAGTGAAATGACTTGTGTAGGATCACACCACTAACTGTCTAAGGCTGAATTTGAATTCAGATCATGACTCCAGCCTGAACATCTGCTATACCACCAACTTTAAGTCAAGGGCTACACCGCTTTGTAACATAAAATTCTACATAAATGTGGAATTAAAATATTGTTTTGGTGGCATCAGTAATAGTAGCAACAGCAACAAAAAGTGGGATGTAAAAGCACCAAAACTTTGTATTTCTCTGAGAAAACAGTGCAGCGGAATGAAGATTCATTTGGGAATGAGTTGGTTCAGATTGCTGGAGTGGTCCTCCTCACAAAGCCAGGGAAGTCTCCCTGAGGCCTGGCTTCTTGCTGTCTTTGGAAAGGGGACGCCCCCTCCCTCTGAGCTTTCAGGTCAGGTCTGGAAATGGTTTTCAATAGCTGTCAGGGCCAGCCCACAGACATTCTACTTATCCCACAAGATCTGAGCTGGCCCTTTCCTGCCTGCCACAAGTACTCTGGGACCTCCCTAGATACAGAGATTCCCATGAAAACCAGACAGGAACTTCTGAGAGGAGTGGCTGAGTTAATCCATTCTTTTTTAGGTCCTAGAATATAATAATTTTTGTTTTTGTTGAGATGTGTGATTTCATCAGTGAAGGGAACTCCAAACAATGAAATTCCTCCTACCAGAAGAGAGCAGCAACTGCTCTTCCATTTAAAGTATTAGAAGGGTTCTTGGAGGGGTCAAATATGAAGTGACTTGCTCAAGATAATATAGTCGGCATTTGTCAATCCAGGACATCTTGACTCTGAGGCCAGTTCTCCCTCCTCTATACCATGCTACTTCTCGTTAAGAATAATAATCTCAGGTAGCTAGCTAACCGGTATAGTGGATGGAGCACAGGCACCGGGGTCAGGAGAACATGAGTTCAAATCTGGCCTCAGACACTTACTCGCTGTGTGACCCTGGGCAAGTCAGTTACCCTCAATTGTACCTCCAGTAGTAGCAATAATCTCTTATGTAAATTGTATGGTGAAAAGAGTACTCCCTGGTTCCAGTGTTAGAGGACTTGGTTTCAAATGTGGCCCCTACAGCTGACTGCCTGTATGGCTTTAGGTTCACCTCACCTTCTTAACTGTCAAATGAGGAGGGTTGGAGTCCATGATGTCTGAGGTCTCTTCCAGCTCTAAATGATGATCCTGAGATCGTAGGATCACTTACATTTTGCAAAGCTCTTTGATGTTACAAAGCACTTAAGGAATAAGCTCTTTAAAATTGCCCTGTTTGGTAGTTAGTCCAGGTTTTACTGTGCCTGTTTTACAGATGAGAAAACTGAGTTTCAGAAAGGTCAAAAATTTGCCAAGGATCACACAACAAATAAGTAGCAAAGCTAGCCTGGAATTCAGGTCTTCTCACGCCAAGTCAGCAGTCTTTCTGTTTCATTGTTCTGCCTTGCCATTTTCACATTTCACAATCTCAGAGAGGCACAATGGACCTCACTGGTTATCTAATCCAATCCATGCCAGGCTGGCAATCCCTCTGTAACATCCTTGGCAAAAAGGCATCCAAGCTCTCCTAAGAGATGGGAACCCACAATGTTGATTTACAAAGCAGAAAGAACCAATAGGGGTTGGAGCTCCATTGGAGTAGTAGAAAAAAAGGGCAGCTGAGGGGCACAATGGATAGAGTGCCCAGCCTAGAGTTAGGAAGACTCATCTTCCTAGGTTAACATCTGGCCTCAGACACTTACTAGCTGTGTGACCCTGAGCAAGTTGATTTCCTCATCTGTAAAATGATCTGGAGAAGGAATTGTCAAACCACTGTAGCATTTTTGTCAAGAAAACCCCAGATGCAGTCACAAAGAGACGGACACAACGGACACAACTCTACAACAACAAATGGAAAAAAGAGAGCCCTTAAATCACCTGTACTGGGCAATCTTTCCTATGAACTTAGCACATTCTGACTTGCTTCATATTTTTTTGAACCCCTGCTAGACTGTCAACTCCTTGAAGACAAGAATTGTGTTTCATTTCTGAAGTGCCTAGAGCTTTGCATACTTAATGATGCTGCTATTGATAATGGTGATACTATTGCATATAACCCATTCCTAAGGCAGGGACAGGTTTGGTTTGGTTTTGTCTTTGCATTTATAGTGCCTAACACAGGGTCTTGCCTTTATTTAGTAGGCAATTAAAAAAATGCTTGTCAAATTGAATTCAACAATGTGAATGCAGAGGAAAAATGGTCGTGAGGGAGTGGAAACATGGTGTAGAGCAGGGATGGGAAACTTGTGGCCTCTAGGCCACATGTGACCCTCTAGGTCCTCAAGTGCAGCCTTTTAGCTGACTCAGAAGTTTGGATTCAATCAAAGTACCATACTTGAGGACCTAGAGGGCCACGTGTGACCTAGAGGTGGCAAGATACATACCCCTGGAGAGGATTTGGGTCAAGCTCTTTGGAGATGAACCATCTCCATCAGGGATTCTTAATCTTGTTTATGTCATGGACCCCTTAAGTAGCATGATGAAGACTGCAGACTAAATCTCAGGATAATATTTTTAATGGTATGAAATAAAATATATGGATGACAAAGGAAATCAATTATATCCACATTCTTGGATCCCAGATTTAGAAGCCTTATTCTAGAGGAGTTTGGGAGCTGACATAAATATATCAAATATATCAGCCTTCAGATGAAAAGAGAAAAAGGTCTATTCACTGGTCATTCTCCTTTTCCTCCTCTGAGATCATAAAAGACCCAAGTGTTTCTGTACTCCTCTCCCTGTTTGGAGCAGTGTTACTCTGCTCTTTAGTGGTGAAAAACCATAGCAGAAAGAGCTCTGGATGGAGCTACGAGGCTTGACTTTTAGTCCCATCTCCAGTGGGGACACTCAGACTTATTACATATGTGACTTTCAGGAGGTTTCTTAATGCTCAGAGTATCTGTTCCCTCTTCTGTAAAATGAGGATAGTCTTAATGTTTTGTGGTACTAATGGTATTAATAATGTTTTTGTGGTACTCTAAAAAAACCTTAGAAAGTTAGAAGTCCATGAATAGACCAAAATGAGTTCCTGTCTCTGTCATTTACTAACTGTAACCCTGGGCAAATCACTTAACCTCTCTGGACCTCAGTTTCCTCATCTATGAAGAAGGGTTGACTCAGTGACCTTGAAGATCCCTTACATCTCAAAATCCATCATGTTTTTCTTCCCAAGCTCCTCCATTGCCATCAGGCAGGAGAGAATTAAAACTCCATTTTAATTCGATAACATAATCTATTTGCATGGGCACTTAATAGTTGACAGAGGATCACATGGCAAGTCAAGCAGTAGAGTCAGGATGAAAACTCAATCTCTTCATTCCTCGTCCAGGTCACTTTCCATAATTGCCTTGCTATGTCTTTATTTTGGGCTGCCAGATTAATATTTCTAAGGTACAGTTCCAGTCGTATTTCCATAGGAAGCATCAGGGCAGTTCAGTTGTGGGGATGGGAAGAAGGCAGCTGTGACCAATAACTGTGGATGGTACCCTGGTCCTGTAACGGTGAGCTGCTTATGGTTGCTGTTCTGTGCTCACCTATTATACTGCTATTGCAGAGATGGAAACTTCCTGGCAGAAGAGTTTGCCTGGGGATTGGGGTGCGAGGAATTGGTGTCTCTTGTTCTCATTCACTATTTTGTAACTTTTCTCTGTGTTCCCCTGTTGTGTAAATCCTTGGAGGTGTTTTGAATGCCCATCTAGGCTGTGAGCTGCCTGAAGTCTGAAGCAGAGACAACAATAAAGTGTTTTGTAGTAACGACCTTATGACTCAGTCATCAAAAGTCTTTGATAACAACTCACAATAGGAAAGACAACACCCTCCACTCTGTTAAACAGAAGTGCTGGGGAAGTTCTCAGCTCTCTGTGATTCCAAAAAAGTAGAAAATCTTCTATCTCCCAACTTTATGTTTCTCTGGGTGACTATATTAATGCGTTACTGGGAAGAAATTATTGAGACAGAAAGTCTAATCCTGTTATTTTACAGATGGGGAAACTGAGGTTGGGAGAAATTAAATACCTTCCTGACATTCCACAGCTAGTAAATGTCTGAGGCAGGATTCAAACTCAGGCATTCCTTCTTCCAAGCTCCACACCCTGTCCAATATGCCACCTAGCTGCCTAAAGGGTAAAAGTTAGTATGGGCTTGCCTGGTCAAGTTACTTTTCAGCTCCCTTCCTCCTGGCAAAACCCTGCCTTCTTTCTTGGCCTTGTGAAATTCCACTAAGCCCTAGTAATGTGACCTTGACATTATGGAAACTCCTCTCAAAAGAGGAAACAGAACATGTTCAACTGTATGTAGTGTTTCACTCAGCATAAGAACAATAAAGCAGTATAATATGTAATTAAATAATACCATGTATTCACATAATTCCAGCTTTTCCAGACCCAAGAAGCTTATAGGCTCCTCTGAACTCAGGAATTCAAAGGTGGACACAGTTTGGTTTGTCTCATTTACTGTGGTCACTCCTCCTGCCAAAGGGCAAAGAAGGATGGAAAATATGAATAGATGGTTGACTCATATATTCAGACGAGCCAGTCACTAGGCTAGATGAAAAGTTCAGGAACTCTGGATACAGTTTTCAGCTCCTGTTCAAAATATGGGGCAAGGACTCAAGATCTGGATTAGACAAATTCATATAGTCAATGTTTTTTTTCTGTTTCATGTCCTAAATAGGCTTGCAAAGACCTAAAACTGCTTGTTACAATGACTGATTTAGCTTTCCAGGATCAGGAAATGGATCAGAGGGAGTAGATTCCATGTCAGGATCCAGCAAGGAGAGCCTGTTACTACTTTACCCTAGTGTCTCTCTGATCTTGAGTTCTTCAGTGCTCAAAGACATGGCAAATTTAAATACAGGGTGGGATCAGGAGGAAAGGATAATGAATTTTATTTTGGTCATGTTGAGTTAGGGATGCTTACAATCTGAAATTCCAAGTAAACATCTACCGATGTAAGACTAGAAGTCAGGAGAGAGACTAGGGCTAGATCTATACCTCTAGGAGTCATCAGCACAGACATGAATATTAAATGAATAGGAAATTATGAGGTTCCCAAGAGAGAAAAGAGAAGATAAAACCTTGGGATACATCCAAGGTTAGAGGGATGGATAGGGATGATGAACTAGCAAAACAAACTAAGAAGGAACAGATAAATAGAAGGAAAACCAAGAGAGAGTGGAGTCATAAAATCCTAGGAAGGAAACAGTATCTTGGAAGAGCAAATGGTGGTGTCAAATGCTGGAGAGAAGTTGAAAAGAATGAGAATTGAGAAAAAGTCATAGGATTTTTCTTCAGTGTGCAATCTGATATAGGTTATATTTGTATAATGATATTAAACATATTTCCACATTAATTGTGTTGTAAAGGAAAATTAGAACCAAAGGGAAAAGCCATGGGAAAGAAGAAACAAAGGGATGGAGAGAGAGAGAATAGTATGCCTTGATCTGCATTTAAACTCCATAGGTCATTGTCCATCGTGAGTCTTTTGGAATTGTCTTAGATCCTTGTATTGCTGAGAAGAGCTAAGTCTATCAAAGTTGATCATCATACAATGTTCCGTTACTATGTACAATGTTCTGGTTCTGCTCACTTTACTCAGCATCAGTTCATGTAAATTTTTTCAGGTTTTCTAAAGTCTGACTGCTCATCAATTCTTATGGAACTATAGTATTCCATTATATTCATATATCACAATTTGTTCAGTCATTCCCCAATTGATGTACATTCCCTCAGTTTCCATTTTTGACCACCACAAAAAAAGCTGCTGTATTTTTGTACCTGTGGGTCCTTTTCTCATTTTTATGATCTTTTTGGGATATAGACCTAGAAGTGGTATTGCTAGGTCAAAGGGTATGCACAGTTTTATTGCCCTTCAGGCATAGTTCCAAATTGCTCTTCAGAATGGTTGGATCCGTTTACAATTCCACCAACAATGCATTAGCATAAGATTTTTCAATTAAGAAATTATTGATAACTATGGAGAGTGTGCCATTCTCCAGACCTATAATGCCTCCTTTCATCTTTATCTATCATAATCCTATCCCACTTCTTGGCTCTACCACTTAATATCATTGTGACCTTGGGCAAATCCTTCAGTCTTAATGTGTTTGTTTCCTCAGAATGAAGGCATTGGGTTAGATGACCCATAAAGTCCTGTCCAGTTCTAAATCTATCTTAATACTTGTTGTGGTGGTTCATCCTTCATCCATGACATTAGGGAGACAACGCCATGATTTGCAAGTGAATTGGACTTAAGTGAGAGAGTGTCTCACTTTCTCCTCTGGAGCTATCTGGGCCCAGTGGCAAAATACAGATCAGGGCAGCTGGAGATGGTCTAGTCTTCAGGACTTATCCCAAGACTCAGGGAGGATAGGATAACTGTCTTGAAGAAGGGACAACTAGGTGGCACAGTGGATAGAGCACTGGGCTTGGACTGGGCAAGACTTATCTTCCTGAGTTCAAACCTAGCCTCAACCACTTACTAGCTGTGTTACTCTGGTCAAGTCATTTAATCCTATTTACCTCATCTGCGAGTTGGAGAAGGAAATGGCAAGCCACTGCAGTATCTCTGACAAGAAAACCCCACATGGAGTCACAGAGAGACTGGCAAGTGACTTGACAGCAACAAACTATATAAGAAGAAGGATTAGATTTGCTCTGCTTGGACCCAAAGGATAGAACTAGGAGCATCGGATGGAAGGTGAGGAGAGAAAAATTTAGTCTCAATGTAATAAAAAACTTCTCACCAAGCCATCTAAAAGTGGAATGGACTACCTCCCAAGTAAATAGGTTTCCTCTCACTGGAGGTCTTTGGGCAAAGACATTTGTCAGGTGTGAATCAGAGGGAAGTTCTTATTTAGTCATTTCTTAAAATAAACCTAGAGGCAGCTGGTGGTGCAATAATTAGAGCTCTGGGGTTTGGAGTCACAAAGATCTGAGTTCAAATCTAGCCTCAGATACTTACTAGCTGTGTGACTTTGGGCAAATCACTTAACCTCGGTCTCTCCCTCAATTTCCTCAACTGTAAAATGGGGGAAATAACAGTACTTACTTCTCAGAGCTGTTGTGAAGCTCAAATGACCCTGGCATGTTCTAGTGTCATATAAATACTTATTCTCTCTCTTCCCTCAGCAATTAGTAGATATTACAGAAGGTCAGTCCGAGGCTTGATATAAGGTAAAACTTCACATCGAGATACGTTCAAAAATGGAATGGAATGCTCAGATTAGGCGCAGGGTTCCCCCATGGGAGGTTTTCTAGTGGAGGATGGATGAATTACCAGCCTGGGATGTTACCGAAGGGAGACTTTAGATAGGGAGTAGATTCAATGGCCTAGAACATTCTTTCCAGTTCTGAGGTTCTGTGAACTGCTCTAACACATAGGATCATAGATGGAGACCTAGCATAGGTGTCAAAGACCACATGGTATAACACTCTCATTTTATTGAGAACACCAAATCCCAAGGAAGTTCAGTGACTTGTGCAAGGTCACACAGGTAGGTTACATCAGAAGTGGGATTCAAACCCAGATCTTTTCAGTCCCGAGCCAGTGTACTCTTTCCAACTGATTCCTCTCAACTGGATGTGATCTTCCCCTCTTCGGAAGCCCAAAAGTTTGTACTTCTCTTAGGGCATTTTTCAAATTCTATTTTTTATTATAGTCCAGTGATATCAAATTCAAATTTGAAATGGGAGACCTACATAAGGATCCCCAGAGGCCATATATTGACTTGGTTTTAAATGTAATATTATCTATTTTTATTCCATTTTTATATATTTTTGTTAAATACTTCCCAATTATGTTTTAATCTGGTTTGAGCATCACTTGGGAATGTTGTGAGCCTCATGTAGCCTATGGAGGGCCACATGTTTGACACCTCTGTTATAGCTGTCTGGGTATTTGATTTATTTTTCTTACTTTATTGTAAGCTCCTTGAGGGTAAGAATCATTTCTCATCTACACCCTCAGGACCTACAATAGTGCTCTGTAAATTTTCTACAAGGAATGAATGAATGTTCTTTCTTGCTCCTGAGACAGCCCTGCCTCAGAGAATGGAAGGGACTGAAGGGACGGATCCCTTTTCAAGAAAACAAACCCATATCATCTGGCTCCTAAAACCATCCAACAGAAGTTGTTTCTATTTTTGCCTTTGTGTTAAGATGACAGATCTTCTCAGGAGAAAACCCATATCAACTGACTCTTAAAATCACCCAAGAGGAGGTGGATGTTGTTTTTGCCTTCCCAGTAAGATGTTTTCTTGGAGAAACAAGACTCTAAGGAGCAGAGAGGTCTCAATGACTCGTCCCTATGGTATTTGTATGTCTGTATCTGGAAGGGTAAAAATACCAAGTGACCTCTCTGACATGATTTACAACCTCCCCCTTGTCATCCTATTAAAAGGACCAGAGCCTTTCTGCCATAAAGAGCAAGGACAACTTTGAAAGTCACTAAGTTCCAATCTAATGAAATAAGAATAAAATGTCTAGATGGGGGAGAAGGAGAAATTCTCATTAAAATATATAAATAAAGACAACACGACATGCTTATGGGAGAATATGAATGGTGGCATTAACCTACCATCAAGGATTTTTTCTTAGTTTGTTTGCTTCTACTAGATAAAGACAGTAGAAAACCCACTAGGTTTAAGTAGGAAGATGGGTTTGAGTCCTGACTTCAGCCCTGACTATCTTGTGTGACCTTGGACTTCTGTTTGCATTGAGCTAGGTGATCTGGAGGGTCACTTCCACATTTGCTCTTCTATAATCTTGTATGTTGTGTGTATATGCAGAGAAATGTGGTGTCACACATGTCAACAACACTGGAGCCAGGGCTAGGTGACCTTTATATAAAAATGATTCTTATTCCTGATCCCCAAATAGAACAGAGAAAAAACCTGAGATAACTGAGTTACTTATAACTCATGGGTTTATCCAAATGCCACACCCTGAATCACACAATATAAACTGATATTTAGGACACTGCTTGCTTGCTGTTTATCCTTTGTTCTCGAAGAGGACCATGACATCAAGGAGGTGATGCTATGACATGCAAGTGAATTGATTACAATGAGGGAGGGCTGTGCACAGTCACCAGACTCACCTTCTCCTCTAGAGTCATTCAAACACTTCCCTATGCTCATTTCCACCACTTAGTGTAGTGGTCTGCATGTAGTCAATATATGTTAGTTGACTGGCTGACTGAATAGATTTGTAGATGAATGAATGAATGAATGAATGGAGAGACTTCACCTTAAAAGACTCTCCTCCTCTGCACTTATTTCAGGTCCACTCTTGTAGTTTTGCCTCTGTCCAACTCAATATCTACCCTCTTCATATAAATATGGAATCCTCTCTGCAGCATAGTTGTCATTTCCTTAATTGCCTCATCATTTAATTGTTCAACTTGACTTTCCCAATTCCATGGAGGAGCTGCCTGTCTTTTCATAATTCCCCAATTATCATCCCATCTCCTTTACTGGACTGTATCACCCAAGTTCTGTCTCTAGTTTCTGATTGAAAATGCCATTTTAGGGAGCCAAGAAACTTGGGTCTTGGCTCACAGTCTCTTAGGATGAGCAATCATGCAGACACTTACCTTTCAAAATGATCAATTTCATACTCCAATGCTGCCTACCAGTCCCAGATACATATGGTAGGTGAGAGACGGGATGGAAGAAAAAGGTGTGGGGGAAATAACCCAAGATGAGTCAAGAGTGTGATGTGGCAGCCAAAAAGGAAAAAAAAAAGAAAAACATAATGTGACTTCAGGCTTTATTAAGAGATTACTAGTTTACTAGTTTCCAGGAATTAGGTGATGATGGTTAGTTCTGTTATATTCTGCATGGTCATACCATGTTTGGAATGTTGTGTTTCATTTTGAGTGTCCCTTTTTGAGAAGGACATGGATAGGCTAGAAGATGTTCATGGATGAAAATCAGAATTATGAAGACCCTCAGTCTATTACAAATAAAGACTTGATTAAAGGAAGTGGGCATTCTTAGCCTGCAGAATACTCGAAGTGGAGCAAGGTAACTATCTTCCAGTGTTTGAGGGGCTGTAGTGGAGACAGATTTGACTTCTTCTGTTTAGTCCCAGTGGAACAAGTCAGAAGCAGTGGGTAGCAGCTGTGAAGAGACAAATTTAAGTCTGATTTTAAGAAAAATTCTGTAGAAATTAGAGTTATTTTTTGAAAAATTGAATGGGCTAAAGGGATAGGGAGGGTCTTTAAACATGAACAGTATACTTGTTGGCTATGTAGTAAGGGAAATTACTTTTTTTGTTATTATTTTTGAAGCGGGGGGAGGGGTTGTTTGTTTGTTTTTGAGAGGAGTAAGAGTTAAGCAACTTGCCTAGGGTCACACAGCTAGTAAGTGTCTGAGATCAAATTTGAACTCAGGTCTCATGACTCTAAGGCCAGTGTTCTATCCACTGCATTACCTTTTGGATAGTTCATCTTATTAAGAAGTTATTCTTGACATCAAGCTTAAATTTGCTTCTTTGCAACTTTTGCCCATTATTTCTTACTTCGCTCTCAGGGGCCAAGAACAATAAATCCAGTCCTTTATTCAGGGAACGGTCCTTCACATACTTTAAGACCACCATCAGGTTCTTCCTCAATCTTATCTCATCTAGGCTAACTATGTCCATAAAAGGAAGCATTGTTCAACTCTAATTGTGTTTTCTCTGTGAAGAAGAATAATCTTTGAACTGAAAAGGATGGGGGAGGGGAACATAGAAGGAAAATGTAGGAAGCTAGTAAGAGAATGTCTAGACGCAGTTAATGAAATCATATCTCTAGACCCAAATGAACTACATCTTCAGGTACCAAAAACTGATGATCTTCAAGAGCTACAATGCTTGAAAAATTCATCTCCCTGTGGTTAATGTCAGCCATTGTAGACCTCTCTGAAATTAACCAGCCTGGTCCTCAAATGACAGAAGGATACTCCATCACCATGACTCTATGTAGGCTTTCCTAACTCAGTGGGAATGGATATATCATTTTATTTTCTGAATAAATTAAGGACCTTAATTCCTAAAAATCAAACCTATCAAAAAAAGCAGGCTTCTCTGACTGGTTAGAGAGTTTGTTGTTACCAATGGTACTCAAGTACAAACCAGATGGTAACTTGTTATCAATGTAATAGAAGGAATTCATTCTTCAGATGGAAATTGGCTTGGATAATCTAAGTGGGCAGGGGAGCTTTCCATCTCTGTGATTTAATGATTTTATTATTTAGTTTTATTGTTATATTTAGAAATGTCATTTGGTTCTCATGATCATTTGTATGTGCTACCAAACTATGCTTTAAAATGACACATGATACAGAGCTATCAGTGATGGTTTTAATCATCTCCAACATGCTTCTCTTCATTCCATGTTTTTAAAATATCTGTCTCCTATAAATGATTTGAGTTTCGGGAAAAGTTGTTGGCTTTTTTTTTCTCCTTTCTAAATGTGTGCTACTGTTTCTCTGGACATTTTCTATTTCGAGTCTCAAGGCTACTTAGATGAGGCTATTTGCAACTTTGAAACCCTACTATGGCTTAATATAGCTTGTTCTCCATCAGCATATGAAATACTTCTCTTTGAAAGAATTCCCAAAATGGCTTGTGGAACCAGAATGAATAAAGGCCTAAGTTGATTGGTTGACTATTTTAAAACTAATTAGAGCTGTGTGATTGAGAAAAAAGTAAGAAAGTCTATTAATGCTGATGAAATTTCTCTAAATGACTGTCTGAAGAGTACATTAACACAGCCTTCCAAGGGTTCCAACGTGGCCTGATATGCCACATGTGAGAGGGAATGTTTGCCTCATGAGCAGGATCATTCACCCACATGATGTAGATTCACTAAAAAGCCACATTTGCCTGTGGTATCTTGTTTTTTTAACAATCACTGAGGTGTCTAATGCCGGGTGGATTGTGCTATCTCCATGGAGAACAAGGAAAGAGAGACAGAAGGTCTGTAGTGGAAGGGACTTCAACAGAAACCAATGGTTGAGACCCATCTCACACATAAAATCAAACATGTATCCATAGAGCAATGAAGTTGTTACAAATTACAATAATTCTTAGTCTAGCACAACCTGGGTGACATGATGGATAGTGGCCTGAGCCTGGAGTCAGAAAGATTTGAGTTTAAACCCAGCCACAGATACATATCAGCTCTGTGACCCTGGGAAAGTTGCTTAATCTCTGCCTGCCTCAATTTCCTCATCTGTAAAATGGGGAGAATAAGAGTACCTACTTCCCAGGGATATGGGGAGAATAAAATGAGATAAAGCTTGCAGTACTTAGCAGAGGGCCTTAGCACACAGAGCAAGCACCATCTACATGTTAGCTATCACTATCATTATATTATTTTTAAACATCTTTGCCTCAGTTTCCTCATCTGTAAAATGTGGATAGTAACAGCACCTGCTTCTCAGCGTTGTCATGAGGATAAAGTGAGGGCATGTTTGTGAAGTGCTTTGCAAACCTTAAAGAGCTATATAAATGCTAGCTATATTTATTAATACAAACTATAGGATCATGAAGGAACTTCAGGGGCCATTTAACCCAGCCCCCAACATTTTACAGATGAGAAAGGTGAGTCCCAAATATGTTAAGTGACTTGCTTGAGATTAGTACCTGGCCAGTAAGTAACCAAAGCCACATCTGAAACCTGGTCCTCCCCCAGTTTCCAGAGCCCCAATTTTTTTCCACTGAGCCATAAGTATTCAGCTAGTCTTGGCTGAACTCCAGATCTCCCTTTGGTACCCAGGCCTTATTAGTATTCTCTACCCCTAGCATAGAATAGTGGGTGGAGTGGAGAATGCCTCCCTAAACCACCCTTCTCCCTAGCTCGCTCTCTAATTCCAATCCCTGATGTTGACCTTGTTTCTGTTTCAGAAACAGCCTCCTGCCTCTGGCCATTTCAGCTCCCACGATTCATCTGGGCAGTTCTGTTTTGTCTATTTGCTATAATCCTGGCTTGTTCCAAATGAAATTCTGACCTCTCCCTACAAAGGAACGTCATGGGTACAAACCCCACCTCACTTTGGCCTTGGTACTCACACCTACTCAGTATCCTTTGCTCCAGGACTTCTCTGAATAGAGAGGGTGGAGTGGAGAATTCCTCCTCAGCTCCCATTTCAGGGGAAGGGAGCCTAGCCTGCTCATCTCATTTTCCTCTCAGAAGTCCCTCCTCTGGATTTCTCCAAAATGCCCTTCAGCTTTTTAATTTCCTTCTATAGATTGTCTTCCCTCAGTAGATTGTAAGATCTTTGAAGGTATCAAGCTATTAGAAGACCCTCTTTTCCCAGCAAGCAGGCTGTACCCTGAGCTTGACATAACAACAATCCTTTGCACTTACCCTCAGGACTATCTCACTCTCTGGCAAAATCACGTAATTATTGTATTGCTTTGACCAGCACCAGTTGTTCTCTGAGCTCAGACAAACTCCGATAAGTACCCACATTCCAGTCACGAAGCCCTGTTATGAATCAAATCTGTCTCATTTTTGCTATTATACCTCATCACCAGGGTTACAGCTCCCTGCATAGCCATTGGTCTAAGTATTGAGATCTCCCCATACTGAGGCACATGTGTCTAGATCCCCATCCCTGCTTGTGAGCCATTTCCCTCGCTTTGAAATTAAACTTCTATTGATTCCTCACTCTCCTGTCTCTAGCCTGCTCTGTTTGGCTACAGCCATCCACAGTCAATCTGGTTGATAAAGGCAGGATCTTTCTTTTTCCTATTTGTATCCCCAGGGTCTAGCACAGTGCCTAGAATGCAGATGGTGCTTAATATATGTTTATTGACTAGCTGCCTGACCTCAACCCTCCATCCCCACTCCATCACCTCACAAACTGGGTCACTTCAATGAATGCCATGAATTCTACTCAGTCACTGTATTGATTGAAATACCTTATGACCAAGGTTTAAAGGCTGTCACAAAATTCAAAATATAAGAATATTTGGAAGTATAGGTAGAGAGAAGAGGAGCAGACAATCAAGGAAGATTTTATAGTCCCAGTTTAAAAACTATTCCTATAAAGAACTTATATCATGTCATTCCTAAATATCATGTTTGTTGTATATGTCATATGGGAAAGAGAAGGGAACAAGCATTTAAGTACCTACTATGTGCCAGAAACTGTGCTAAGTGCTTTATAAATATCATCTCATTTGATCCTCATGATGCCCCAGTGAGGTAGGTTCTCTTATTGTCCCCAATCTACAGCTGAGGAAACTGAAGCAGGAATAAATTAAGTGACTTATGCAGAATCACATAGCTAGCAAGTGTCTGAGGCTGGATTTAAATTTGTTCAGTTGTTTCAGTCATGTCTGACTCTTTGCAACCCTATTTGGGGTTTTCTTGGCAGAGCTACTAGGGTGTCTTGCCATTTTCTTCTCCAGTTCATTTTACAGTTGAGGAAACTGAGGCAAACAGGGTGAAGTGATTTGCCCAGGGCCACACAGCTAGAAATTGTCTGAGACCAGATTTGAACTCACAAAGATGAGTCTTCCTGACTCCACTGTGCCACCTAGCTGCTCTATCCCCCTGCCCCCATACTACAGATGAGTAAAATAAGGCTTAAAGAGGGTAAATGATATGATTAGAGCTCCAGAGCTGGAAGACTTCAAACATCGTCTATTCTGATCCCCTCATTTTATAGATGTAGAAATGGAGACCCAAGGAGACTAAGCTGTTTGCCTAGGGTCACATAAATGATGACGATGTAATGACGATGATGATGATGGCGCATTTCTTGAACACTCACTATGTGTTCTAAATATTTTATAAATATCATCTCATTTTTTCTTCACAGCAGTCATGGGAGACAGGTGCAATTACTATCCTGATTTTGCAGATAAAGAGATTGAGGCAGACAGAGGTTAAGTGACTAACCCAGGATCACACAGCTAGTACGTGTCTGGGATTGGATTAGAATTTAGATCTCCTGACCCAAAATCTAGCACTTTGTCCACATTACCTCCATGAAACACCACCAGATTTTCTTTAAAATGCCCTCATCATCATATATCCTGTTACTTTAGCTTCCTCATCTCTAATTTCTCAGTTTTTCATCTGATGATTGGCTTGGCTAATCTCTTAACTGCCTTCCAGCTTTGATATTGTGTGATTCTCTCAAGAGTCTCTACTTACTATTTACCTTTAGTGGTTAATATTTTTTGAGTTTCCCCAGTCCTTGGAAGATGAGACCTGAATATTTATGATCAATCTTCCTATTTGCTCTCTATCCTGAAAACTCTATGACAGCCAGCTTGTGTTTAAAAAAAAAATCTCCATGGTTGCCATGGTATTTGTAATCAATGAAATGCCTTCTGACATTTTGGAAATACACACTCCTCTTTGGGATCAAGAAATAAATGACAAAGGGAAAATACTTGGTGTCTGATTCTCAAAACTCTCTTGGAACCTTTTTCAGCCTCACTTTGCTACACTCCTCCTGCATTCCAAGGTCACTGTGACCTGGGAAATATGTCTTTAATAAAAAGCTTTCTCTTTAATCATGGAGTAGCTGGCAAAGTTCTGGGTTGAGTCCAGGGCACAGATTCAAATCTTAACACTGTTGTTCCTTAGTTGACCTTTGATAAGTCACTTTAGTTCTCTAGGCCACAGTTTCCTCATGTGTAAAATGAGGGGTCTAGGACTGATTAACTCTAAGATCCTTTTCAGTCTGCAATATTAAGATAATGAAATGACTTTTCCCCCTTGTCAGCAGGCTTTCCGTTTCTCTTTCATTCCAATCACGCCCCCTGGTGGTTAATTTAACAGTGGTTGTAGAGCAGCCCTGGGAAGCAGGTTTCTGCAGAGCAAACCTAAAGAAATCTTGCTCCTTGATGTTTTGGTTCTTTTCCTGCTTCCCTACACCAGTCAGAGTGATAGACTGTCCCCCCTCATAAACAATCTAATCCAATCTCGGTCTCAGTCTGAATCCGAACACTCATAAGGGATCACCCAGTCTCGATTCGATGACCTTCAGTACCCTCTCCCTAAGACAGCTCATTCCACTTGGGAACAAGGCTCATTGCCTAGGAAAGTTTTCCTTACATGGAGATGGAATCTACCTCCTTGTAACTTCTACCCATTGGTCCTAGCTTTGCCCTCTGGGGCCAAGTCTAATCCTTCTTCCATGTGACAGACTTTCTGGCATTTGAAGAATAACAATGACACATTTGTACAACACTTTAAAGTTCACAAAGTACTTCATACACACGTGCCTTTACCTCTACAGATTAGTTCCTATATCCTATCTGTACCTTATTTGTACCTGGTTATTTGCATGTTGTTTTCCCACTAAACTAGAAGCTCCTTGAGGGCGGGAACTTTCTGCCCTTCCTGGTATTCTTAGTGCTTAGCAAAGTGCCTAGGACTTATTGATTGAACATTATTTCCTCAGAGACTCCTAACAATTCTGTGAAGTATTTTCTACAAGCATCCTCACTTTGTGGGTGAGGAAACTATTATTCAGCGGCATTAAGCAACTTGCCTATGGACACAGAGGTAGAAAATGTCAGAAAGTGGAATTTGAACATGTATCTTCTTGACACCAAGTTAAGCATTCCTTCTACTTTGACAAAAATCATGTCCCCACCCCAAGTGTTCTCTTCTCCAGAATAAACAATCCTAGTTCTTTCAACTGACTCTCATGAAGCATGCTATCTATTGCTGTTCATTTGTTTCTGTCATGACTGACTCTTCGTAACTCTATTTGGAATTTTCTCGGCAAAGATACTGGAAGGGTTTGCATTTCCTTCTCCAGATGAGGAAACTGAGGCAGACAGGGTTAAGCTACTTGCCAGTGAGTATCTGAGGCTAGATTTGAACTCAGAGAAATCTTCCTGACTCCAGATTCAGTACTCCATCCACTGTGCTGCCCAGCTTCCTGGACATGGTATCTAATCATATTGATTGTCCCTCTTTGAATGAGCGTTAATTTATCTATGATCCTTTGTAGTAATCTGAATGACCATAATTTTCCAGATATGAAAATAGCAAGCCAACATCTCCCTCTTTCTGGACAATACAACCTTCTTAATGTAATGTAAAAACATTAACTTTCTTGACTGTGGACTCATATTGAAGCTGCAATAAGAATGTAATCAATTCAAAACTGTTGATACTATGTTAACAGAAAATAATACAAGAAAATTGCATGCAACATTTGAATATAAGCAGTAATGTATTGATTAATCAAATTTTCACAGACTATCACTAAAGAAAAATTTATAACTCCAAGACATACAATAATTCAATTTCAAAATTTTGGTATGAGACACCAAGTAGCCAGGATAAAGACCATTAGCTATGAATAAATGGCAATTAAGAAATTTTTATCATTACTCTGGAACCAGGAGAAATAAAAGATTGGAACAGGATATTCTAAAAAGCAAAGGCATTCAAGTCATAATTCATAATAGTTGCTTTTAAAGCAGAAGCTAACCATCAATGAAAAATGTGCACTTTAATAGAAGAAAAGCATTTGAGATGTTCCCACAGAAGACAGCCACCTCCATTGGAATGAAATAGAATATTGTCTTGCAAAAACTCACGGTTGGACTGTTTGCCCACAGCACAGAGGGTTCTCTGCCACGTGGGACTCCCACTCTCTAACAGATCAGGTTTAGCCTTGGGGGAGCCAGGACCCAAAGAAAGGAGAAGGGAACAGTCAGGCTTCTCCTCACACTCTCTGGCTTATTATGTCCCAATCTAAGGGGAAAATATCTCGAACAAACTTCATTTGGCTCATGTCTAGGGTCTTCCCAAAAGGAATTAATATGGTTCTTTCTAGAAAGGTAATTTAATGTATAAAGCAGTAGCGATCAGGTTATAGGACAGCCTTTTATTTTCTCCACAAAAGAAATGCTTAACAAAAAGACTCTAAGGCACATATTAATGTTTATTTAAGCCATAAACCATGACCTATCAGCACTATTATACTCCCTCCAAAGTTAGTCTCTTAATTGTCAGATCTAATGGCCTTTTCTCAATTTTTATCCTTCTTGACCTCTCTTCAGTATCTGATGTTCTCCTTTATGTCTGAGTGCTCCTTCTCAGGAATCTCCTGAATCTTCTTTCAGGTTGTACCCATTAACAAGACGCTGTCCTGGGCCTTCTTCTCTTCTCCCTCTATACTACCTCTCTTGGTGATCTCATCAACTCTCCTGACTTTATTTGGTATCTCTATTGGCAGATGATCCTCAAATGTATTTATTGAACCGTAACCTCTCTCCTGACATCTTGTCTCATACTACCAAATACCTATGTCAGCTTCTTAAACTGGATGTTCCATGGATATCTCAAATTCAAAATTTCCAGAATGGAGCTCATCATCTTTCTCCTCAAGCTCTCCTCTCTTTCCAGCTTCTTTATTACTCTCAAGGGCACCACCACCCTCATCATCATCCAGGTTGACAACTTCAGTGCCATTCTCTGCTCCACAATTAAACAACCCTACACATCCAATCTATTGCTAAGACTTGTTTCAGTCTTCACATCTCATGTATATGTACCCTTCTCTCTACTTACACAGTTGATACTTTTTCACCCCCAAATTCCAGTCCATCCTTCACTTAGGTGCCAAAGTGATCTTTCTAAGGTGCATATCTAACCATGTCATCTCCCTACTCAGTAAACTCCAATGGTTCATTATTAACTCAAGAATCAAACATCAAATCCTGTTTGGCTTTTAAAGCCCTTCACAATCTGACTTCTTCCTCCCTTTTCAGTCCTCTTACACTTCATTCCCCTCCATGTCCCCTAATACTGGCCTATTTGCTGTTCTTTGAACACAGCACTCCATCTCCCCACAGTCTTCTTTTTCACTAACTGTCCCCCATGCCTGCAATACTCTCCCTCCTCACTGCTACTACTGGCTTCCTTGAGTTCCTTCAAGACTTAGATCAAATGCTACCTCCTGAAAGCAGCCTTTCCTCCTTCTCCTGTAGTACTCCAACTGCCTCTGAGATTATCCCACCTCCATCACCTCCCATTAAACTGTGATAATAGCAACAATAACAATGGAATTTCTATTCATCTTTAAGCTCCTTAAGACCAGGGCTGTTTTTGCCTCTTTTTGTATCCCTAGCACTTGGCATAGTATGTTGACATATGACAGCTATGCAATAAATGCTAGTTGATTACCTGTTGGATTGATGTTGGAAGGACAAATCATAAACAATTAGAAATATGTGAAAGAAAATTACAATTATCAGGTAACATGGCAAAATTTGGGGGATAAAGCTAAAGTAATCCTCAGACAATTATTCTCCAAAAATTAACCGCATAGAAAAAGAGTATAACGAACTGAGTGTACAATTTTTAAAACGAGAACATCAACAAAGAAACCCCAAGTAGGTGTAGAAGTAGAGATTTTGTCAATTTGTCAAAGATCGATAGATAAAATGGAAAACAAAAGACTATGGAACTGCTAAACAAAACCAAAAGTGGGTTCTTTGAGGAGAAAAATGAACATGAGCAATAAACCTTTAGCTAACCTTTTCAAAAGAGAAAAGAAAAACAAATGACCAAAAATTTAAAAAATGAACAAGGTGAATTCATCACAGAGAAATAAAAATAATTATCCGAATCTATATATGTTATTATATGCTATCAAAGACAAGAGCTTGAAAGAAATAATTACCTTCAAAAACATAAAACATACACATTAGCAATACAAGGAAAAGAGATTTTGAAGAATTCAGTTTCATAAAGTGACCAAGCTATTAAAGAATTTCCAAAGAGAAAAAACATTGAGGAATATAAAATAAAGCTATCCTAGAGTCGTATAACTCTGTGAAAGGGCTAATAAAATTTTTTAGTGAATGTATTTATGAAATAATTGTACACAAGTGATATTTTCAAATTTTAATAATTGAAATATATCAATAAATATAACTACAATGACTGGGATTTATATTGCTGTCGCTCATCCTTGGTTCTCAGAGAGGATCAGTGGTATCAGGAGCATGATGTCTTGACTTGAAAGTGATTTGGATTTAAGTGAGGCAGAGCTATGCAAAGTCATCAGTCTCCTTTTCTCCTTCAGAGTCATTAGAGTCCATAGGCAAGACATAGGTCAAGACCCCTGGTGATGGCCCAGGATGCAGTAGGAGACCCTGGTTTTTTAAAGTTAAGGTCTTTTTTGGTCTCAGGCACCATCCATTCAGCACTTAAAGGATAGGTGAGAATTGAAGCAAAAGACGGGCTAGTTTGCTTCCCAAATGAATCAGTCTGGGAGGGAAAGACCCTTAGAGATTCTGTCTAGAACAGAAGCAGCTGCCATTCACCCTTACCCTGAACCATCAAAATCCAAACAAAGAGCAAGTGAGGCTTGGTCTGGGACCTATTATTGGCCAATCAGGGAAAGCCAGAGTGATTTGGGTTTAAAGGCATAATCAAGTAGCTCCATTTGGATTACAATAGACTTTATAAAAGCCTAATTTTTCAGAGCTACATTTCAAGAAATCATAATGAAAACTATATGATACAAGAGAGTTAATTGTCCCAGTTTTTTTGAGAGCTAAAAGGATAGAAAAAATAAATAGGAAGAAAAAAATAACCTAGCCCCAAAGGTACCTTGCAAAATATAAGCAATCACAATTTATATTCCTTCAGACAGAGTTTTTAGCTTTACAAAATATTTGACATCTGATATCGTCTGATAGTTACAACAATAGTATGAAATGAATGCTAAATTTATCTCTATGAAGTGACTTGCCCAGGGTCACACAGCCAGTAAGTGTAGGAGGGCTGATTTGATCCTACGTCTTCCTGTCTTTAAGTCTGACATTCTATCCTCTATCCAGAGGCTCTTCACTTTTTTGTGTCATAGATTCCTTTGGATAACCCAATGGATCTGTGATCCATTCCTGTGGGTTTTCCCATCAATGATGTAGCTTACAAATCCATCCACCTGTGCAACAGGTAAAGCATTCATCTAGCTAGATCCTCCCACAAATTCACCACAGAGGGGCAGGAGCTTGGAAAGAAGAAGGCTTGGGGAAGAGGAAATAATTGGCTCGGGATGGTACAACTATAAGCTATGGGAGGCCATTAGCAAAAGGCAAATTGAGGTTTGATATGAGGAGAAACCCTCCTAAGAATTTGAGCTATGCAACAATAGAATAGGCTGCCTTGAGATAAGGTTGGTTCCTCCTCACTGGGCGTTTCAGGCACAGGCTACTTGACTTCTTGCTGGGTATGTTGAAGAGGAGACACTTCTTCCAGTCTAGATTGCACTGAGGCATAGCTTGCCTAGGCCTAGGCTCTCTTTGTAGCTACCATTCTCTGGTCCCTCATATCCATCCATATCTGCCCTGTTCTTCCTATAGCTCTATTTCTCCTTTCTCTACCCATCCACCGTGACCTCTGAACCTCCTTCCCTCCCCCGCCACACACATATTGTTTTATTGTTAACAAACTGCCCTTCATATTAGACCTGTGCTCTCTTCCCAGAAATTTCTTTATATGTATTTGTATTTGATTTTCTAGATGCACCTTATTTCCCCTGTACAGGCTTTAAACTGCTATCTGAATATAATTGGACAGAAAGAGAAAATAGATGAGTTTGGAAGATAGACCATAAGCCCTAGAACAGAAACAAAATGTCTAAGTATTGTACTCAGATGATAGAGTTGATTCTGTTTCTTCCTCTATCAAATAACTTCTTATACATAATACTAGCTTTCCTCTACCCCCTTTTACCTGTCCACTTTCTTTTGAATAAGACACAGCCATCCACAGCCATGTGCCAGACATGGATTTCACCTCAACAAGTCTCAGTGATAACTATGAGGTGAAATGTACCTCCTTTGTGTTAGGACTTCTAACCCACCTCCCATGCTGCAGGAACTTTGAACAATTTTACAGACATCTGAAGCCATGAATTTGACTCCTTACTCCCCTGTAGCCACTCCCTGTGGTATCTAGTTTGGTGTAATAACATCAGCAGTGTTCTCCCTTCCAAACCTCTTTTGTTTCAATGCTTTTGATTATATTTGTAAGACACAAGGCAAATGCATTCCTACCAATGCTAACTACTATCGCTACATTACTAATATGCTTTTGGATGGGGTCCATCAGCTTGGGGTACATGCTGGGTACACCACCAAGCCTCCCGGGCAATGCTGTGAGCTGGAAATCCCAATTAAACCTACTAACTGTGTCAGAGCACTTGAATCTAATGCTTTCCCTTCATGTAAACAACTCAACCCTAAATTTGCCCTCAGTCATTCCCAGACTTCCTGTCTCCTTCCCAGGCCATTTGTACCAAACCACTTAAGCTGGGTCCATCCAACTTTGAGGGTCTGTAGGAAAAGGCGATGGGGGTAGTGGAGAATATCTGAACTTTACACTTTGCAAAAAAGAACAGTCCAGTTGTGCAGATTAGAGCTAGTGATGTGAAAGCAAGGTCTGGGGTCTCACTACTCAGATGAAAGATTTTTTCTGTTCCGATCGAGAACAGAAATTGAGGGATGAAATGAAAGGGAATTCTGTATTTAAGAATGTTTTAAAATACTGTTTATACCTGGAGAGAGATATAATTAGGATTAGAACTATGGAAATAAAAAACAGGGGAAAGCAGAGACAAAATCAGCCTTCTTTGTATACAAGAGGTTAAATCAGCAAAATCCACTGGTTGTTCCTATCCTTGGATCACTATCGAAACCACAGCCTTTGGAAGAAGGTTAGATAACAATGATAGCTCCTGTCTGCAAAGTTTCTAGTCATTTGCTTGTGATTTGAGTGGCAATACAGATGCCAGCCCTAAATTTGAGCCTGAGTCATCAGCAGGTTTTGGCTTCTGCTCCTCCATAGAGCTGGAATTCTTTGCCAAAATAAAAATAATTTTGTCTAATTGTAATTGCTCAGGAGTCTAGGTATAGTGTTTGAAGGTTTGTAAATTACTTTCCTGGGAACTAGTGTGAATATCATTCTCAAATGATAGACCTACATACCGATGATTTCCTCCATGTGGGAAATTTTCCTAACATGGAAATTCATTCCACTGAAACTGACTGGTGCTAACCTCTATAATCTATAGTCTGAGAGGTACCTGGGGCAGCAAGAGATTGATATACCCACGGTCACGCTATGCCTTCAAAACATGAACCTATGTCTTCCTGACTCCACGTCTAATTTTCTATCTACTATATATTATTGTCCAAATTTGTCAGATGAAGACATTGAACTGCCTTGTTATTGGATATTTAAGTAATGACATTTCACACTTTAATCCCATGCTTACATAAAATTCCATATCATTGACTTTGATTTTAATAAAATAGATCTCTGTGCAAAAAAAAAAAATAGAAAAAAGAATACCTAGTGAACATTGTAGGACCGGGGTCTGAGTAAATGGTGCTGCACCACATCATTGTGCTTACGTGGTGCTAACGCTGACAAAAAGTGAAAAATTCAGTAGATTCATCATTCTGTCTATGAAATATTGACTGGCTTAACTCAGATCTATATAAAATTACTTTTTTTTTTACTGAAATGGCTGCGTTTTTTAAAAAAATTAAACATTAGGTTTATATTGATATTTTATAATTGTTTTAATTTAATATTTAGTAACAAAACCAGAAGTTCTGTAAATATGGACTAGATTTGCATGTAATTTGCTTTATATAATCACACAACTAATAAGAAACATTATAGAACATTGGATTTGAATTCAAATCCTGACTGTCACTTATTACCAAGTGACTTCCATAGGAGTCAGGTGCCTCATCAATGAAAGGAAGGGGTCAAATGAGATGGTCTCTAAGGTCTTTTCTTTCTCTAAATCTGTGACTCATGACTTAAACTCAAGTCTCCTGAGTCTAATTCCAGTGCTCTTTCCTCTAAACTATATAAAACTTACCAAGGTAGTCATTAATATTTATGTTTAAATTTCTACTTAGCCTCTTCCTTTTCAGACTTTTGATGTGATACACCTTAAATAAATAAGCCAAAAGAATGATGTCAGTTTTCTGTCCTCTCATTTAGTACCACTGAGCAGGAAAGGAGGTAGGCAGGTCAAACAGTAAGAGTAAGGGATGGACATTCTGCATGCTCAGATACCACCTTCTGCAAGAGGCAAATTCTGGTTCTCCATTCCAAACATCTTACCCCTGAAAGGGGGAAAACACTTGAAGTTGCTGGAATGTCAGGAGAACTCATATAGACCTATAGTTCATATGATCATAGATGACCCTACTCATGTGGCATAATATTTTTAATAGTCTTTTTTCCCAATTATATGCAAAGACAATTTTTAGCATTTATTCTTACAGGATTTTGAGTTCCAAGTTTTTCTCCTGCCCTCCTTTCCCTCCCTTCTTCCTAAAATGGTAAGTAATTTGATATAGGTTATATATGTGGAACCATGTAAAACATATTTCCATATTACTTACAGTTGTGAAAGAAGAATAGGGCAAAAGAGGAAAAGGCACAAAATATAAAACAAGTGAAAATAATATGCTTTGATCTGCATTTAGGGTCCATCAGTTCTTTCTCTGAATGTGGATAGCATTTTCCATCATGAGTCCTTTGTAATTCTCTTGGATCACTGTATTGCTAAAAAGAACTAAGTCATTCATTACACAATGTTGCTGTTACTGGGTACAATGTTTTCTAGTTCTGTTCATTTCACTTAGCATCAGTTCATACAAGTCTTAACAGGTTTTTCCGAAATCTGCCTGTTTTTTACCTCCTATTGCACAGCATATGGTATATCCTTGAGGGATCACTCTCAAGCCATCCTGATTCATGCATACTTGGGTAAATGAACCAGATCTGGTAAAAAGAATCATATGAGGGGATAGAACCAAGATGGCAGAGTAGAAAGACGCACATACTCTAGCTCTTCCTCCACAGCCCATAAAATACCTGTAAAGAAAGACTCTCGGGGCGGAGCCAAGATGGCAGAGTAGAAAGACTCACCTATGCTAGGTCCGAACCCACAGCCCATAGATTTCCTGTAAAAAGAACTCCTGACAAAGTCTGGAACAGTGGAAGCCGCGCAGCAACACAGTGAAGGAGATTTCCGTTGCAGAGAGCCCTGAAGAACCGACCACAAAGGTACCCCAGACGGGAGCGAAGTCCTGCCCGGCCGAGCGCTCCCCTCCCCCGCCCCGGCCACGCGGCACTGAGAGGAGCCAGCAGACCCAAGCAGGCGGCAGGGACCTGAATCTCCGGCGGCTGCGAAAGTCCCTCCACCCACAGACTCACAGGTCAGTGAGAGAGACGGGCTGAGAGGGGAGCGGGGGATCTCCGGGACTCGGACCCCCTGGGAATCGGCCGCTGCGGCAGAGGCAGCTCGGCCAGAGACTCCCAGAGCGGGCTGGAGCTCCACCCCAGCTCCACTACAAAGGATCTCTGTAAAAACCCCCTGAGGGAACTGAGCCTGAGAGGCAGCCCTACCCCCACCTGAGAACCAGCAGATAAGCCCCCATTGAAGGTCTGCCGCCAAAATCCCTGAGGCTGGGGAGCAGCATTTGAATCCCAGACCCCAAGCACTAGCTCA
>CM053771.1:92034859-92051908 GCA_028658325.1 Potorous gilbertii
CTGGCACATAGCAGGTGTTACAAAAATGCTTATTCCCTTCCCCCCAGTGGAAAAAAAAACACTAATTGGAGTGCTGGCACCTGGGTTCAAGTCTCAGCTCTGCTACTTACTAGCCCCGTGACCTTTGACAAGTCAGTTATCCTCAGTTTTCCCATACAGAAAATGAAGGGTTTGGACTAGATATGTCTTTACCAGTATTTCTTTAATTCTGTATGTTTTCCTTCCATACAAAGTCCTCCCTTAAATCCAGAAGGACAAATAAATTGACTCAAGAAGTGATTTTTTTAAAAAGATAAGCTTTCAGAAAGAAAGTAAATGATCAACTACCATAAGAAAAAAAATGTGCCAGATTACTACCAATAAAGAGGCATACAAATAAAGAAAACTATCAGGTTTCACTTTAGACCCAACAAAAAGGAAAAACAAAAGATGAAAGACAGAAGTAGTCGGTGTTGGGGGGCTGTGAAGACAAACTCACTAATACCCAGGTTGCTTATGGAGCTGTGAGAAGCTTGCGCTCCTTCCTCCCTCATTCTACAAATGAGAAACGCCCAAGCTGTACTAAGCAGTGGTAACTGGGCTTCTGCTGTGGGAAGCTATGTCCCACTAGGGAATGAGAAGACTTAAGAGTCCCTTCCTTCTAGGAAAGCTGGCTAGATAGTAAATTAGGACCCTATTCACAGGGAGGGAGAAAGCCACATGGAGTTTCTCTCTGGACAAAAACAGTCAGTACTACAATGTGATCCTTGAGATACCATCAATTTTATTGACTGCACATGAAAAAAAAAGTGCCTTTCTAAAAGGATGCATTTTCTTCCTGCAGTAGTAAATCACTGGCATTTATCTAATTATAATAAGCTGCTCCTTTCCCTTCTTCTCTAGTAATAGTCTCCTCCACCCCCAACTAAATGGAAAAAAACAAAAACAAAAGAAAAAGCACTTTACCCAAGAGTTAGGGCCGAGAACAGAACAGAGAAGAGATGACTTAGGAAGGAAAAGATAGCTATCTTTGAATTTCTGAAGGGCTGTTACAGAGAAAAGATCAAATTTTTTTGGTTTGGCATCGAAGTAGGGACAGTGAGTAGAGGTCACAGGCAAGCACATTTAGATTTCTTATATGAAAAAAGTTAAGACTTAAAATTGTCCCAAAGTGGGGTGAATGGGCTGCCATGGGAGGTAGTAAGTTCCAAGAAGGGACGCTGGAGGTTTCCAGACATAGACTAGATAACCATTTTTTGGAGGAGGGGTGTATCCTTCGTTGCTAAAGAAGACCATGCCATCAGAAAAACAATGACATGACTTGCACTTGACTTTTTTTTTTTTGAGGGAGGGCTGTGTAGGTCACCAACCTCACTTTTCCTCCAGAGCCATCTGAATCCAGTGACCAGATATTCATTAGGATGACTGGAGATGACCCAGGATGAGCCGATTGGGATTAAGTGACTTGCCAAAGGTCACACAGCTGGTAAGTGTCAAGTGTCTGAGGTGATATTTGAACTCAGGTCCTTCTGACTCCTGCACTGGTGCTCTATGCACTGTACCACCTAGCTGCCCTTAAGCATATTGTTAGATATGCTATAAAGAAGATCACTGGTCAGCCATGAGTGGGACTACATGACCTCTGAGGTCTCTTTCATATTTGCAATTCTATCATTCGATGATTACATGTCCCACTAAAGGGTAAATTAACATCAGGTTTGAACATTCTGATTTATAATATGAATACTACAGAAAATCAAGCTGGCAAATCCTGATCCAGATCCAGTCTGGCCAAAGTTAGATGCATAAGACCCAATGCCAGGCTACTTTAGGGTATCTCTTTTGCAGAATGCAAAAGTATGGAGGGTCCACCTCAAATCGAAGATATCCAATATAAATAATCCTCATTAATAAATCTGATTAATTAAATTGAGCTTTTCCAAAGGATTTAATGAATTATGTTTCCTTTACATAGCAGAACTCCCCTAGTGAATTAGAGTAATTTTTCAAATCATTAACTAGTGGAGATAACTTTTAGGAGGAACAGCATAAGGAGTTGTTGCCAAATTAATCCTAAAAGAAGACAAAGCATCTTTGAAATAACTCTACAAGCCAAAGGGAAAATTACTAGGGCTCTTACAGTGTCATACATGCCTCCCCCACCCCATTCCTCTATTCCCCCATTCCTCTGATCCATACCCTATGGATCCTTACCCTATTTCTCACCTTACTAACTTTGCTCACACTTTTCCCTCTGCCTCCTTACCAACTGAAATTCAACTCATAATTCGGGGACAATGCACATACCACCCTCCTTCATAGTTGGATGTGATCTCTCCCTGTGAAGTTCTATAGTATTTGGGTCTCTCCTCTCTTTTAACAACTCTTACATTAGGAGAACTGGGTTCTCTTCCCATTTCTGAGTCTTATAAACTGTGTCATGATAGGCAGGTGAGAATCTGAAGCTCAGTTTCCTCATCAGTAAAAGAGGACTCATAATACACTGCATGCCTCACACACCTGTTGCACTTTGTAAATCATAAAGTTATTATTATGGTTCCCTAAATAAATAACTCCCACAAGTTCACATAACTAACTATTGGCAAAACAGGCAGCACGTTGAAAAGAAGGTTGGATTTGGTCAAAGAGATTGTGTTGAATCCCAGCCCAACCACTCACTACCTGTAACCTTAAGCAAGTCTCTTCACTTCTCTAGGCCAGGAGTGGGGAATCTGTGGACCCTCACACTTGAGGACCTAGATGGCTACATGTAGCCTCGAGGCCTCAGGTTCCCCACCCCTGCTCTAGACTTTCTTCATCTGCAAAATGAAGGGGTTACACTAGATAAGGAAGGGGGTGTGATCTCTGGTGTATCATTGATCCCTTCAACAATCTGAAACCTAGGGATCCCTTCTGAGAACCAGTTTTTAAAATGCATGACATAAAACACATAAAATCTAGAAGAAACCAATTCTATTAAAATATAGTTATCGAAGATGTAAATAAAAACAAGACAGAAATCAGTTTAGGAACCCATAGGCTAATTGATTTTTAAGGTCTCTTCTAAATCTGTGGGGCTAGTTAGGATGCTCTGAATTAAGCTAAGTTGTACCTGTTGTGCCAAGGATAAAAAGAAAGGCGAGTGAACCCAGTCTTCCTCCTTTCAAAGTCTGCATTCTTCAGTATTCTTGGCAGAAGGAATGAGGAAATATGAGAGTTCAGAACAACAATAAGCACTATTTGCATAATGGATCCGAGACTGAAAAGTTTTTAATGGTGGTCACATAAGAGAGTTGCCTTTCTGAGAACTAGAGGGAGGAACCTCCAAGCCTCCTAGAACACCAAAGAAATACAGTGTATCCCCTTTTCTTAAAATGACACTCAATGATTTGAGGAGGTACTAATTTCCAAATATCAGGTCAAATTTGAAATCCTGTTCATTTTTCACCCTTTGGGTTACAGTTACAATTGGGGAACACACATATCCCCAGGAATAATTTGGCTTAGGGAATGAGGCTGTATGCCTATAAATGAAACCATTCATACTAAGTCTAGTCTGAAACATGTAAATGGACCCTGCATTAAGCATACCGGATCAGTGAAAACTCAACTCTCCTTTGAGGAAGTTGAAATATGATTCATTTTACAGAAAATCAATTTCCACACAACCTTTCAGAATCAATTTATGCTTCAACTAGAATAAAATTAGCTTAAATGTGTATGCCTCAGTGGAAAGAGACTGAATTCCAATCCTGTCACTGATATCTGAATGAATAAATTTTTTTAAATATTACTAAGCACTTACTATGAGCAAAGCACCCTATCTGAGAATACAAACAGAAAAGCAGATACAGTCCTTGCTCTCAGTGGGTTTACATTCTAAAGGGAGGGATATGCTTATAGGAGGTTTCAGCTGCAAGTCGGATACAAAGGGCCCTTAGTGCTTAGGAAACAGAGCAGGTGGTGATGAACTAGTTGCTGGTGTTAAAACATTGGCCAGTACCCCGTTGTCACGAATTTTCTCTTCTGGGTTTTCAATAGTCCTGGCCAAGGTCCTTCTCCACATGAGTTGCTCTCCTGGATGATGGCTATGGGGACTGGGTTAGAAGTAAGACAGGTATGGAATGAGGAGTCTGACCATTCCCAGGGCTCTGGGGTTACTTGTCTGCCAGTAGCAATTGATCAGAAGTTGGTCCTGGTGGTGAGGAAGGCAAGCTCCTTCTCCATAAAGGTTATTCCCCTCAATTGTGGCTGCAAGGACCAGGCTAGAAGAAGCCAAGGCTTGTGGGCTCAGGGTGCTGCTATTTCCAGGGTTTCTGAGTTGACGGTCTTGCATGGTTTCCATTGGCGCCTGAAGGGCAGAAATGGTGGTGATGATTTGTCTCACCTGGCACATACTTTCTCTGTCTTCTTCAGGGTGCCTTGTTGTTTTAGTGAGACTGGACTGCCTACTTCCAACCTGTATGGTCTTCAACAAGTCAGTTAACTTACTTGAACTTCCTTTTCTTCATCCATAAAATAAGGGAGTTTGACTAGTTGACTTCCAAATGTATTCCAGTTCTAGATCAATGGTATTATGACTCCATGAAATACATAATCACAATTTATCCTCACAACAACCCTGTGAGATAAGAAAAAAACCACCTACCCACTTATATACACGACCAAGAAAGAGAGAGACAGAAGGAGATGAACAGGAAGAGAGAAGGAAAGGGAGAGGGAGAAGTGAGACAAAGAAAGAGGCAGAGAAAAAGAAAGAAGAGAGAGAGAGGAAGATGAATAGAGGGGGAGATGAGAGGAAAGCTAGATGGAGAGAGAGATACACACACGGAGACAACATTTATTAAGTGCTTACTAAGGTGGGACCAGATATGCTTATTTTTCTTTGTTTTAAAAGAAGGCTCAATCCCAAGAGGGTTCAATGGAGAGGCCATATCCATGACGTGAGATTACAATAAGGCACATGTAAAACTCCGAGCCATCTTCAAAAGGGGTGATGGGATCTCCTAAGTCAGCAAGGACTTCCCCTCCCTCCTTCACTGGGGTTATTTACGTAAAGGGTTGAATGGCCACTTGTTGAGGATGTTTAAGGGTAAGTACTTGCTCCTCACCCCTTACCAGAGCACATCTTAAAATAATCAATTCCAATAAGGCTCTTGACCAGGGATTTCAGGTGCTTTCAGTTAAAAGACAGGGGAGGCAAAGCCCACTGAAAGGCCAGAGAGATTGAGCCAATCCATTAGTTAGTGCCAGGGTAACCTCATCTCCTTCAGGTCTGCTGGGGCAGCTGCCAGGTGAGGATTGTGAGAAGCATTCCCAGGCTGTGGCAAAGGAAAAATTAAGCCTTGCCTCGTGACGCTGGCTTGAGAATCAAGAGGAAAATCCAGGTCTTGTGTGTGTGTAGACCACACCCCAATGAGCTGTTTTCTTTAGTCTTCCCAGGCTTGTTTAAGGAATTGTGTTTCTTCCTCCTTGACACTTGGGTAGTGTGGAGGGAAGGATTAGGTGATGGTAAAAGGCATTCAAAAAATAACCAATGATTTTCTCTTCCAGCCTGATCCCCCATTCTCTACAACCTCAGCGGAGACCTGGGATTCCACAAAAACAGTCAAAAGCCCCGGCACTGGGCCATGTTGTTCAATGTGAATACAGTCTTTGTCTTCTGGCTTGGCACCTACTTTTGAAAAGTTGGCAACTAAGTTAACAGTTTCTCCAATAGCACTTCTGGTTGGCATGCTTTGTTTAACATTTAAATCTACCTTGGATTAATTATTCTTCATAGGTGTAATCTCCTCAGCTAGTCCCTAAACACTAGGGCCCAGGGACAAGGAAGTTCTTATATTTATTTTATATACCCCACAATACTTTGTAAATTCTAGGTGCATTGTCAATAAAGACACCTTTTATTCAGCCACAAGAATGGAGAGGCTTTATGACACTGTGGAAAAGGTGTTAGAAGACCTGGATTCTAGTTCTGACTCTGTCATTAACTAACTATGTGAACTCTGGGTAAATCATTTCAGCTATCTGCTCCTCAGTTTCCTTATCTTGGAAAATGTAGGAAATGAACTAATAAGAGGTTGATAAATGAAAAGCCATTGGTATTGTCCCAAAGGTGGGTCGAGTGAACCCACAGTAGATAAGTGTGCCTTTTGCAATAGTTTACCTAACCCAATACCTTTATTTCATTTTAAAAGGCAGTGATTTTTCTCCTGTATGAGTCCATAGAAAATTAAACACAAAAGAATAGTATAGTAGGGTAGAGACTTGAACCAGAATAATTTGTATCCAAACTCCATCAAAAGAAAAAGATAAAAAGAGCAAGACAATAATAAGAAACAACTACAAAACAATAGTATCAGTATATCAGCTTGTCCCAGTAATATTTCTATCTAAACTCAAACAATAGGAGAATTATTTTTTGGCAACAATAAGAATGGCTGATGTTAGTAAAGACAATGAAGGTTTACAAAGCGCTTTGCCTACGTTCCGTCATTTGATCCTGTGATGTGGGCACTTAGATATTATGATGGCACTTTGCAGATGAAGAAAAGGAACTCAGGTCATGTAGCTTAGTAATAATGGAGGTGAGATTTGAGCCCAGGTTTTCCTAATTACAAGATAAATGCTCTCTAAGAATCCTTCTTGCTCTAAAATTCTAAGCATATGTTTTCTAAACTAAGTTTTTGAAATCCAGCATCATGATATCTGAGACCCTTCTGATCTACCCTAAGGAGGTAGTGGATAGGATTCCTTCCCTCCACAAGCATTAAGCTTAGGAAGTCAGCAGGGCTGCTGCCACAGGGACAGATGTGATGGGAAAGGCCATTTTCAAGCTCCTTTCTGTGCTGGGTTCACCTTGATGTTCCTTACTCCCATTTCTGCCTGTCAAAAAGTTTCTTGGATCTGGGCTATATTAAAATACGTATAGTATCTACAGTAGGCTGAGGATCATCTCACTGTCCTCTGATTGGGTAAGGTCATTTCTGGGATCTGGGGGCTACATTTTAAGGATGTTTAACTGGGGCATATTCAGAAGAAGGTGTTTGCCTTCTGTTTGCCTCAGTTTCCTCATCTATAAAATGGGGACAATAAGACACAATATGTATTATATATACACCTATATATCATATGTATAAAGTACTTTGTAAACCTTAAAGCATTATCTAATTGTTAGGCAAAAATGGTTCAAAAGATTAGGCGAGGGGAGTATAATTGCTACCTTCAAATACTTCCGCTGATAAAGAGAGATTAGACTTGTTATATGTGACTGACTATAGCATTGAGATCTGTGAAGCTATCTGGGCCGGCAGATTTGGCCTCAATGTACAGAACTTCCTAACAATCTGAAATGAACATAACTGAGATGAACTGGTGCATGCGATAGTGAGTTCTATGGTGACAGCATAACAAGCTGTCCTGAGAAGTGGGCCTATGATAGAAGATCGGAGAGAAGGGAGGGTCATTTTCCATAATTTGTTTCCGCACATAGTGGGCAGGGATGGAGCAAGGCATCAGACCCTTGGAGACTTTATGGAGCAGAGAAATTCCCACTTAAGTATGTGTACTTAAAGTACACTGACTGCCCAGAAATGGCTCCTGGATTTTGAGGAGGGGTCCCAGGCCATACCAACCCTTCCCCATTCCTTCTGTGACACTCCCATACGAAGAAAGCTCTTCAGGAATTCTGAGAAAGTATATTTATGATTCCTGACCAAGGCATGCAAATGAGTCGGGTCTGCAGAGTGTGACGAGAATTATTCCAAATTCTTTTTCCCCTGCAACAACTCACGCCGAACTTCAGATTGATTTGATAGCTCCCTTAGCAGTTGCTTTCATATTTCTGAACCTATAAAATTACATACTTGAAGGTATTATTCATTTTTCTCTACAGAAAACATGCACACCCATAATGCTTTAATAATTATATCCAGATGTATTGGGGGGTCTTGGACAGGGGGTTTCTTTAGCTAATTTGGGAACATACTGAATTTCAGTCTGTATTGAATAGTTCAAGAATGGACAGAATGTTAAGTACCTTTTAAGTCCCCCACTCATGCAATTTTAATATTTTCATCATTGAAGAATGATAGGTTTTTTAAAATGCTATTTCCCCCCCCCTTTTTTTCCTTTCACCTAGCACAAGTCTCATGTTTAACTTAATAAAAGGCCAGGAAAATACCGTGAAGAGCCAGGTTTTCCTGTGTTTCCCTTCTCTCCCTCCACCCTGCTTCCTACTCCATCCCTCAATCTTTGGGATGTAGGGCACAAGAACAGAGAGTTGGGAGTGAAAACTCACTCATTCAGCAAGCATTTCAATGCCAATTATATACCATGTACTATTCTAGTTGCTGGGGCTACAAAGAGAAACACAAAAACAGTATTAGATGTCAAAAACTATGCTTGTTCCATAAGATTTTTATTGATGGTCTTGCCCAGGGGTGGGGAACCTGTGGCCTCCAGGCTACAAGTGACCTTCTAGGTTCTCAAGTGTTTGTAGTCAAAGAGGCCATGCTTGAGGACCTTGAGGTCACAGGTTCCCCACCTCTGGTCTTGGCCTTTTGTGATCTCTCAATTCGTCTTCTGAAGTTCTACAGCACATACCACTCACATCACTTAAAACTATGCTATTTTATAATATAATTATTTTCTTCATATGTGTCCCACAATGATAGTGTGGAATAATTAAAAGAAGGCCATCCTGAAAATCAAGAAGGGGAGAAGGGAATATGTATTTATTAAGTGCCTGCATGCCAGGCACTGCGCTGAGCCCTTCTCGAATATTATCTCATTTGATACAACAGTTCTGAGAAATGTTATGACCCTCATTTTACAATTGAGGAAACTGAGGCAGACAGGTTAAGTGACAGCTAGTAAGTGTCTGAGGCTGGATTTGAACTCAAGTTTCCTGACTCCAGGTCCACTGCTTTATCTACTGTACCACCTAGCTTCCTCTACCGTAGTGCTAACAGCACTGTAATATCATTAAGCACTTACTATAGTACTATGCATTTACTATAATACAAAGAAGAGAAGGAAAAAAAAAACAGTCCCTGCCTCAAGGTGCTTACATTCTAATGGGGAAGAAACATGAAAATAACTAGGTACATACCAAATATATACAAAATAGATGGGAGATGATATCAGAAAGAAAGGCATTAGCAATAGGCAAGACCAGAAAAGGCTTCCTACAGAGCAGAGGATTTGAGCTGAGTATTGATGTATGCCCGTGAAACCAAGAGGTAGAGGAACAAAGGCTTGCTTTCATCTGGCTAAGGTGATCCTCAAATCATATCACCTAAGCAGCCTCTTACTCTGCCTCATTGTAAGGTTGGCTGAAAAAAGACAAGCCATAACAACAAATAAGCCTGTGCAATCACTTAGACCTCCACAGATATCATTGGACAAATCCTCAGGAAACAGATAACCCAAATAGTAGTCTGGGATCCAGGCATGGTTTTCACTGGTCTTGCTTCTTCAAACACCCTAGAAGAAAGATGGTTCTCATGGGTCCCTTCTCCAACACAAGGATAGGAATGAATGAGTAAATAAAGAGTTCATACATGGCGAATGAAAAGTAAGTCCCAACAGATGTTTGGACAGAGGTGAGTTCTACAACTTGCCTTCAATTAGTCTAATAAGGCTTCACAGAGAAGCTGGAAATTCAGGAGATATATGATTGACGGAAGTGAAGAAATGTTAAGTACAGATAAGACATTGTCTCACTTTTACCATCAAATACTGAATAAATGGCCGGCTATTCACCACCACTACCTCTACTGAGGGAGTATTCCATATGGAATGTGTGACAAGACAAATATTGGTCACATCTTTGGTAGGGACTAACAGTATGGGTACTGACATAGTGGAGGGAGAGTTACTAAAGCCAGGTGTAAAATCTTCTAAGAGATTCCAAAAAGGAGGACAGATATTCATGTCTCTGTTCTTTGTGAAGATGAGCTTATGATTCATAACTCCCCTTCACACATATCATGTTGCAGTTAAACTGGTCTTAAACAATATCTGATCTCCTGTTTCAGCTCCTCTGTACAGCTGTCTTCCATACCTTAATGCATTTCCTCTTTACCACTCTTACTTAGAATTCCTTGGTTCCTTCAAGACTCAATTCAAATGCTACTTTTTACATGAAGTCTTTTCTCATCACTATACCCACCCCAGAGGCCAGTTTCTCCCCCTAAAACCAAATTTTAAATTTACTTTTGGAAATATATATACACATATATGTATATGTATGTAGATAGATACTTACATTTTACATATAGTTTTCTTCAATAGAATATAAGCCCCTTGATTTCAGGACCTGTTCTGTTGTCTTTTTAGGCCCAATTTCTCATACAATACCATATACACAGTATATGCTTTAGAAATGCTTGTTGATTGATTAAATAAAGCACTAGGTGTGTATTTATTTATTTATTCATCCATCCATCAATCAAGCATTTATTTAGTGCTTACTATGTGAAAGCACCAAGCTAGGTGTCAATGAGTCATGACTGCAGACATTCATTACATGGTATTACTCATTACAGAGATTTAAGTATGTATTCTAACACTGCCCCTACTCATCTACTCTGCCCCACATATTAAATTGTATACTCTACAAGGGCAAGAATAATGCCAATCAGACAGTAAAAAATAGAGCAAATAGCCCAAAGAGATAAGTACAGCAAAAGCCTATTTTTTGATACACGGACAACCTACTATGTTCTGGTTTCCAAAATTCTGCTCTCTCAGCCTGCAAATTCCATCTCTTAGTGCTCTAATTTCCCAGCTCCTTTCCTCAGCATAGTTACATCCTTTCTTCTTAAATCTGTTGTGAGTCTCTCACTGGAGGACTCACATCTGCCTTCCCTATTTCCTCTGCCTTAGATGTGTATTTTATGTCCTGGACCAGTAGTGTCCAACTTGAAAAGCAAGACAGTCCATACACAAGGATCTCTGCAGGCCACATACTGACATTTTGAAAATGTAACCTTATCTATGCTCTATTATATTTTTATTTATTTTGTTAAATACCCCCCAATTACATTTTAATTTGGTTTGGCAACACTTCCATGAAGCCATCTTTGACGCCGTTACCACTGACTTTTGCTCTGCCTGGACATCACCTTACATGGAGCTCCTATTAGGGCAACTCTGGTTTACAGGCATCTCTTGGCTTTATGGTGTTTTCTTCCCTCACACCTCCATTTCCTTCCCTGTGAGCCAATCAGTATGTCTGGGTCATGGCTTATAATCACAAAACTTTTACTTACTTCTACCCTAACTTTATGCAGTGGGCCTTTTGACTATAACACTTCTCCTTCTCTAGATCTATAAATTATGCTACACACACGTGTGTGTACGTATGTGTATGTGTGTATGTTCAGACTACAGATCGCAGTCTATTCTGTAGTCAGGATTTCCTACTCATCTGTGAAATTCCTCAAAATAGGAGAGTATTCCAAACAGCAGAGGACAGCCTCCTAACAAAGAAACAATAAGAGAAGAGCAAGTGAGACCTCTTGGAATTCAATATACTCTCCATAGCACAGTTGCAAGTGTGTCAGAATATTTTTGGGGGGAATGTCCATTTAATATGAACTGTATGGCACCATGATGCTCAAGTCATCATTAAAAAAAAGTCTACTCATAATGTGACTAGCAAGATGTTGGAAACTTCTAATATTAGCGAATAAGGAACAACCTCACAGAACTTGTAATCTAATTGAGATCACCAAATAGCTAACATACAAGATAACACCTGACTAAAGGCAGAAACAAGAGATGAAGAAAATAGATACTAAAGAGTTGAGAAAAAGGAGAGGTCTGTGAAGGCTGGGTCAGCTTAATTTATTTGTTTTCAGTTTTCAATATTCACTTCCATAAGTTTTAAATTTTCTCCTCCTCCCTCCCTCAATAGAATCTGACCTTATCTGAATTGAGTCTAGGAACTCAAAGCAATAGAGATAATCCAATGTGTTGCTTATAGTCAATAGAGACAGAGATTGGACCTGTGACTCTGCTGGTATAGGGAACTCCCAGGTGAATATTCTCCCTCTACCAATTCAAGTCAACACCTTCTCAGCAACTCACAACCATAGACAATTGCACAGAATGCTCATGTCAGGCTCAAAGAGAAATGTAATCTGTACAAAAGTCTGCTAGGCGGTGCAGCAGATAGAGAGTACTGCATCTGAAGTCAGGAAGACACATTTTTCTGAGTTCATATCTGGCCTCTGATACTTCCTAGTTATGGGACTTTGGGACTAACCCTGCTTGCCTCAGTTTCCTCATTTGTAAAATGAGTTGGAGAAAGAAATGGCAAGGCACTAGTATCTTTGCCAAGAAAACCCCAAATTGGGTCACAAAGAGTCAGATGTAACTGAACAACAATACAGCTATACATAAGGATTCCAATGGGCCACATATTGACATAGTTTTAAAATGTTGTATCATCTATGCTGTATTGCATTTCGATTTGTTTTATTAAATACTTCCTAATTACATTTTAATTTGGTTCCAACATCTAGAACATACTTTCAGTAACTTGCCCAGCCTCACACAACCAACACAGCCAACAAAGAGGTCAGATGTGAACTTGCATCTTCTGACTCTAAGACTAGCTCACTATTTAATCCTTTGTCTTGCCCTGAGTCCAGTAGTAAGTTGTGGTGTTCATTCTTCATTGCCAAAGAAGACCATGCCATCAGAGAAATGATGACATGACTTGCACTTGACTTTGTCTTGAGTGAGGGAAGGCTGTGCAGGTCACCAGCCTCACTTCTCCTCCAGAGCCTTCTGATCCAGTGACCAGATATTCATCAGGATGACTGGAGATGACCCAAGATGCAATGGGAGACCTTGGCCCCCTTTAGGCCAAGGCCTATTCAGATACTCACTTAGGGTGAGGAAACGCTCATTCAGTGAATAGGCTTGTTTTAAGAAGTCATCAGGGGTAGGAGGGAAACAGCAACAGTTACTATTGATAATCACTCTTAAGCCTGGAGAGTCCAGAAAATAGCCCTTAAGTGTAGCTTGGGCAGGGGTCTACTGTGGTACAATCTATGGGCTTCAGAGTGCAGTAGGTTTAAGGTTTTGCGAAAGGTAAGAGGGAATAGGAAGGGAGGGAAGGGGAGGTGAGAGGAGAGTAAACCCCAAAATTAACTGGGCATCCTCTGGCCATCCAAATTTGCCTTCCTTAATAATCCTGTCAATAACAAAAATCCTTAATGACAAAGCATAGCACTTTCCACTTTTGATATTTCACTTGTTAGTCACAAGCAAAAGTTATTCTTATTGGGCAAATGTAGAAATCTGGAAGGAAGGAGCTTATTTACCCCACCTGCATTGTTATTCTAAGGACTCTGCATGAAGCAATCACTGATGTGAGTTCCTTAAGAGGTACTAAAAAACTAAAACAAAAAGTCAAGGAATTCCACAAATATGCGCAAACCTTCTTTGTGCCACACTTGGCACAAAGAACAGTACTACGTGGCCTCTTCCCTCAAGGGTTTTCCATTCTCAGAGAGTAGATATGTCACACAGACAGATTCAGATCTGTACAAAAGAAAAACAGGAAGTCTGCACTGGTGGAGAGAGTTTCTACCCTTGGAATTCCCCCATGCTAACAAAATCACAGGTTGTGACAAAAGAGAGGAAAGAGACAGAGAAAGACATGTTAGTTCCCCTGCATGCATGTCACTATGCTCCCAGTTTGAATTGATGCAAACTCAGTCTGTACTTTCACGACATGAAAAGAAATGACAGGAAGTGTTTTTTCCCAGGCCTCTGATTCTGCAGTATAATGCATCCTGGCAGGGTCTCTGAGGTGCAGGCCTCTGAGGATGCATGGATCACTGCTGATCAGACATTATAACCTCCTTGTTCTTACAGTAGGGCAAATCTTAGCTTCCAGGAACGCGCCCCACACTGAGTGTATTCAAGATTGGGGGAAGGGAGGAGGGAGAATGCAGAAGGACTGAACCCAGCTTGAGAGCCTGGCCTGGGATTTTCCTGGGCTTGCAGGTTTCAGATCTGAGCATTTCTGACCAGTCTTCAACTTCTGGCTTAATTGTAAATAGTTGAGTTTTGCATTCAGACATTGCACTGGATTTGAACAATACCCTGTGTCGTACTTTCAGCTGCCTAGGCCCAGCAAGGAAAAGTGCCTAAGTTCTGAAACTCCCTAACTTCCCATCTATGTACACATAATAATTAAATAATAGTAACAGGTAGCATTTATATAGCACTTGAAGGCAGGTGTTCTTCACTTGGGGTCCATAAAACTTATTTAAAAATCTCTATTTTTTATAACTATTTTTCAGTATAATTGGTTTTCTTTGTAATCTCATGTACTTTATCTTATTCATTTAAAACTATTATGAGAAGGAAATAGACCTCTGGAAGGGTTTATGACACACAAAAAGGTTAGAAGAACCACTGACTTTAAAGTCTGCAACGCTTCCTCTAAAAAAGCCTCAAGGCCACCTCTGCCCTAAACAATCACTTGACCAGTTTCTAAAAATTCAATTCACTCTAAAATGTCAGACTTATAAATACTGCGTTCCACTTTCCACAGGTCTTTAAAGGATAATAAATGCCTAGCCAAATCCCTTCCTTGCCCACCCTGGTTGGCAATGATCTTTCCTCTTTGTTTCCTCCTCTATCATCTTTTTTCTCGCTGTCTTCAATATTTCCCTCCCTATTGGTTGCTTCCTTACTGCCTACAAACTAATCTGATTCTCCCCCATGGTCATTTGATCCACCCCTCCCAGATGGCTATCATCTCATAACTCTCTTCCCTTTCATGGCTAAACTACTTGAGAGGGTGTCCACATTCAGTGCCTCCACTTCCTTTCCTCTATGTCTCTTCTCTTCAGTCTGGTTTTCAGCATCATAATTCAACTAAAGCTGATCTCTCCAAGGTTATTAATGATCTCTCATTGGCCAGATCTATTGGCCTCTTCTTAATCTTCATCCTTCTTGACCTCCCTGAAACTTTTCGTAATGTCAATCATCCATTTCTCCTTGATATTCTCTTCTCTTTATGTTTTCATGACACTCCTCTCTCTTGGTCCTCCCTCCTCCTTGCTTTACTGCTCCATCTCAGTCTCTTTTGTTGGTTCTCTTTGAAGCTGGCTGAGTTGATATTGGGGTTCTCCAACCAGATCATGCTCACTGAACATGCATGATGCTCAAGGCTTTGTCCTGGGCCCTTTGGTCTTTTCTCTCTATATTATTTTGCTTGGTATTCTCATCAGATCCCATGGATTCAATTAACATCTCCATGCAGATGGTTCTACAGTCTACTTATCCAATCCTAACCTTTCCCCTGACCTGTAAGTCTCATATCTTCAACTGCCTATTAGACATCTGTAACTATATATTCCATAGACACCTTAAACTCAACATGTCCAAAATTGAACTAATTATCTTTTCTCTGCCAAGTCTATCCCTCTCTCTAGTTCCCTATTGCTATCAAGGATATCACCACCCTCCCAGTGTCCAAGGCTCACAATCTAAGTATTAGCCTGGACTCATTATTCCCAAATCTGTGTCCAATATGCAGTCAACTCCAGTCAGTTCTTCCCTTATTCTTTTACATGCTCCCATCTCTCCTCTGACCCTGCTACTGCTCTAGTTCAGGTCCTGCCTGGATGATTACACTGGCCCTTTTGTTAATCTCCCTGCCCTCAAGTTTCTCTGGACTCCAAGATCCATCCTCCACTCAGATGCCAAAGTGATCTAAAACACAGGTCTAACCAAACCATCCCTTTATTCAATAAATGCTGCTGGTTTCCTTTTACTTTCAAGATCAAAGATAAAGTTCTCTGGACCCCTTCTTAGCTTTCCAGTCTTTTTACACTTCTCTTTCCTTCCATGCTCCTTTTTAGTCCAGTGGCACTGGCATCCTTTCTGTTTCTTTCACAAGACACTCCATCTCCTACACTTGAATGGCTTTGAAGGCTTCCTTTAAGCCCCAGCTAAAAAATTCCACCTTCTACAAGAAACCTTTCCTGGTCCCCATTAAAACTAGAAGCTTTCTTCTGTGACTATATCCAATTTATCTTGTATATATTTTGTTTGTACATAGTTGTTTTCATGCTGTCTCTTCTGTTAGACTGCGGGCTTCCTGAGATACTGAAACTCGAAATTCTTTGCTTCTTTGTTTTTAGCCTTTCCTGATATTCCTAGTACTTGGTGTAGTATCTGGCACATAGCATGTGCTTAATAACTACTTGTAGACTTGACCTGCTTACAAAGTAGTTTGTAAACCTTAAACTCTAAATCTGGATTTAGTCAAAGGGCCACTCTTAAGGATTTAGAGGAGGCCTTGAGGCCACAGGTTCCCCACTCTTCCTCTAGCATAAGTTTTGCTTCTTTTTATTACTATTATTAGATCATTCCTATTTCCTTAACATCAAGAGAATTTGAGAAAGCTCCCCACAGTACAGCAGTATATGATGGGGTTATATAACAATACTACAGTAGCACAAGACAGTACAAGAGACAGCCCAGTTGTAATGAGATCTGTGTCCATTGGAATACTGGAGTATTAGATTGCAAGATCAGAGATTTGGATTTGGAAGGGATTTCATGGGCCACCTAATCCAAATCTGGTTTTTAAAATTTTTTTCCTTTTATTTTCTTTTATTTATTTTCAGTGTTCTACAATCAATACCATATAACTCAGATTTTTTTCCCTCCCTCACCTTTCCTTCCCTCTCCCTCCCAGAGATGGCATAAAATTTTACATAGGTTCTACACATATATTCCTATCAAATACATTTTCACCATAGTCATGTTGTATAGAAGAATTAAAATGAATGGGAGAAATCATATAACAAACCAAAACATAATACAAAACAAAATGATCTGCTGCATTCTGTGACTGAATTCCATAGTTCTTTCTGTGGATGTGGAAGGCATTTTTTCCCAAAAAACCATTGGGAATTTTTTACGTCCTTGCATTGCAATGAAGTTCTAAGTCCACCAGAAAAAATCCTCACATACTGTGGTTGTTGCTATGCACAAAGTTCTCCTGGTTCTGCTCCTTTCACTCAGCAT
>CM053771.1:92052408-92070526 GCA_028658325.1 Potorous gilbertii
GAGTGTTGAGCCTGGAGTCAGGATGATTTGTTTTCCTGAGTTCAAATCTAGTCTCAGACACTTATTAGCTATGTGACCCTGGGCAGGTCATTTAATTCTGGTTGCCTCAATTTCCTCAGGTGTAAAATGAGCCAGAAAAGGAAATGGCAAACCACTCCAATATCTTTGCCAAGAAAACCCCGAATGGAGTCACGAAGAGAAAAGGACTCAACAACAACATTGTTAATTATTAATAACCTTTTCTCTGACTGAGAAAATTGAGCAACTCCCCAAGAGAAATTCAGGAATGAAGGAATTCAGCAGGTGCAACAATTTCAGGAATGACATTCAGGAGGCGCAGCAACCTCTGGAAGATACCTAGGCATTTTACTGGTAGCCTTTGGAAAAGTTAGCATTTGTTACATTTTTCTCAGGAAGAGAAGAGCAGCTTAGAGTTTTAGGTTATTACAGTTAGGGGGCAGATTTCTTATCATTACTTTATAGATAAAGAAACTGACTTTAATTTACCTTTTTCTGTCATCACATATTTTCTCAATCCATGAATGCAGTATTATAATTATTATAATATATATTTATTAATATATATTAATATTAATTAATTAATATTAATGTATAATTATTATAATATAAATAATATATATTACTTGTGTTTGTCCTTCGTTTTCCAAGAGGACTATGACATCAAGGAAATGATGACATGACTTGCAGTTGACTTTGATTTGAGTGAGGGAAGGCTGTGCAAAGTCACTTTCTCCTCTGGAGCCATCAGGAGGTCTGGAGATAGCCCCTCCAAGAAATGTAGTATACCTGTGAATCATGGAATACCACAACCTTAAAAAAATCAAAATTCTATCTTTTTAACACCAATATTACTCCCAGGGATCCCATATGGTTGTGAATTTTAAAACTGTGATCTTACATGAATTGAAAGTGTTGGTGATCTTAAATATGAAGATATCACCAGTGATAGTAGATATCTGTTACAATCACCCCTTTCTAAAAGACATCATTGAGAACATATATGAACCAGAAGAGGAGGTGGGTCAGTCATGTATCAACAGGGAGGCAATCCAAGGGTTCCACTGATGTCCACAAAACATTCAAAGACCAGAAGAAGGTTTCCAGTTAATTAGGTAAATCCTCTATGGCTGATTAAAGAGGAATCATGCAAGGTAAGAAAGCATGGATGGCCTTGTGACTCATACTTTGGAGGAGAATGCCCACACTAATGAGGTCATGGATCAATCAAAGTATATTGGCCCAGGTACAGGCTGAGCATCTGATTTTTACAAAAAGCCTATTGGAGGAAGGGTGGAGAGTGGGGATAGGCTGAACTAGGAGCAATGGTGGAAGTTGGGAACATGCACATTCCAGCTTGTTAGAAAGAAAAACTTGGGATGGCCTCTGTAATTAGATCTTAAAGTCTTTGATGTGATTCTGGATGACTTCTTGTTGGGAATATTATGGAGATAATTCCTGCTTTGTTATGAATTAAACTAGATGAACCATATAGTCATATGTTTAGAGCTGAAATGACCCCAGAGGATATCTATCTCATGCTTCTCATTTATCAAATGAGAAAACTGAGACCCAGAGAGAAGTGACTCTCCCAGGGTCACACAGGTAATAAGTTTTAAAGCTAAAATTTGAACATAGGTCTTCTACCATCAAAATCATCATTCCTTCCTCTGTACCAACACTAATCTCTGAGATCTCTTTTGATTCTGAGTATGGTTTATAATAGTATTTATTGATTATAATCAATATTTTTGCTTATATTTATTGATTATAATCAATATTTTTGCTTATATTTATTGATTATAATCACTATTTTTCAAGATATATATAAATTTTTATTTTAAAATAAATCTCATTTTCAAGTGTGGCTTATATTAGGGGAAAACAATATTCTAGTCCATATGACAAGTGGAGAGTATGAAAAGTGGGAGAGTACTGGGAGGGAACATGGGTATACCTAGGCATTAAGGAAGAGAGGAGTGGTTGTGTTTGTTGGACAATGAGTAATCTTGGCTTGACTTGAGAAAACACTATTTGGAAGAGTATTATAGGAAATTAAGTGGGATAAGTAGAATGAATCCTGCCAATGAAGGGCTTTGAAAGACAAGCAGAGGAGTTTGTCCTTACTACAATAAGCAGTATGGTTTCTTTCTATAGAGCTTTGACTATAAAGTTATTATCTGTGGCTTGTATTAGTTTTCAGCTGTAAAGTGCTTCTAGGGATTAGTTTCATTACAAAAAGCAAGACCACCTTAGGTTTTAACTGTCCCCTCAATGGCTGGTAACTTGAACTTGAAGCCACTGCTCACCTTCTTTCTTAACAATGCAGTGTACCAAAGAAGGATCTCTTGTTCCATACACTAGAGAAACAACCCAGCTTCTGTTGCTTTTCTTTCATTTATAATAAACTATAAACCATTGTGCCAGGACTCCTTCATTGGTTGTTCCTGCATGGACAAAGGCGTCCTCATTACTACAAATGGCAGAGTCACATGATATATGATGTTCTTTTCTTTTGCATTATGCATGGCTTTTTTCTTGCTTTTCTATTCTTGCTGACAGCACTGGAGTTCAAGCCCTCATTGCCTCTCCTGTGGGTTATTACAATAGCCTCCTGATTACTCTTCCTTCTTCTCATCTAGTCCCTCTTCAATCTGTCCTCCTTGCTTATTATGAAAATAATCCTCTTAATACATGGTTTTCACCATATAGCTCTCCTCCTCCAAATTCTCCAATACGTCACCATTACTTGCTAAATATGTCCCGACTCTGGGCCCTCTGTAAGGTGCAGCTGGCTGACCTCTTCAGTTTTCTTTTTTAAACACATCATTGCTGCCAAACTGAACAATCCACTCTTCCAATCTCTTTTTTATACTTGTTCATGGCATCTCACATGTATAGAATGGTCTTCCCCACCTCCACTCTGGCCAGCTGAAATTTTTTTCCCATCCTTCAAGGGGCTCTCAGGTATCTCCTTCGCAAGAAGCCTTCCTTGATTCCATTTTCCCCTACCACACACATCTGCTAGAGATAGTCACTTACTGTTTGGATGTCTTGCTGTACATAGGTACATACTTCTACACATCTATCATATTCCAATTTATTTTATAGCTATTTGTATCCATGTATTATCTCTGCTATTATTCTTCAAAGCTATTCAAAAACAGGAAGCAAGTCTTTTTCATCTTTGTATCTCTCATAGCACTTAATACTAAATTTGCACTTAATAGACTTGCTATCATTGTTGTTGGATATGTTCAGGACCATAGGTTTAGAGCAGGAAGGCACTGTACAGATCATCTGGTACAATGCTCTTACATGAAATATGAGGAAACTGAGGCACAGGGAGGTGATTAAGTGACTTACCTGAGGTTGCACAAGTAATTTAGTATATCTTTAAGCTAGAATTAAAACCCAGGTACTCTGCCTCCAGCCCAGTGCACTTGCCATTATAACATATTCTTCTCCTAATTCTCTTCATGACCTCCAGTGGTATGTCAACTCATTGGTCAGAGAACTCACAATTAGAATACTAATAGTTAAATTTATTATTTTTAAATGTGTTATTAGATAATTTAAAAAAAATAAGATTCTCAAAGAAATTGAGCATCTAATGTAAGACTGTTGCCTTAATGGACTAGACTTTGACTCTTCCTTTTAAAACAGACATATTGAAATGTTTTCATTGAAGAAAAAACACAAGGAAATCTCAGCGGAAATCATAATTCAGCTTATGAATCAATTGCATTCTGAAAATTTGCTAACTTATCACTTGTCTAGAAGTCAGGATGTATTTTCCAGTGGAAAGTTTTTATAAATAAAGGTTTCTAGTTAAAAGCCCCCAAGATCTAGTTGACCCATAAAAATATATGTAATTAATAACTGTAGACAGATTTTGAGGCAGCAGTGGAGCAAAGCTCCAGCCTCAGTGCTTGGGGTTCCAGCTTAACAGAGATGAGGGAGTGACCTTTGACTTCAGTAGCTCAGATACTGAGAACGGCAGTTAGGGCTTCCCATGGTGCTCAAAATGGCCAACAGTAGATAGATATATAGAGTTCCTTTTTTTTTTTTAAAGTAAAACGTTTAACATTGTTTGAAAGAAGAATGAGAGGACTCTCCCAATCCAGTGGTTGGAGGTCCATAGGTGTCTGTTGCACATTTTTGAACTTTTTATCAGTTGAACAGATTTTTGTCCTCCTTTTTTTTTCAAATCTTCAAAAATGCTATTTGTTGTATAGGATGGTTCTCTAGGAGGAGGAGGAGGAGGAGAAGAAGAGGACAAATGGAGGAGAGAGGAAACTCTGGTGATGTAAAAAAAATGCATCAGTAAAAACCTCTTTTTAATAAAGAAAAGTCAAGTGTTTATATAAAGCAAGGTACCTACATTAAGCTAGTTGTTCCTGAGGAACTAAGCTGCTTTGTCTCTAAGACCTACCTATGTGGAGGTGGGGATTTATACAAATCATATAATAGTGGGAACGTGTATTGGAACTAAACTTACAATTTTACTGGTATAGAAAACTCCCAGGTGAGTATTTTGGCATTAAAAAATGGGCTTTAAAGGCAAAGCAAACCTGGGATCATGGGAAATATGATACAGAAGTCCCCCAATGTGATATTGTCCTCATTCTATTCAATCCTAGTTCCACCTCATTGGTCTCTCTGCCACATATGAAGGAAGGAAGGAAGGAAGGATTAAATATTAAGTATTAAGTGTTTCCAATGTGCAAAATACTGGTGATACAAAGATAAAAGGAAGACAGCTAGAACTATCATCCTAGCTGGGGAGACAGCAATCTGGAAGGTTCCAGCTGCAGAATATATGGAAAAGTTCCATGGTCATTAGAGAACAAAGTATATGTTAATGTCTTTAATATCTCTTTAATGTCATTGTCCCTAATAAAATGATGTCACTTTCTGGTGCTCAACCATTTAATGGTGCCAAAGATTTTGGTGGCAAGAACTTTCTTTTCTGTGTCTTCCATAACTATACATGTAGCACCTGCAGGAACAGTTGCCAGGCTGCATCTCCATGGAGTTTTTATCCAGGGATGGTGGCTGAGGGCACAAGTCTGAAGATATTGTTATCTGGAAGTCTCTGGGGTCTTGAGCTCTCTTTATCAGGATCTGAGGGAAAATGGTGGTCAAGATGATGGTGGTGGTGGTGGTTTGACATGGCTGACAAATGCTGCCTCCCAACTCTCCTTCATGGTGCCATGCTGTGTCAGCTAGGCTGGCTTGCCAGCTCTGTGTAATTGATTGTCAACTGATAGGAATGACTCGTCCCTTCTCCATAGGAGTTGTCTCCCTGGATTATGACTATGAAGTCTAGGATATGATAACAGCACTGGTGATCTATAGGATTTGGAGGTGTGAAGACACTTCCAGGGCTCTTGTGCCTATCAGACTGTTGGTAGTAATTGATGAGTAAGTGATGAGGAAGGTGGAACCCCTCTCTATAATTATCCCCTCAAAGATAGCTGTGAGACATGAATATTCCCAAGATTCTTGGTCTCAGAATCCTAAGTTGTCTCCATCAGGGTCTGAGAGGAAATTGAGTGGTGGTAGTGATTTAACTTGTCTAGCACCTGTTGTCTCCTGTCTCTCCCTCAGGTATCTTGCCACTTGGAGGTGATGCCACTTCCAGGATATTTGTGCTGATAGATTAATTTTATGGACTACCCTTCCACTTTCATTTCTTGGTGAAGATGGAGCAATGTGGAGAGTCTTACAAGTTAGAGGCAATAAATGGTTGAACAATAGTAGTGGCTATTTGAGTGGTGGGGAAGAGAGGAATCATATACTCTAATTGTGATTCACTCCCTACCAATGGGTTCCTTTCTCCCTCATAATACTTGAAACCTTTCTTTAATGGTACCTCTTACATCCTATCTGGTACTGTAATTATTTGCTTATTTGTCTTATCTGCCTCCTATTAAATTTAAGCTTCTTGACTACCAATTTCTCGCTGGCAGTGGTACATAGTAGTAGGTACATTGGACTTGGATTTAGGGGACATGGATTCAAAAATTGGTTATGATGCTTACAAATTGTGTGACTGTGAAGTGAGCAAATCACTTTACTTCCCACTTCCCAAACTTCTCCATTTCCTTATTTGGAAAGTGGGTTTAGAAATATTTGCACTACCTGCCTGTCTCACAGAATTGTTGTAAAGAAAGCAAATCTTAAGTGGTATTGAAATGTGAGTTGGTATTATTTCCCATCAAGAAATGCAATACTTCCTCTTTCTATAGTACCTGAGTGGGCACTTAGTAAATATTTGAGTCAAATTTCTAGATCTTAAGCCCGGGAACTATATCCCAAACTATTTAACAATGATTCCACCAGTCATTTTGCCGATATTCTATACTGTTTTCTTTGTGTAAGAAATTATAAAGAAGGCTTCAGTCATTTATTTTATTTATTATAAGATAGGTTCTGGAAAATAAAGCTTAGGAGAACATCAGAAATGAAATTTACATGTTTTGAGATCATTGGATATTGGAGGGTTATAAATCCCTCATGGGATTTATGCTGAATGGAAACCCCATTTCCTCCCACTCGAACAAGGTAAATCCAGAACAAAATAAAAGCATTCAAAGTTATTTCAAATGGTCCCTCAGGAAACCAATGACCTCTGATTAAACACATTAAGCCCCAAAATGCATAGGCTGTAGAGTTCAGTGTATTTATGAAATGAAAATGAAAATGAAAATTAAAAACCCCAGCAAATCTCCGTGTCACTGAGAAAAGCAATTAAATTCCATTCCATTCCATTGAAGAAGAGAATGCAGTAATTTAACATTGAAAATGTAAACCCAACAATGAGGGGAGAAAACTGCCTGTGGATCAAGTTTCCAAATACATTTTTCTCATTTTCATTGAAATGGAGACCAAACCAAAAGCCATACACCAGTGTACACAAGGCAAAGTGGGATTTGCTGCTGGAAGAGCCATATTGCAGTTAACCTTGGAGGTTAGAACTAGGTATTTCCTTGACTAGCATACTCAAAATAGCAGAATAAAAAAAAAACCTTCCCAATATCTATACCTAGATTGTTAGAGAATCTCAAAGCTGTAAAGGACCTTAGAAACCACATAGACCAATTTGTCTCTAAAAAAGAATGTGTCCTATGGTCATTAGAAAACTGGTCATGCAGCTTCCACTTGGAGACCTCCAGTCATAAAGAAGCCCTTCCTTCAGCACAACTCTCATTATTAAAAAGTTTGACCTTACACTGAGCTGAAATTCTGCCACTGTCTCCTCTGCCCATTGCTCCCCTTTCTGCCCTCTGGGGCCAGACAGAACAAATCTAATCCCTCTTCCACAGGACAGTTTTTCAAATTCTCTAAGACAGCTTTATGCCACCCCATCACCCCACTCTGCACCCCCACCTAACTCTTCATTTCCCCAGGCTAAACATTTCCAGTTGTTCCAACCAAGGAAATTTTAACCTAATAGAGTAGGCTGGAAGTGAATTCATTTCAGAACAACTTCCATTTCTTTAGTGACTTTAGATCTGCCCTAGATGCATATAAAGTCAGTTAAAAGTGATTCCAAGGATTAAATCACTTGTTTCCCAGATTCCTGATGGGAAAAGAGGCCAGTATCTGTATGAGTAATTATGACCATAGCTCACATTCATACAGGGACTACTTATTGGAAATAAAGCTCTTCTTAGATTGTAAAACACTATGTAAATGGGAGCTGTTATTATTTACATACATTATCTCATTTGATTCTCATAACAGTCTTGTGGGGCAGATAGCATGAACGCTGCTTTTGCCGTTTTATGGTTGAGGAAACTCAAGCTCAAGAACAAGTTAAATGATTTGCATAAGACCACACAGGTAATAAATGATAGGCCCAGGACTCCATAATTTAGTATTGCTTCCATCACAGCACAATACATCTCTAATCTCCCAAATGCCCAAGACAGGAAAATGAGGCAACAGTAATTTCATCACCTGGAAGAATTCTGGTCTTAAGGCTGCTGTACCCAATTTAATCCAATCCAATAAGCATTTGCTTTGGACAAGGCACTGGGGACACAAAACAAGAACAGCCCTGATCTTATGGAATTTACATACTTCTGGGGGCAAATAGCATGTGAACAGATAATATATACATTTCAAATCTGGCCCCAGACACTTACTAGCTGTGTGACCCTGGGCAAATCATTAATCCTGTTAGCCTCTGTTCCTCATCTATAAAATGAGCTGGAGAAGGATATGGCAGACTGCTCCAGTATCTTTGCCAAGAAAACCAAAAATGGGGTCATAAAGAGTTGGACATGACTGAAAAATGACTCAACAAAATGGTGGCATGTACGAAGGGGAGTAAAATGAAATGAGCACGGAAAAGTGAGCTCTAGTTAGATTGTGAAGATCTTTAAATGCCAAGCTGAGGAGTTTTTATTTTGTCCTAGAGTCCTTGGGGAATTGATCATCATAAGATTTGGAATAAATCAGGTTATTCAATTGGAAATCAGTTGGAAAGTTTGCAAAATGCGGAATTAACCTGGACCTACTTCAGACCAGGTTCTCTATGTTTAACACAGAAGCACACACAAACAGATGCACATGCGCATGTGACTCAAAGAATATCCTAAAGGTTGATTGCCCAGTGTGTTGTCCATGTTTATGGGTCACCTTCTTCTTCAGACAACTAAATGTCTTCATCAAAATCTTTATTATTAGAAGAAAGAATCTGACTCCATGGGTCATAGCTAATCTCCTCTACATAATCTTCCTTTGTTGAAATTTTAAGGATCTCTTAGATGGTCATGGTGCCAAGAATAATGTTGGATTTTTAAATAATTAATAGTCTTCTGGGAAGAGTAGACCTTGAAATGTCAAAAAAACCATAGGGACTTTGGCCAAGAGAATGACTCATGGCTCTCCTGATAAATAACCATTCAGCAACTTTCTTCAATTAGTTCAATAACTGTCCAAAAATTGACTGCCTCAGGAGGTGATGAACTTCCTCAGTACTAGGAGAATTCATTTGTTGGAGATACTGTTGAGGGAAATCATTCCACTGGTAGAAATTGAACTAAATAACCTTTAAGGTCCATTCCAGTGATTCTGTGATCCTTAAGAGTGTTTTAAGAAATATGTTTTTCTATTCCTCTGCTGTGAAATATTTATCCAATAGTTGTGTATAAACTACTTTTTCCTAGTAAAGGACAATGGAATTATTTGTTCCGCTAACACTGTCTTTGAATAGCTTGAGGCTCACAATTGGTAAAGATCTTGGCATAGACAGGTAACTACTTGTACAGTAATTTTCTTTTTCACTTAGCTCTTAAAGAACAATATCTTGTTGTTTAGTCGTCTAACTTTTTGTGACCCCATTTGGGATTTTCTTGGCGAAGATACTAGAATGGTTTGCCATTTCCTTCTCCAGCTCATTTTATAGATGAGAAAACTGAGTTAAACAAGATTAAGTGACCTGCCCAAGGTCACACAGCGACTAAATACCTGAGGCCACATTTGAACTCAGGCAGGCTCCAGGTCTGGCACTCTCTCCACTGGGCCACCTAGCTGTCCAAACAATAATAAATAGATTCATCAAACTTAGACTGATTTTAAATGCCTCATATAATCTTATGAAATTAATTTTTAATTCCTATACCACATAGCACAAACATATTCATACAATTATATCTTGTCTATTTCTTTGTGTCCGAGTTTGTGTCTCTCTCCTGTGCCTCTATGTACATTTCTCTTTGTCTATAGACTCGTATCTGTGCAGTGTTAAAGATTGTTTTGCGAAAGCAGTGGAGAAAAAGTGTTTTAATCCTTAGAATCAATTTTGACTCATTTTACGAGCACCCAAGGCAAATTTGATGTGATGGGAAAATGCTGAGACCCTTACTTTATATATAATTTGTATTTACAGTGTTTATCTGAGTACACGCTATTTCCCTCCAGTATGATCTATACTTCTTTAGGTTTCATGTGGCTTCATGTGGCTACAACCCTATTTCAGGCCTTCATCTCCCTTTCCCTCTACTCTTATGACAACTTTTTCATTGGTCTTCCTGCTTCCAGTGAATACTGGAGTAGATACTCTTTTTAGTCTACTTTCCATACTACTCTGAAATAGATATTTTAAAATTTTTCTTTATCATTCAAAAAATCACCTCCTTTAGTTATTTTTTTGACTTTGTGTTTCAACACCTTCATAATAATTTTCTGTTCCTCAATCAAAAAAGCTTGTTTAACCTTATCATGAATATATTTAGTACACATGAAGCTACCGTTAATCCTGCTGACGTTTTTTTTTTATTGTCTTAGTCTCATAAGAACTTCGAGCCTCACTGGAAAAATAGCTCTAATTCTTCCTCAACACATACCATAGGCTGATACTAGTGTTTTTCCCATTTTGAGGGGCATAAAAGTAAATTGCTATTATCTGGAGTTCTGTGACAACCAAGTTTTGTTAGAAGCTATGCTGTAGAAACAACTATGGTGCTATATAAGAATGCTGAATTATTTGGTAATATCTATCAGTACCATAACCTAAGAGGAAAAAGCCCAGACTAATACTCCTGAAGCCAGAGTTAGGCTGGATCCAGTTCAAGGAGCTGATTATTAAAATTTCAATGTGAGCATTCACACCTCAGAAATGGACAAATGCTAAAAGGCAGGGCTTGACTTATTGTTTTGTTGAGTGTCTACTCTAGACTTAAGAAGAGATGAAGAAAATATTAATAATGCAAGTTAAACTTAAAAGTGTGTTGTGAGTTCTCCCTCCTTTCTCAGATTGCTAGTTGTTAAATATTTGCCAGCACACCACTGCCTAAAGCCCAGACCTAACTCTGTTCTTCCCCTGCACGAGAAACTTCATTGACTTCCTGTTGGCTGTAGGATAAAATGCAAATTCTCTTGTTTGGCACTTAAAATTCTTCACAATCTAACACTTACCTATCCTTCCAGACTTGTTTTCCTTCCCCTCACATGCTTGCCATTCCCGACTAATTGTCCCCTACACATGATATTCCCATCACCCCTCTCCATGTCTTTGCAAGACTTTTCCCTAAGCTTAGAAATGTACTCACTCCTCACCTCCTCCTCTTAGATAGTATTTCTCCATTTGAGGCTTACCTGATGGGCCACAACTGATGGCAAGGCCTTTCCTGACCTTCCCAATCATTAACAATTCTGCCTTCTCCTATAACATTTTAGTTTACTCTGTTTGTATTTTATATTTACACATCTTTTATATGTGGTTTCCCTCCAGTCGAATGTAAGGCCTTTGTAGGTTTGGACTGTTTGTTTTGTATCTTTGTATCCTAAGCCTCAACACAGTGCCCATCGCATAGCAAATGCTTACTGAATGTCAATTGATTTGATTTGTCTCTCCTTCCTTCCCTGTTGGCATAATTAACTCTTACCTAGGCAATGTAGAAGCCCCTGGGAGGGGAACAGAAAATGGCAGCAATGTAGAAGCCCCTGAGAGGGGAACAGAAAATGGCAGAGTATTGACTGCGGTGAAACAGAATCTAGAACAGGGACTTATGGTTGGGGGAGGGCAGGAGCATGGTATAGGGAAATGAGCCCAGGACTTGAGTTCCAAATCCCAGCTGCAGCAATGATTGTGTGACCTTGGACAACTCACATTTCTTCTGCAGACCCGTTTCTTCATCAGATCAGTGGCAAATTAGATAAAGCCCTGGCCAGAGTCAGAATGACCAGAGTTCAGATCCAGCTTTACATACCCATTGGCTGGGGAATGCTAGACAAGTCATATAATGGATGTTAGCCTCAGTTTCCTCATTTGTAAAAATGTGATAGTAATAGCACTTACTTGCAGGGTATCACATGAATCAAGTGCAATAAGAGGTGTAAAGTTCTTGCCTCCTTCAAGCACTAGCTACTATCACCATCATCCTTATTGTTATTTATAACAGGGTAATGGTTATTACCTGTTCTGTTCTCCTCCAGGGCTAATGTAAGAATCAGGTGAGACATTGTATCTAAAGCACTAAAAGTTACCTTATATCAACTCTCATAGCTGTTCGTATTATCCTCCTACAACCCAAGGACATAGTTTGTTTTCAGTTCTCAAAGGGGTCTCCTCACCATCCTCCCCTTATCCTTCATCCCAGCCCCAGCTCCTACCAGACTTTGTAATCAGAAGTTACACCCTCCAGTGCAATCATTTTAAAACAGTCTCTAGGTTGTGTAACTTTTCATATCGTGGTACTTGGTATCCTCTGGGCACAGGTTTTCAGTAAAACAGCAGTGATGAAGCATTTGCTTCTTGCTTGGAATCAATTCTGATTAATAAATGAACCTGGCAAAGCAGTGTAGGCCTTTGCATCTATGCCCAATACCAGATGAGCCCCATGGCCAGGTAGATGGTTCTTGTGTGTCCTGCTTGGGCTGAACTGGTTTCTTATCTGGAGCTCAATCACCAGTTGCCTCTAAAATAAAATCCAAATTCCTGTCTTTGGTATTTGAAGCTCTTTACATTCTGACTCTTAACCATTCTAGTTGTATTGCTTATTAACTTAGCCTTTCTTTATATCCCCGGCACATATGCCTGGCATATAGTAAGCATTTAATAAGTTCTTGTTGATTGATTGGTTCCTGAACTCTACCTTGCAACCATACTGGCTTACTTGGTATTATAAAAAGGACTTTCTTTCTCCCTCCTCTCATACAATCCTTAGCTTCCTTCAAAATTCATTCGAATGCCGCCTCTGATGTGCGGTCTATTAGGATCCCCTCTCCCTCCCAGCTGTGGCCTTTGACACCCACATTTCTCAGTATTTACTTTGTAAATATTTTCTATTTACTTATCTATATTCATGCTGTTTTCCTTGAGGGACTATATGGTGCTTGAGGGCAGGGCTGGTTTCCTTAGCACCTAGTGTAGTCCCTAGTGTATACAAGGTACTTATTAAATGCTTATTGAATAAATCAAAGTTAACATACCTAATTGGTAGAACCAAGTGTCTTCCCTTTGTCTACAGTCACAGATTAGACCGACAGCGACCATTAATAACGATGTTTAGAAAATGTCTGCCATGTGCCAGGCACTAGAACACAAAGAGATATATGATACCATCATGGAATCCCAACTCCTCACTTTGGAAAGGGACCTCAGAGACCAACTAGTGCACCCTACATGGAAACAAAGTTCCCCTCTCAAACTTGCCTGGTCATCCAGTGTGTTATCAATTAAGGAGAAACCCACTGCCTTAGGAGGAAAGTCATTCCACTTTAGGATGGTTTCAAATGCTGGACATTTTTTCTTATACCAAATCCAGATTTTCCTCTTTGCAATATCCACCCATTTCTTCTAAATCTACATTTTGATCTGAACCAACCTGCACAAGTCTAATCCCTCTTCCCCATTACTTAACAGCCTTTCAGATACATGCAGACAGCTGCTCCATCCCTGTTTCAAGATCTGCTCCTTGCCCACAAATACCATATCATCTAGTTGGAGAGAAATACCATAAAGAGGTAAAAAGCAACAGAACACTTAGGTAACCTGAGACAAAGAAGCCGGGCCATGTTACTACTTTCCAAGTCTTGGGAGTAACAGAAGTGACTCACCTTTGACAAATTAAGTCAAAAGGTACCTATTATGTTCCATGCGCTGTACTAAGAGACAAGGATACAAGAAAAGAAAGAAAACAAAAAAACCTAGACTCTGCTTTTAACAAGCTCATAGTCTTATGGGAGGGGAAAAGACTTGCAAACAACTCTAACAAGTTATATACAGGACAAATTGGAGATGATCCCAAAGGAAAGGTGCCAGCATTAAGGGGATCCAGAAAGACTGAGCTGAGACTTGAAGAAACCAGGGAATCCAGGAGGTAGAGTTGAGGAGGAAGAGTTTGAAGGGTAGGGGATGGACAGAATTGGAAGAGTGTTATGTTGGAGCAACAGTGTCACTGAATCATTGCGTATGCAGAAGAGAGTAAGATATAAAAAGGCTGGAAAGGTAGAAAGAGGGCAGGTTACAAAGGGCTTTAAAAGTTTAACGGAGGATTATTTTGTTACCTCACTTCTTAAAAGGACAGTGTGGTGTAATGGAAAAAACTCTGGATTTAGAAATGGGAGATCTCTTACAAATCAGTCAGTCCATCTCATCTGGCACTAGCTGTGTGACACAGGCCAATGTCTTAATGTATCTGATTCTCACTTTCCTCTTTTATAAAATTGAAATAATGGTCCATATAGTTCCTAGCTCACAGATTCATGAGGTTACCATGAGATAATATATGAAAACATCCCCTGCGAACCTTAAAAGGTTATATGAATGAATACTAAAACATATAAATTTTTACTTGATGTCTTCTGTTTTTATAACACCTTCATTTTTGAATGTATCCTTCAGCCCTTCCCTATTCAGAGAGAGAAACCCCATGTCACATCGAGGTAACTCCAGCTACTAAGAAGTTTTTTCTTACATCAAGCCTACATTTTCTTCTTTGCAGTATTCACTCATTTCTTCTAAGTAAGCCATTTGTTGTAGGCTTACAACAAAGCATAAAAAGAAAGAAAGAAAGAAAGGCAGTTCCACAAAACTCTCCAAGACATCAACCAAGGCTGGTAGTAGGTGCAATACTCTATGGATACCCATGGTCCTCCTCTGTACCTCTGTAGACAAGGGAGAAAGGTGCTTCTTCTCATCTTTTTTTAAAGTCAAACTTTGTAACTGCAAGTACAGCTTTTACTTTATTGTTATAGCAAAGACTTAGAAAAAAAAAGTGGGTGAGGAATGGCCAAGTAAATGTAACATAAATATAACATAATATTACTGTGTCATAAGAATGATGAGGATAAAGAGCACAGAAAAACGGAAAGATGTACATGAACTGGTACAGGGTGAATAAGCAGAACCGAAGGGTGATATTCATGTGACTGCAACAAGGCAAAAAGTCAACAAGCATTTATTAAGTGCTTACTATATACCAGAGAGAAAAATAATACAACATAACTGGACACTATGTGATCATGTAATAATTTTTACATGGTTGTTAACAATAAGCCTGGCCCTAGGGAGAAGATAATAACTTAACTTCCGCCTTTCATTAGAGAAGTAGAAAACTATGGCTATGGAATGTTACCAATATTGTTAGAGACAACCAATATATTAATTGTTTTTTGCTGAACTGTGGGGTTTAAAATTTTTTGTTACAAGGGAAGCCTTACTGACTAGGGGAGTAGAGGGGAGAAGGCTGGAAGGGAAATTAATCAATCATCAAGTACTTATTGAGCACAAATTCTGTGCCAGGTTACATAGAGAGTAGATAGATGGTAGCTGTAGAGGGGAAGTCACTAGCAGCTGGGGAACTGGGAAAGACCTCCTGCAGGAGGAGATATAAAAACAAAAATCATCAAGCAAAGTGCTTCATAAAGTCAGCTATTATTATTGAAAATTACACATTCATTCACCATTGAGCAAACATGTATTGAGCATCTACTGTTTATAAGGCAGTGAGAGATATAAAACTAAGAATAAAATGTGGTTTTTATCATTAGGGGGTTTCCAGTCTACTTGGGAATATGACATAGCCAACAAAAACTAGCGAAATGTCAGTGCATAAGATAAGTATGTGGGAAGACCTTTGCCTCCTAATTGTTAAAACTCTGAGAGGAGATGTTGGTTGTATACCTTGGATCTTGTTAGAAGGACATATAACTCTAGAGACTCTTTGTGAGACACTTGAAGAGAAAGACTCTGGAAATATGTAGGGAAAGCTCACTCTTCAGTATGTCTCTGATTTTCAATTTGTCTTCTCAGAGAGTTGAGGGAGAGTATGAGATTAGGCCCTCTCTCTTGCTTGAGGTCATGTCTTTAGCTTCCAAAGTCTTTATTTTTTCCAAAGAGTCTCTGGAATCACTCATATTTCTGCCACCAACTCCTTCCCTTACTCAGGTACACAATCAGTAGCATCTCACATCTCTTCCATCAGTTAGAAGTCACGTCTTCTTCCATAAATGCAGTAGCACAAATAAAAACCCAGGCTTAGTTGGAAGCTCAGTTATGCTAGGTGTAATTCAATTTTTTTTGCTGAATTTAAAGGGTAAAGTACAGGAAAGATGGGAAGAGAACATGAGACAGATAAAATGTCTTTCCTATTTTAATCTACAGAAGGTTTTCCTCCAGATGAGGGGTGAAAAGAATGACTTAGAAATCCCATGTGGAAATAGGTAATGTGGTTGAGTTTTGCATAGTTCTCCGGATTTCCAGCAAGAAGCTATTTATCTGATGCATTCAGTAAAATTAAAACAATTTCTAGAGAGCTTAGGGCAAATTGAATGGGGATTGAAAAGAAAGAAAAATAATCTCTTTCACTGACAAGAAAGCACAGATAAGCTCAGAGATCTGGAAGGCAGCTGCTGCTTAGCCCTTCCTTCTATTAGGGGGGTTAAGACAGTGATCAATGCAGCCTAACCTTATTATATATGTTGTCCTTAGATCTTCCAAGCCAATAACTAATGAATGTATAAATAGAATGATTCTACCTTGATTCCCTTTGGAAGTACTTCAAGCTTTGTATTATAAGCAGGTCTTATACCTAGGTCACCAAACTGTTTGCCCTACTGACCTATATAATACGACATAAAGGAAATTGAGGGACTTATGAGAGGCATGGGGTACACAGCAAATGTGATTTATGGTAACAACTAGGAGTGTTCTGGAATGTGTTACATCTGGCATGGGTAAGCTGATTAGGAAGGAAGGAGCTATGAGAAGAGGTTTGTTGTAACTTGAAAGGTGAGATTTGAATCCAGGTACAGTAACTCCAGATTTTACGTTTTTTCCACTGTAGCAGACTGCCTCTGAGTCAGAAGTATAAAGATATGTCCTCTACTTCTCCCTCTTTTGTTATGGTCAAAAATCACCAAGCTTCCTGGTGTGTAAGCTTTTTGCTGTAATCATTAATTAACGTTCCTTGGACCAAACTTGGCTTTCATGAACCTCTTTTGACCTGTAACGTCCAACTCCCTTCTGGCCCCAGAAAAGTAAATCTTTAGCCCCATCACACCACATATTTCAAATTCACACACAATTGGTAGTGATAAGCTGAATTCATTGATGTATTCTGTACTCTTAGGATCACATTCACCCAATCTGGAAGCCTTTGCATTCCGTAGCAGATTTGAATGTATTCTGCCCTATTCTTATTTTATTTGCTGTTTAACTTTCTCCCTTGTCTCTGAGGGAGAGGTAAGAAAATAGAAATAGAAATGGTGTTCCATCACCTTAAATGTCCACACTACTTTAGAAGAACTTGGGGGCAAGCTCATATGCTCTTATCTTTCCTAGAGATTCTCACTTAAACTTGACTAAAGTCTCAAGGCTAAGGATGAACTCTCTCATGACAAGATTTCAGGTGAAATTGGCCAATGGGAGCATGTTGTTTTTGCTCTTCAAATCAGGCAATATCTACAAATCTCCAACTACTTGCAGGACCTTAAGAATCTGACAGAGAAGTATGAGTCATGATCCCTGCCTGAAGGGGACTGCAGTTAAGTTGGAGAGACAGAGCATAATCAGGTGGAATGTTGAAGAATGATCCAGGATTTAAGTTACACTGTGATAAAAGGGGTTTATTTAAAATCAGAGAACATAAATCTTTATTCAGAACATCAAATCCTAGTTTGGACACTCACTGTACAACCACGAACAGGTCACAGGTTTTATGGGGCCTCATTTTCCTCATCTGTAAAATAAGGGAGGTTAAATGAGATGACCTTTGAAGTCCCTTTCAGCACTAGATTTATGATGCTATAATAAAAGAGTAATCCCAAAGCAGAACGTAATTAAATGACTAGGGGCAAAGTGGATTTGAAATACTGGTGAGATTTCCAAGTGGAGGCACACTGCAAGCAGCTGGAGAGTCAGAACTGGAGTGTATGTGTGAGAAATAAAGACTGGATATAAAGATTTGTATGGCGCAGTGGACAGAGCATTGGACTTGGGATCAATAAGATTCATTTTCATGAATTCAAATCCAACTTCAGAAACTTACTAGCTGTATGACCCTGGGCAATTCATTCAGCTTAACTTTGGTTGCCTCAGTTCCTTCATCTATAAAACAATCTGGAGAAGGAAATGACAAAC
>CM053771.1:92071026-92089342 GCA_028658325.1 Potorous gilbertii
TGTTCCCCCAAGTAAACCTTAGGGGGTCAACAATCTACAAGACCATCTCTGCTTAACTTGGAAGACATTAGGACTACAGGACAAGTAGTTATGATTTACATATATCCTACAGGGTGAAAAGAGCATCATCCATAGAAATCTATGTTGCCTTGAAATCCCAAGGAATTATCTACATTCAAGGCAATCTAATTAAATTCAACACACACATACACCCTTCTTGAGCTCCTACAATCTTCAAGACAACAGGCTAGGTAGGACAGGCAATGCAAAAATCTCTCAAAGAATGATCCCTGTTCTCAAAGGGCTAATATTCAAGAAGAAGAAATGAAACAGATTTTTAGGCAGAGACTTGATGTCCTAAAATTAGGGAGATTACTCATTTGTTTCTAACTCATCTTGGACTAAATGACTTCCAAGGATCATGACAATTCTGAAGTTCTGTGGTCAAAGATCTAACCAAAAGGCTGCAATTAGGAAGATTAGTATGGCAATAGTGTATAGAAGAGAAAAGATGGGGGTTGCTCACACCATTCCCTAGAATGTCTTTTCCTCTTTCCTCCCTTGATAATTTCACATATACAATCTGTTGTCATATCTTCTTGTGGCTACCTTCACAAGATCCCTCATGTGTATCCCTCTTCTATTCCTTCACATAGCCACCACCCTGATGCAAGCCTTCATAGTTTCTGCCTGAACCATTGCTTGTCTTTGTTTCTGCTTCAAGTCTTTCTATGCTCAAATCCATCCATCATATAGCTACTAAAGTGATCTTCCTAAAGCTAGGGTCCAATCATTCTGCCCTCCTCTTCTTCCTTACTCAACAAATTCCAGTGACTCCCAATTACTTCCAGGGAGAACTACATAATGCTTCACTTTAACTTTTAAAACCCTTCACAACATGGCCCATTCCCACCTTTCTGGTCCTATCACATTTTACTCCTCTCCATGTATGCTATGGTCCAGTGACACTTGCCTCCTTGCTTTTCTTCATACTTGATTTTACATATCTAGGCTTCGTGCATTTTCACTAGCTGTCCCCCATTCCTGGAATGCTCTCTCTTCCCTCTGCTTCCTAGCTTCTTTCAAGAGTTAGCTCAAATCTCACCATCTGTAAGGTAGTGTTGTTTTTCAGTCATTTTTGAGCCATATCTGATTCTTAGTGATCCCATTTTGTGGTTTTCTGGACAAAGATACCAGAGTGCTTTACCATTTCATTCTTCAGCTTATTTTACAGATTGAGAAACTGAGGCAAACAGGGTTAAGTGACTTGTCCAGGGCCACACAACTAATAAGTGTCTGAGGTCAGATTTGAACTGAGGTCTTTCTGACTCTAAGCCCAGCACTCTATCTATCCATTGCCCAGCCATATAGCTAGTGCCTTCCCCCTGGTATTACCTTCCATTTGGCAATGGTTCAGGATGCAGTAGATGACCTTAGTGTCTACCGTGTCTAGCCAAGCTCTAAGTGCTCCCCACTGCCTGCTTCATCTGCCTTCATGGTCATTAGAACAAACTGTTCTCATCTGCCCATTCCACTAGATGAAGTCTTCACATGTTTGAGGTAGACACCCCCCTAATTCACCAATGGATTTGAGAACCCTTGGTTACCCTCAACCTGGTTTGGCCTGTCTGCCGAAACGGTTTACAGGGGTATGGCCATGACGCATGCTGCAGCTTCTTGGAGTCCCAGGTGAGAGTTAGGCAGAAAAGGAGAACACTAAAGGTGGAAAGAGCCCCAAAAAGGGCTCAATACATGGAACCATCGATTATAAAGCATGGAGAAGTTTTGACTGCTGTGGATAAGTTCACCTACCTTGGTAGTGTACTTTCCAGGGATGTACACATTGCTAGAGCTAGCTCAGTGTTCGGGAGTCTCTGAAGAAAGGTTTGGGAGAGAAGAGGTATTAGACTGACTACAAAACTGAAGGTCTACAGAGCCCTTGTGCTGACCTCATTGTTATATGCTTGTGAAACATGGACAGTCTACCAGAGCCATGCCAAGAAACTGAATTGCTTCCATTTGAACTGTCTTAGGAAGATTCTGAGGATCACCTGGCAGGATAAGGTACCAGACACAGAAGTCCTTTCTCAAGCTGAACTGCCTGCCAAGCATTCAAACTATGCTTCAGAAAGCGCAACTCCAATGGACTGGTCAGGTTGTTCAAATGCAAAATGTACACTTGCCAAAAAGACTATTTTATGGAGAACTTTCATGGGGCAGGCAATCACATGGTGGCCAGAAGAAATGATACAAGGATACTCTCAAGGTCTCTCTCAAGAACTTTGGATGTGACTGTGCAACATGGGAGACACTGGCACAGGACTGCTCAGCATGGTGTGCCCACGTAAGAAAAGGTGCTGTGCTCTTTTTTGCAAAGCAGAATTGAGACAGCACAAAGTAAATGCAGGATGCACAAATTTGGGATATCCGCCCCAAATATTCATATGGACTATCTGTGCCTAACTTGTGGTAGAGCATTCTGAGCACATATTGGTCTGATTAGCCACAGCTGGACACATAAAATTTCACTTTACAATGGTGATGTCATTTTGGTCCTCTCTGAAAACGAAGGACAACAACCACCTTCCATTTACATATAGAGTCACTTAACCTTGTTTGCCTCAGTTTCCTCATCTATAAAATGAGCTGGAGAAGGAAATAGCAAATCACTGCAGTATCTTTGCCAAGAAAACCCACATGGGGTCATGAAGAGTCAGACATGACTGAAATGACTTAATAGTAGCAGTATGTGTATGTGCAGGTACATATACATACACTGCATGTATTAGCATTATGTGGAAAATATTCCATGTAATAACTAGGAAGATATTTCATTTTAGTGCTTCACATTTTATAAGACACTTTCTGTCAATTTAGTTTCCATCAGAATATAAGCTCCCTGAGGGCAGGTACTGCATTTCTTGCCTTTCTTTGTTCTCACTGTGCTCTGCACAGTGTCTGGCACCCAGTAAGAAAATAGTAGATGCTTCTTGATTGATGGACACTTTAAAGTCCAACTTAAATGCTTCTATAGAGACTTCCTCGATCTCCACCTCAAACAATCTCACATCTCACAAAGTACTTTTGGGGGACAACTAATGCCCTTATGTACTCTTGTATTTCAGTTATTTGCACTGGTGTCCTATTCACCTACAAGACCAAGGGTTACTAACTTTTATGTGTCATGGACCCCTTTGGCAGATAGTTTGGTGAAGCCCATGGAACCCTTCTCAGAACAGTTTTTAAAGACATGAAATTAAATATATGGGATTACAAAGGAAACCAATTATATTGAAATATAATTATCAAAATATTAAAACATGTTCCCAGACCCCAAGTTCAGAATCCTGCTACTGGACTGTGAGACTCATGAAGGCAAAGCACTGCCTCATCTAAGACGTTTTTCTCAGTCATCACAACCCAGTGTTCTACAAAAAATAAGTGTTTATTAAATGTTTTTTTGGGTTGCTCATGCTGTAGGAAGATCTGCAATTTTGTGTTTTTAATTCACTCCTGTATCTCTAGAATAAGAAATATAAATATACTGCTTATAAGTGTAAATATAACCTCCCACCTATGACCTTAAAAAAGAGAAAAAGGGCAAAAGGGTTAATGAACACATTAATGGAAGAAAACAAGCTGAATCCTCCAAAGAGTTCGACTTGCTGGGTATTCAGGTCTTAACAGCTATTTTGGCATCTCCTCCTGAGTTACAATGAAGCAAGGCAGAGCTGCTGACCTGTCAAGAGTTTTAATTTTAGTATCCAGCTGGCCTGAATTAGTATTTGTTTAAGGAGTCTCATTGTTGCAAGGAAAGGCTCAGAAGAATGTTTATCACTTCAAGGACTGAGAAGGAGTCCAAGAGTCTTCTTGGACTGTCTCTTCATCACTAATGGTTTCTCTCTCAAGTTGATCCACAGGGTTGTTCTATCCCAGTTCACCACAGAATCAAAGAATATTTGAGTTGAAAGCAAGCTCAGGGAAGACCTAGTCTGATGCCCTGATTGTAGATATGAGGGAATGGATGCCCAGTTGGGGAAAGGGACTCACCCAAGATCATACAGCTGCTTGGTGGCAATAAATTTACACTTTAATTTCTAATTTAATTAAATTAAAATTTTATTTCTAACAGGACAGGGAGAAGTTGGGCCAAAAACATATGGAAGACATTCAACTTAAAAATCTATGCTCCAGAAGAAAAAGAAATGAATTGCATAATCATTCAAAGAACAGATTGTATAAGTAGTACAAGGGAAATCTTGAGCCCCAGACTCTTCAGTTTTCTGGCGTATTTTCCAGGCAATGTTTCATCTCAGGTGGATGCTGTGGCAGGTAACTAGAAATACAGCCAGTTACACTGATAGGGTTACTTAACTAGTAGGTGGAGAACTGCTGTATACCTATCTTATCTAGATCTTAGCAGACAGCCTGACAAAATGATAACCTTGTTGACAAAGTGGAAATACAGGCTGAGTGGCAGCAAGTAGCTGCAAAACAAGATGGAAAGAGTGACTGGCAGAGGAGAGAACACAGGACCTGAAGACAGACAAGCTAGAGTAGAGTCCCATCTCTGCCTATGACCTAGCTGTGCAATGTCATTGTGTGTCATCTTTGGGTGCAGTTTTCTCATCCATGGAGCAGGACATGGATTGGCTGGTCTTAAAGTGTGTATGATATTAGGATACAGTGAATGGGTAAAAGTTCTGCCTTAAAGACAAATGGAACCATAATATATCCAATTTACATCGACTTAGAAAAGGGACCTCAGGGGTCAACAAATTAAACTAAATCACCCATTCTTTCTGCACTCATTCCACAAACCGTTAAATGCCACTGTATTATTTTCAAAGACCTGTCACACCCTGTCCTCACAACAAGCTGAACAGGCCTTATCATCACCATCTTACTGAGGAGAAGACTGAGGGGCAAAGAAGTCAAGGGATTGTTCTAGGTCACATAGCTAGTTGGTGGCCAAACAGGGATGAGAATGTAGGTCTTCAGACTTCTAGTCCAGTGGTCATTCCATTTCATATATGTGTGTATATATATATATACATATATATATATATACACACACATATGTATGTATGTATATATAATATATATGTATGTGTATAAATGTATATGTATGTATGTATAATATATATGTATGTGTATGTGTATATGTGTGTATATATGTATATGTATGTATATGTATATAACAACAATAACAACTAATGTTTACGTGGCACCTTAAGGTTTGCAAAACATTTATTATGATGTTATTTTATCCTCATAACAACCTTGGTGGGTAGGTCTTATTGTTATCTCCATATTACAAATAAGGAAACTGAGGAAGAGAGCGATTAAGTGACTTGCCCAGGATTACAGATAGTAAATATCTGAGACAGAATTTGAACTTAGGTCTTTCTGACTCCAAATCCAGTGTTCTATGCACCTGTTCTACGTCACCGAGATGCCAATATATAACCATAACTAATATTTTTTAGAGCTCTTTAAGGTTTAGAAAGCATTTTATATACATTATCTCATTTGAGCCTTAAAACATCTATGTGAGGCATGTACGGATGTGAGAAGTGAAGTAGAAGAAGGTTAAGTGATTTATCCAGGGTCACACAGAGTAAATTTTTGAGCCAATATTCAAAATCAGATGTCTATCTTCCTGATTTCGAGCCCATTGTTCTATGCTTTAGAGCAGGTCTGAAGAGGGGTCTGAAGAGGGGTCAAAGGATCTTAGATTTTCTCAGAGGTGGGAAGGGACCTTCCAAGTCATTTAATTCAACCTTTTCATTTTGCAGGTGAGGAAACTGAGGCTCAGATTGTTTAAGTAAGCTACTCAAGGTAAATAGGTTATTAGGCGGAAGACCCACTATGTACTAGATTGGCAAGAGTCTCAGTGATCTATTATCCTCAGTTACTTAAATTAACAGTAGACAACATGTGGGGGAATACATGGGACCAAACTGAACCTTGGAGGAAATGACTAAGAAGAATAACCTTGATAACCTGTGAAATAATTAGAAACAAACATAATCAAACCCACGAGGGACAACAGAAAATACTCTCAGAGAGGAAAAACAAATTCCAGAAATAAAAATTGAGGAAAGCTTGACTCTGTCTGAGAGGTAATGGGTTGTAGAGTACAGAGAACTTGCTTTGGCATCACAAAAGATTGTTTCAAATCTGGTCACTTATCCATCATGGTGGCAGAATTCTGAGAAAACTACCTGAATTCTGAGGAAACTATCCAACTTCTGAGAACTCCAGGAAATTCTCTAAGATTTTAAGCTGATGAGCAGGTGCTGATGTACATCTGGTGAAGAGAATTTCCTCACTGGGAGTTCCCTAGACTAATGAAATCAACGGTCTTGTCCAAGACCAAAACAGACAGACAGACAGACAGACACACACACACACACACACACACACACACATATACATGGGGTATTTGGAGAAATCTGCCTGGGCCTCTAGAGCCAGCAGTGGATAGAGTGTTGGACCTGGAGTAAGGCAGACCTGAGTTCAAATATGGCTTCAGACACTTATTAGCTATGTGACGTTAGCTATGTCACTTAACCTCTATCTGCCTCAGTTTCCCCAACTATCAATGGAGATAATATCAACTCTGTACTAGGGATTTTGAGAGAATCAGATGAAATATTTATAAAGAGCTTGGCATAGTGCTGGCACGTGCAATAATAGATGTCCAACAAATGCTTGTTTCTTTTCTTATTCTTGGACTATAACTTCCAGAAAACCAGAAACATCAAACCATGTGATTCTAAGAGGTTTAAATGAAGAAAACCTACAAGGTCATTGTCCAGTTATATTTGTTATATGTAAGGGGCTTGCCTTGGGAACGTGTATATTGTCCAACATGGAGGCACTTTGCATCCTGTGTTTCCCTACCATGTGGATGAGAGCAGACTCCTGAGATTAGCTGCATGGACAGCACAGGCTATACCTTTAAAACTGACCACAACAGGATAATTGCTTTCCTTCCTTAATATTTTTCTGCTGCTTCCAGAGAGCAAAGATCACCCTGAACTGAACTACAAGGGGGAAATACCTTTCCACCTCTCTCTTTTACCCTGCTTTTGAGAAATAAACCAGGGTTCTCTGCCACTTGTCTTCAGCTTTAGATGTCAGTAGTGACGTCCCACTGAGAGTTCAAGTCACGACAACCATGAAGTCAGGATTGCAGACAGGATGGGGCAGTCAGTCAACTCAGCACAAAAACTTGGAAAAGCCAGGGCACCTAGAACTTGAGCCCAAAGGGAGATTTGGACTTGGAACTGGAACTGAGCTAAGCTGTGAATTTATTCCCCTTTCCCTTCTAATAGACTAAGTAGTGCAATGTGGTAGGAGAGTAAATTTGTGATCATTTATACCCTTGAAGTACATATTTCTTTGAAAAGTTCATCTGACTGCTAGTAGTAAAATGGAACTGGAATACAATTGAAGGACCAGTTGCAGTGGAAGCTGGAGTCATTTGTAGAGAGTCTAGACACCTCCAGTTCTCCTTAAAGTACCTGAGAGCCCAAAGAAGGATTGAATTATAACATCCTTGACCTTCCAAGCAGTGAGGGTCAAGATAGTCAACATTTCATATTTTATTATATCTAGTTCTTGAGTGCTGTAGAGTTCATATGAGTTCAGAGGAAACTGGATGACCTTTAAAGCCCTTTCCAACTGCGATTCTCTGACTCTAGCTTGAAGGAAAAACTGACTCATAGGGGACAGGTTGGCTGTCTTCAAGTGTCTGAGGAAGAATGATTAATTAGTCTTGTTCATTTTGATAGAATAAGGGCTAGAACTAGGAGTCATGGAGTGGAAGTCTCAAAAAAAGTTAAATTTAGGCTTGATGTTGGAAACTTCCTGACCATTCAATCTGTCCAGAAAGGGAATAGTACAGGGCAGCCCTTAGAGTGGGTTCACATTCCACACCACTGGAGGTCTTCAAGGAGAGAGTGGATAGCCACTTGTTAGGGCTTGTATAGTAAGGATTCTTTTGGGGCATGGGTCAGACCAGATGGCTGCTGAGCTAACTTCCAACTCAGAAGTTTGGTGATGCCAAGTCAAAAATGGTAAATTACAGTCATGTAACCCTTTAAAGTTGTAGGACACTTTCCCATATGATATTTTTGAGATCAGTAGTGTGATTACTACTTTCTCCATTTAACAGATAAAGAATCTCAACTCAGAAAGATTAAACGAGGTTCCCAAAGTAAATAATAAAGCTGGGATTTGAAATCCATTCTCTCTTTCTCCAAGTCCAGAGTTCTTTTCATCTAAACTCCAATAACCTATAATTTAATGCAAGTGTGGACTGCAGAACTTAAATTATGCTTATCTAGAAACCCTTCACTGAAGTCCTATTCCAATGCCTTATTAGACTGTAGGGATATCTCTGGGTTCTTAAAGGCTCTGCTATTTATTTCCAAAGAAGGAAAGGCTTTGAGTTAGATTATTTTTTTGCTGTCCGAGGACTAATCTAGCTGCACTAAGAGAGGCTCACCAATAGAAGACTGGCCACTGGGAATGGAATTTTTGGGCCACAGAGATAGATCGCCTTCTGCACTGGTTGACTGAGTACTCACTGTTCAGTTTTCTGAGTTTATATAAATTTGTTATGACAGTCTGTACTAAGACAGGAAATAAAAAGAAGCTCAATTAACATGACTGAGACATGCTTTGTCTATGAAGTTTGGATTTAGTCAAAGGGCTGTACTTGAGGACCTAGAGGACCACATGTGGTCTTGAGGCCACAGGTTCCCTACCCCTGGGTTAGCCTGAAAGAAAGAAGTTGGGCAGGGCATTCTAGTTATTTACAAGGGCTTTTGTTTTGAAGGGCTATCATATGGAAAAAGGATAGGATTTATTCTTTTTCCATAAGGAAAAAGGGCAGAAGGAGGAGCAATCGTCTGATGTTACAGACAAGAAAATTGAGTCTTGATGTCAGGAAAAACAACTAACAATTAGCATGATTCAAAAGTGGAATGGTCTTTTGCCGGCAGGAAGTCTCTAAATAAGGTCTATATGAGCTGTAAACATTATGGAATAAACGAGATTCCTGGTCAGCTATAGGTTGGGTTCAGTGGTCTTTCAGGTCCAGGATTCTGTGACCATATGACTTTGGTCAATGAAAAGCAGAGCTTTTAAGCATCACAATATTGATCCCATCAAAAGGGAGGTTAAACAAACTTTTGTTTTAATGAACATTTAGCTGATGTAAAAATTTGGTCTAAATATCAGCTTGACAAAACAGAAGAGGATATTTCTAATTTCCTGGTTTTCTTTTCTTCACTGATATACCGAGAGAGACAATATGTTTTTACTTCTAACTTCAATTTGTCCTGCTCTCTACCCCTTTCCTTGCTTGGTATGACAGGGACATATGGAAATGGAACAAGAAGTTCAGGGTCTTGGTTCTAATATTATCTATGTAAATATAAGCAAGTGCTGGATTTCTCATCCAGCAATTAGGAGAATAATATTTAGACTATTAAACCTTATGGAGTTGTGAAGGATTGATTTTGTAAACCACAATGCATTATATATGAGTTAATATTATTTTAATATTTCTATTAAAGTATGGGCTATTTCTTGTTCTGTACGAAGTCTCTGATAATGATCTGGGTATATTTCCAAGAGTGAGTTACCTGAATTCCATTCCTGGGAGGTAAATGGGATTCACTGCTAATTACAAGTTAACCTGAGGGGTGGAGGTAAACATGAAAGTTATCTTGGCTACACCGCTACCTAATTCACACATTAAGTGCCCAGGGGTGGCAACCAATACCCTCGGTTCAAAGGTAGCCTATAGGCCTGCATACCAAAAAATAACCACTCACAATGCTGAGTGGCCTTACCTAGAATTCTCAAGCAGGGAGAGTACAGGCAGAAAATTAGTTGTTTAAGGGATGTTCTGACAAATATCCCTCTCTCTGCACTATATATTATGTGTGTGTGTGCACGCTATTGCTATTATTACATTTTTCTTATAGTATGGGCCAACTTCCCTGTGGCTACTTGAGATGGGTATGTTATGAAGGGGATACCTTTGCATAGGACCACAGATGTAAAAGTGGAAAGGATGTTTGAGATCACCTAGGCTAATCTCCTTATCATATAGGTAAGGAAAAGAAGGCCCAGACTTCAAATAAGATACTATTTATAAAGTGCTTAGTTTTCACAGTGCCTGACACATAGTAGGTACTTATTAAGCACATGTTCTTTTCCTCCCCTTCCCCTACCCAGACAAATGTAAATTACCAGTCCAAGGTCATACTGGTAGTAAGTAGTAGAGATGGAATTTAAATTATTTCAAAACGATGGCTCTTTCCACTCTATTACAGGTTGGACAAGAAGACCTGGGACACCTTTCCATCCCTGAGATTCTATAACTCCAGAAAGTGCTGTCAAATCCATGGACCAAAAAATAAAAATAATTCTACTTAGTGGGAAGCTGCTGTATGCTCCCAAGGACTGCCAGCATTCCAGAAGCTACAGGAATGAGTGTGGGCAGATGGAGTTCAGCTATGGATTGGCTGAAGTTCAAGCTAAGAGAAAGCAGCATAAAGGGGCGAGGAAAAAGTCCCTCCGCAGCTGAATAATGATATGGTGAATTCATGCCTACAGCTAAAAGATATTACTTATGATAGCTTTTCTTTGCAATTTTCTTTTTATTAAGAAAATGTGAGTGTGTATGATTTTTTCTTTACCTCATGTTTTATTATTAATAATCATAGCTTATTTTATAGAACACTTTACAGCTCTAGAATTTTTACTTATGTGCCAGGAGTTCTTAACCTTGTCATGAAGCCCTCTAGCAATCTGGTCACACCTATGGACCCTTTCTCAAAACAACGTTATTAAATAAAATATATAGGATTACAAAGGAAACCCCTTATATTGAAATCCAGTTATCAAAATTTATCTTTAAAAAGGTCCCAGGCTCCAGATTAAAGGTTTATATATATACCATCTCATGTGACAATCACCACAACCTTGCAAGGGAGGCAGTACATTATTATTCCTATTTTTGCAAATGGGTAAACTGAGGCTCGGAGAGCTTAAATGATTTGCCCAAGGTCACACACAGCTACTTGAATTTAAGCATTTGGACTCTAGCTTCAGAAGTTTTTCTACCACAGCACAAGGATAAAGGAGAAATGTTTCTTGCTTGAAACTTGGGAATAAAGAGGATCCTTTATGTTATTAAAAACCTGTGAGTTTGTGTCTTTTCAATTTCACTGTCAGTATAGGTTTTCAATTAAAAAAAAACTATGAAGAAACTATTAAAATTGACTCTTTCCTGCTAAAAAACAAAAGGTCTGATGCCAAGAATGCAAACACGTGCATTTAGCAGCTGAGCATCTTTGCAATGGTACAGCACAAGCCAGCATGCAAATAGCCGTGCCTGCCCCCGGAATAATAAAAAGCTGTCTCCTTTATGAGGTACAGGAAGGTGACTATTCCAAGAGTCAGAGGCATAAAGGAAAGGCTCTGTTGCTCCACAAAGGAAAAACAGTGGGATCAGGAACAAAACAGAGGAGGTGGCAAGAACATGGTGTCAGCAACCCTCACCACCCTCCCCCTCTCTGTCCTTGTCCTTCCTAGAGCTCTTGTAACACTTTGTTTCTCTCTCATACACTTACCACAGTTTATTTACACTGTAGCTATTTTCACATTTATGTTACTTTCCTTATTAGATGATAAGCTCCTTGAGGGTAGGGATTGTGCCTTAATCAGCTTTGTATCACCCTTAGTGCCTAACATACTGCCTTACAAAGATTAGAGGCTAAATTAATGTTTGGAGAATTAATACTGAATGATTTAGCCCATGGGACTCATTTTTAACTGCAGACAACTTTATATAACAAGAGAAAAATGTGGAGTTGGATCTCCAAATCCTTTTAAACTTCACAATTTTTTCTGTTTGAAAGATTTCCCACATGTGTGATCACTAATGATAAAAATTCTCATACTTGTGTATACAATGTAATATTTCTCCATAGAACTATATAAATGCATAATTATAATTTGTATTCACATATGCAATGTAGTAGCAGTTTTGACAGTTCCTTAGCAGCCCCAGGTACCTTCTGTATCCTTCTTTCATTTTCTTTAAGCACAAAGGAAAGAACAGTTAGGGTAAGGAAAAGTCCTTCTGTATTGCAAAGGAGAATTAAGAGGTCTTGTAAGCTCTACCAAGAATTCTGAAGGGGTGGCATTGTACTTTCCCACCTGTTCCTTTATTAATGGGAATGCTCACTCCTTTGGTCAGAAGACTATGTCTTGCTCTTCTGGGATGGAAGCAGGCAATGTGTGCTTGGGGGGAGTTTCAATGAGAATACTCCCACATCAATCATGCCAACAACACATTCTTGACTGTGCTGCCAAGAATCAGAAGCCAGAGAGAAGGAGGAAATGGTAAATAGTTGTCTGCTGAGTTGGGAGCTCCTAGGAGGTGGTGGTGGTGGTGGTGTATGTGGTGGTAATCAAGGGGAGAAGATGCTCAGGTTGCCTGACTGTAGAACTTGGGAATGATCTGACTGCTGGAGAATCATGCCACATGTTTTTCCTGGAAATTGACCAGAAAGTAGATGCCATCCCAACAGGGTCACCAATCACCCTGTGAGATAAAGATGAATCAGTTATTGGTGAGATGTTGACTTATTTTACATATAAATATACACACCCCATTTTGTGACTGGGAGATCAAGTTTCTTGGTATAAAGGTCACTTAGGTCCACTTCTTTCTCTCCATGATAATGAGAAGCAGAGCATAAATAGGTAAGCACAAGAAAAGTTAGACTTCCCAAAGCAGTGGCCATGGCTTTCTAAAGCCAAAGTGAATTTTAACCCTGTGCTTCTTAAGATTTCAGTTTTCTTTAGTGAATGTAATTTAATCTATACATAAATGAGTAATCCTTTCAGATCTCTGAGTCAGAAAAGAGATTAAAATCCTGTGGAAACAAGGGCAATAAGCCATACAAATTATTAATTTACATGGAATACATTGTATCCTCAGACTACACAAAATTCAAGCAGAGGCACTAAAAGAGAAAAGGCAGGTCATGTTCATGCATGGGCAGAGAGGATGAAAAGTAGCTTGAGACCTAGAGGTTTGAAGTTCTTCCAGGGCCTAGGTAACTAACATCATCTGGAGCTGATGGCACTTATATCTGGTAGCTTACGAAAACACTAGGTAGCACAGGGCTATCTCAGTCACTTTTCCTTAGTGCTCTCATAAAGCAACTGTTCCTGAGGAAGGACACATTTTTTTAGTTGTTTTTCAGTCATGTCTGACTCTTAATGATCCCATTTGGGGTTTTTGTGGCAAAGAGATTGGAGTGGCTCGCCATTTCTTTCTCCAGTTCATTTTACAGATGAGATAAACAGAGTTAAGTGATTTGCCCACTAGACAGCTAGTGTCTGAGATCACATTTGAACTTGGAAAGATGAATCTTTCTGATCCCAAGCCAAGTATCCTACCTATTGTGCCATCTAGCTGTTCTGGAGGACACATGCCCCTGTATTTATGTGTGAGTATGTATATATGTAAACACACATAGTTCTGTATACTAGATCAGGACCAGATTAGTTTGGTTCATTTTATATATATAGTAGGTATGTGTGTCTATATGTATGTATATACAGTGTACATATGACAGCCACAGATCCACCAGCCTATTTTGAGTTTGTGTATATAAGTAATATTAACAAGATAAAGACCAATAATCTTTTTAGGATATCAAAGAAGTATCCACCATTAAAGGTATTCGGGTGACTTTCACTTCTTGAAAGTTATGTTAGTTCTGTCTAGACTACTGAGCTGAAAGGACTTCTGTTTGGGTTTAGTAATGGACTGTGGAACTTTCATTCCAAGACTAGAATAATTAAATCCAGAGAGGCTCATGGCCAGAAGGTTGGCCATTGGCAAGAAACTTTGGGGCTTTAACAACTTATGAGAATATTTACGAAGGGTTGTGACCAGTATTGATAGAGGGAGTGTCTATATGATTCAAAAGTATAGAAAGTCACAGAAATAATGATGATGGTGATCATATAAACTACTGTTTACACAGCACTGTAAGGTTTGCAAAACTCTTTACATATATTATCTTATTTGATGGTCACAACTCTAGAAATTAGGAACTATTCTTATCTCCAGTTTGCAGATGAAGAAATTTGAGACTGAGAGGTTAAAGACTTGCCCAGGGTCACAGAGACACTAAGTGTTGGATGCCAGATTTGAATTTAGATCTTCCTGACTTCAAGTCTATGGCTCTATCCACATGGCACCTACCTAACAGCGATAAGTAATATTATTTATATAATATATAAATCTACTTTTAGATATAAGTATGTGCATGCCTATCTGCATATGCATGTTTATGAGAGTAAAGTAAAATATCATAACATTGTACAAGTTAAGCTAGAATGAACCTCAGAAACCAACTAGTTCAATTCCTTCATTTCTCAATGAGAAAACTGAGCCCTAGAAAAGTTTGTAACTTGCCTGGAGTTACAAAGCTAGTAAATGGCAGAATCAAGATTCAGTCTCAGACTCTCTGACTCTAATTCTAGCATACTTTATATTAGCAAAAAAAATGTAATGAAGAAAAGAGTAGAAAAATAGAAGCAAGGGAAAGGGGAGATAGAAGAAGAAAGAGGGAGAGGCAAAGGAGGGAAGAAAGCGAGAGACCATCCTGTGTTGGAGTTACAAGGTGGGTTGGTACTGTCTCCTACTGTCACCTTTTTATGTTAGTGACCTGTTGAAGGGGAAGTACTACCAGGCCATAGATATTCTCCATGAATGCATTCCCTTGTGTGCATCCATTCCACTCACCGTGGCCTACGAAAGGTCAGGCCATACTGCTGACACGCCAGCCCCACTGTAGGTGTATAGACGATGGGCATGAACTTCTCCACATCTGACGTAAGTACTCGGTAGAAAAGTTTCTCATTCCTGTCTTGGAGTGTCATGAGAATGATGTACCTTAAAAGGGGGAGAGAGAGAGAAACCATGGCAGTTGTTAGAGCCCACATGGTCTCCATTGTAGATGGCCACAGAAAAGCCCATAAGTAATGCCAAAAGAACATCAAACTTTAGGTTATATGTGGTGGTGGGTGGTGGAGGCTGGGGGCGCAATTTCTGTGGAGAAACTGAATCTTCCCTTTTGCGTTGGGTTAGCATCAGGCATAGGCAGAGGAAGTAGCTACCTACATGATGATTTCAGGGGGCTCTTTTCCCAAATTATGCCTATATTACCTACTACCCATGCCTAAATTTCCCTTATTGGGCACATTTATCTCTCCCATTACAAGAGGTTCTCATATCCATTCCTTCTGCAACTACAGAGAAGCACCGAAATTCAAATATATCCCCCTGGGATGTTAGCACACTGACAAATTTATATTCAGGTGAAAATGACATATCAGATCCCTTACTAAGAGCCAGTTTCCAAGTAAGGGAGAAGAGAGGAAAGGCTAATATGCCATTCGGTCCCTCAAATAAGAAGGAGTCCTAAAGAAAGGAGAAAGAAACCCCTTCATATCACAATATTACATGTTTGCACTGGTGCTAAATTGTCTTCAGTATAACCTCTGGAGTCTAGGGTCAGTTATGATGAGTTGGAGCAGAGAGGTGGATTTTGGTTTCATATAAGTAAAATAGTTTCAATAAATTATAGTTGTTCCAAATTGGAATGGACTGCTTCAGTAAAACAGGAAGTCTTTAAACAAAGGTCAGATGACCACTTGTAAGGTACACTATAGAGAGGATTCTTGTTCAGTCACTGGATAGACTCAGTGATCTTTGAGATTCATTCAAAATCTGAGCTTTTGTGACTGATTCATGGCCTGGTCTTTCTTGGAAATCCTAAGATCCTTAAGAGCAAGTTATCCTTCTGTCTTCACCCCAACCCCTAATTCAGGCGATGCTGAATAAATACTTGTTAAATTGGAAGACTCAGATTGTAGGAATACAAGAGCTGAGAGGGAAGGGTTAACAGCATGGACAGCATGGACATTCTCTACATACTTGTCCAGATCACTGGGCTGCTTCTCATAGTATCTCATCACCCGGAGGAGCTGGACATCTTGACTCAAGAAGCAAGGGGGTATTAGGCCATGGATGCCAAGCTGCAGCCTTTCTTCCAGTGTAAATGCCATTCCCTGGAAAGATCAAAGAAAAGAAACATACATAAACACATGAACAAGGAGCCAAGAAACAAAAGAATGTTTCAAGATTGGTCACTGATCTCTCTCTCTCTCTCTCTCTCTCTCTCTTTCTCTCTCTCTCTCTCTCTCTCATGCTATTTAAAAAACAAACTTTTGCCTTCATCGGTGTATGAAATTTCTAGTGGGGAACTTCTTCGAATGTAGATGACCCTTTCTCTGGAACTTGGGGTTTTAAGATTTTTCTGGAACACTGAGAAGTTAAATGACTTGTCCTGGGTCATATAGACATTATATAAGAGGCAGGACTTGAATTCAGATCTTCCTGAGTCCAAATCCAGCTCTCTCTCTCTCTTTTTACTATGTCATGTCATGAGTGGTCAATAGTTTCCCTCTAAACAGCTGGGAACAATCCTAATGCCATGTGTTAGAAAGTAGCACCAATTAGAGAGGGCTTTCCATAGGGGAAAGAGTGATTCGTTGTGAGTTAGAGTATCTGGGTCTGAATATCAGCTCTGCTTCTAGCCTGGATGGCTTTGGGCAAATCACTTCCTTTCTCTGTACCTTGTTTGAAAAAATGAGAGGGTCAGAAAAGATGTTTTCCAAATCCTATGATTCTACGTGATCTGGTTTTCCTTTTTAGAGGTTATGAAGTTTTAGGCAAAGGGAACTCAACAATAAATTCAAGTTTTAAAAAGACACATAAAAGACAGACAAAAAGGATGTAAACTAAAAAAGAACACAGTCTTCTAAGAACTATGCCAAGAGCACTAAAACCTACAGGAAGATTAGACTGGCAAAAAGGACAATAAAAAGATTTGTTTAAATTTGCTTTTGCTTATTTAGGTGTGTCAGGTCGGGGGCTGATTTAGTAAATCAATCACCCCAACCTGTTTAACCTAGATACCTTTATCAGGTGAAAACACAACAATCAATCAGAGGTATAAAGAAGGCCTGGATACCTCTTTTGGATCAATCAAAGGTAAGTCAACTAAGTGTGATGGGAAAGTATTTACACTGGTTGAGTTGGTTAAACCAGAGAGCTAATTTGGATTTGGGGATTTAAGGATCTGGTAGTTTAGTGGTAGAAACCTCCTGAGTAAGGATGAGGATGGGGGAGGAGAAAAGCTCCAACCTGCTCCTGTCCCCCAACCCCCTGAAGACAAAAACACTTAGAAGGGGCAAAAGATTTAAGATTTAAGAATGGAAAGGGACCTTACAGGTTGTCAAATCCAGCCTTCTCATTTTACAGTGGAGGTTAAGTGACTTGCCTATGGTCACAGAGCTATTAGTATCAGAGTCTGGATTTGAACCCAAGACTTGATAGTTGTTTTCAAGTGTTTGAACAACTATCACCTGGAAGTAGGATTAGACTGGATTTGCTTGACCTTAGAGGGCAGAGCTAGAAGATATGAGTGGGAGAAGCAGAAAAACAATTAGTTCTAGGCTTGAGGCAAAGAAAAAAACCAGTTCCAACAACTAGAACAAGAGAACAGGCTGCCTTGGGAAGGAGTGGCTCTCTGTCTCTGGAGTTATTCAAGAAAGATCTAGGAGGCAGTATAATAGTTACATATGAGGTATGAGTCAAACTAGGTAGCCTTTGAGATTTTTATCTGGTTCTTGGATGTGAGGATTGTATTAGGTGGAGCTGGTATGAGAAAGGAGAAGAGTAATGCAGGAGAAGTCTTGGACCAGCAACCCTCAGGAGGTGCAAGATTTGGTGGGACATGAATGGTTAGTGCAGGGGACTGGACGATGATCACTGCCAGTATTGGTCCTGACTACTACCCATTGTGTTAGCTAGCCTCATCTGCAAATCTGATAAGGATGTCAGTCAGTCTGTCAATAAATATTCATTATAAGTCGACTATTCGAAGGCACTATGATAAATACGGGGGACACAAAGAAAGGCAGAAGACAATCTTTGCTTTTGAAGAGCTCAGAGTCTAATGGGGAGACAACACGTAAACAACCAAGTACTCACAAGATAAATACATGATAAATTAGAGATATCAACAGAGGGAAGAAACTAGAATTATTGGAAATGGAAAAGACCTCCTATAGAAGAAAGAATTTTTAGTGAGTCCTTAAATGAAGCCAGATAAGTGAGAAGTCCCAGAGTCTAATG